>OZ005744.1:139792213-140152770 GCA_963930735.1 Dioctria linearis
GTGCATTTTCATCGATTCTGGTTAGTGACTGCTGAAAAGGTTAGAAAATAACAAAATATAAGAATAAATCCTGTTGGAACAGTCGGACAAAGGGCGGAAGGAACCGCCTTCAAAAACCGACGAAGCAGTTCCTTTTTCTAAATCAGGTAAGGTATTTTTAAGGCTGCCTCCAAAATTACACTCACTATATTTGCACCGCTACAAAGTTACACTCACTATATTTGGACACTGATTGAAAATGAGTTGACGGCAAGTGCTGAAATTTTTTACTTGAATATCTTAAAAGTATTTTGTATATAATTTGAAAAACGGCCTAAATCGGGCAACTACTTCGTGAAGTTGTCATGCAATAATTAAAAAAAAATATGTATACTTGGAAAACGGTCAGTCCCACCCATATTTTTTTAAATCCACTGAAAAGTTCTTCAGAATGCCAAAATCTATGCAATTGGTTATAACCATTTTACTGTCCGATGAACCTTTCTAAAAATTTTGTTCAAGAAAGATTTTTTTGGGATTCTCCGGTATATAGCAAAAGCTAAAAAATGTTCTAATTTGTTGTTTCATCACACAACCCATTAATTTTTGGTGACAAGTTTCAAGTCTTGGTTTGACTCATCAACAGGTCCCAAATAGCGAAATTGGCTGATTTGAAAAACAAATGAAAAAAATGAAAAAAGAAGAAAGAAATGAAAAGTTTAAGAAAAATAGAAAAAGCAATTTTTTTATTTATTAAAAAAATTAAAAAAAAATTTTTTTAACAGAATCATTCGAGGCGAATCGAACCTGTATACGCCACGCAGTGGGCTGAAAAATAAAGAAGAAAAGGAAGAAGAAGAAGCGTTTCGTGTCAGCAGAAAACCTTACACTCATCGGTGCAGCTTAGTTTTCTGCCTGCTGCAGAGGCTTGAAAATACATCAAACTGATCTCATCTCATATAAACTCAGAATATATCATCATATCATATCTGAAACTAAAACCATCATCATTTAGCATTGGAGGTACTACATTATCTGCAGAAGGTCCGTTGGTTGGCGATAACGTATTACTAGCATTGATGAAGTATCCATTTAAATCATCTGCATTGAAGTTACAGACATCTACCACTTTTTCTCCTTTTATCTGAAGTTTGCGTTAGCCCAGAAATGTTTAGGAGACAGATTGGGATCAAGCTTTTTATGATAGTAGCGACGCTTAGTGCAGCGAATTTTTGATGTTACTAGATTACGCACTTTTGCATATATCTGTTTTGCAGTGTCAGTTTTGAGCCTTTTATATTTTCGATATAAGTATTCCATTTCAGCTATTAAAATTTTTATCTCTGTCGAAACCCAAAGTCAACGATCTTTTGGGAAAATTTGACGTGACTGTAATGGAGCATGCCTATTTAGTAAAAAGTGTAAGTTGGTATTTAAAATGTCCACCTGTTCTCCATCATTTGTACAATGGTATATTGCTTCCCGCAGCAAGGATGAACCGTCACGCAAAAGAACGGGGACATTAAGGTGATTTTAATCACGAAATTGTATAGCTACATGATGAGACCAAGCGCTGATGGATATATCATAGGTTAGAGACTGGTTGTGAAAAATTACTGAGTGTAAATCAGTTACTGAAAGTAGATCGAATTGCGGGGGTTGTGTAGTATTCTAGTAAGTAGGTAAAGTATTTACTGCTTTAAGATCCATGGATTGAAACATGTGTAAAAAGACGTCGCTTAAGCCAGAATGTCGTAAAATGTTAACATTAAAGTCTGCACCTATTACAATCGTGTTATATCGATGTGTGCATAGGTAGATAGCATTCATGAATTCAGTAGGATTATCGATACTGAAGCTTTTTGGTGGACTATAGGCACAGGCTAAGAGACATTGATCAGTACAAGAATCATTACATCTTCGTTGCCTGGACTGTAGTTAACACAATATTCAACATTGAATCATATGACAGGATTGAGATTTCCCCAAATGTGTTTCTATGTAAATGCAAATACAAATGGCAAATACTATCCAAACAAATATTCAAAGATTCAAATGCCCAAATATCATCCATCGATCCCTGTCGCTAAGTATTAAGTGTAGTTGTCGAAGTAGAGTCAAATACCTGTCAACGTTCCACTTATCGCCACGAAAAACTTAAATTCCATAGCAGTTTTTGAGCTGGATGGTATACATGCTTCCCATGCTACATAAATTTTTATTTGCGAGTATTGAAATTGAGTACTATCACCACGCGCTCTATGAACCACCATAGAGGAAACACTCTGTATTGCTGCAACAACCTGCGTTGCGTTGCCAGGTATTGAAGGAAGGAAGATGTTCTGCTGATCTTGTGTTTCGTAACTAGTTATTGGAAGGTGAAGCAGCTTACCCATTTGCCACGCAACTGCAATTTTATTGTATAAGTCTATCCTGCTGTGAGCTGCTATGGATTTCTATCTTCTGAAGGGATTAGTTTTCTCGTGCTGAGTTGATGATTAGCTGGAAAAGTTTCGCGGATAGAATGGCGAAAGCAAATGGCAAAAGTTAGGAGATAATCATCATTTGTTATGTTTTGGGGCTTTGCCTTTTTATAGGTTTTCTTTTCCATATTTGTAGTGAAAATTGAATATAAAATAATATTTATAGTTTGGCCAATTATTTATAAGCCGGATAGATAAAAACTCTCATTTCGCTGGGATTAAAGGAAAAAATAAGACCGAATCTGAGTTTTTGCTTTGTTTCCTCATTATAGGTTTTTTCCTATCGAAATGTGCATTAAACAATAAGCATTCTCCCAAATCGTATAAAAAAGTTTTCTTTCCTTTACTAATTAGAACTGTTATCATAGTAAACTTCATAGGTGTAGTCAATCTTAAGACTATTATCAGATAACCCCGTATAATTACGAGGTGGTCATGATAATTTGTCATGCAAAAGCTTAAACAACAAAACTCGGGAACGTATTACGATTAGAGGTGTAAGAACAGTTATACTACTATATGATTTACGCTTCAAGTAATTAGCGATTATGTTAATTGCCTAATTTTAAAAATCAAATAGGATATACCTTTTGAAATTTTATTACATACATATATATATATTTTCATATTTAGACTTAGCATCACTGTTTCATGTCGTTTAAGTTTTTAAGCTTATGTATGCATTAAGGATTAATACAACCGTTGATATAATATTGAAATTAATTATTGGTCTGTGGTTAATTTGGAATTATGTATAGAAAGGATAAGAACTACGCTTATCACAAAACTAGATTGGTCATAGTTGCGGTTTTGCGGTGCAATATCTCGTAACTGAATTTAAAAAATTTATACAGCAGTGTGGAGAAAATTTGATTCATTTTTAAAGGACTTCAAAATCAAATTGCAATTTATATCCAAATTCAAATTATTCTGCGCAAGTACACAAAATCAGAGATCTTTTTTTTTCTAAACTATCGGCTAATCGAGAAACTAAGAATTGATTATAAGAAAATTGACAAAAGATTATAAAAAATTATAAAATGAAAAAAATAAAAAATAAAAAAGCAACAACAACAAATAAATTATATAAAAATGATAAAAAAATAGAAAGAGAAGTAAAAGTAATAAGTTAATTGCAGACATATACATACACTTCTGATAGAGTACTTATAGAGTCGTAAATAGTACTATTTACGGTTCTGGTACCTATGTACCTCTACTGACGACCATGTTCATACTAATCAAATTGGACTACCCACCTAGGCCAGGATTCTTTAAAATACACTGAGGGCGGAGAAAAAGTGTGCAGACGCAGGCAAATCATTCCACAATCGAACGATCTACACAAAGAATGAAGATTGAAGAGTTGAGGGTGTAAGATCCTGGATTAATATTTTCCTATATCTTAAAGAAGTTAAAAAAAAGGAATGAAGTCCATTTGGTATTTCGATCTACATAATTGCAGAAATTCCAATCAAACTACATATAATATAAGTGATTGGACTCCAGTACGTCCAAGTAGGAATGTTCTATATATAGAAATGTAGTCAAATTTAGGGAGCTCACAAATAAATCGAATGTTATCATTGAACGCAGTTCAATTTGGACGCACAACCCAAATCGAGTTTCGGAAAGATTATATCGCCGTAGGTAAAAATATAATTACAATTAGACTTTGAACTAATTTAATATGTTATATATATAGTTGCTGGGGGGTTGCAGTGCTTCTGTGGATAAGTTGTATATCCACAACCAGGTGCCCCATCTGTGGGTTCCTGGTCATATGGGAATCATGGGGAATGAAAGGGCTGCCGTTTTAGCTAGGGCTGGCTCTGATTCTCCGTTCCTTGGACCGGAAAACTCAGTAGGCGTTTCTACCTCGAGTATTCGGTCTCCCATCAAAGCGGATGTTCATAGAACGCATCAGCAGAGATAGGCGAACCTGAGTACTTGCAGCTGTACAAAACTGTTTCTTGATGAGCCCAATGGGAGTATCTCCGATTTTTTCATGGGGCTCGGGAAGAAACAATGTAGAACTGTGGTTGGCATCACCACCGGCCACAGATCACTTCACGCTCATCTAACAAGGATGGGAGTTGTTGACAGCCCTGAGTTTTTGTCCTGCCTGTAGGGATAGCCTGAGACAACCGAAGACTTTTTGTGTGCGTGTCCGGCCTTCGCCTGGAGCAGACTAGATACTCTAGGGTCTGCCCTTCTATCTTTGGACGAAAGTTTTGGCGAATGGGCTTCTAGCAGGACAGCAAAATGGGCCACTATGGCCTCCGTGCTTAGGATGGGGTCTCCTGACCCCCTGTCCTATTACAAAAAAACAAAACAAAATTAATATGCGTTGATGTCAGTAGGGTTGCTGCAGACAGTCATAGTCGTAGAAAACCTCTATATATCTTCCTAACGGTCTCCGAAAAGTAACTTTAACATTAAAATCGTGTGTCAACTTTTACCCTTAGACACTTCATTTTCTTTACGTAGAGTATTGCAATCCCTTTAATAAAAATCGTAGGTAACTCAATAGAAGCGGCATTCCTCCTGTAGAATGCGATATCTTGAGATTTGATCGTATAGATCAGAAATTTATTTCTGAAAGACTATTCCGAAACTTTTGTCAAATCAACATTGAGTCTAGCGGCGCAATACTCTTGTAGGGAGATGGAATGTTCAAGATTTATGTGAGCATCATATATATGGATATGAACCCAAGAACATTCTCAAGACGAATAAAGTGAACAGAAGAGGTCGCAGAATCGAAACCTGAGCGTAGCGTGGTATTGGATAAGAGTACCCTAAAACTGAACCTCGTCCTTTACCTGTTGAACGGAGCCACAGAGGTGATCAGTCTAATAGCAGCGTCATAGAACGTGATTACCGTATCTAACTGCTTCAAATTGTCATGATTGACGCCTTTGGATAAATCAAGTGATGCAAAAATAGTGAATTCATCAATCGTTACTCTAATATCTGTTGTGATTTTTAATAGCACAGTTTCACTTCTGCGGAAAGCTCAATTGTCATTTAGCGCCACACATATTTTACGCGCCACAAAGTATCTTTGAATCAATGGTTTTCATATATAGCGCGATCCAATGCAAGCCATTTCTTTCCTTGTTTCATTTTATGAGAACAAAAGGAATTATTAATATTATTTTTATTTCTCGTTCTAGTTTTTTTCATAAATCTTAAAGGTAAGTGTAGGCAATGTTTGATTAAAAAAATACCAATTGGGTAATTCAATTTAATTTAATTATTCTAAAACTTAATGCCTATACATAATAGATTGCTATTACTAACGATGCTAAATTCCCGGGTGTTGTGTCAGAACTGAAATCGGCTCTCTGACCGTACTGAGATAAAAACTAATTTGCCCTGCCTGTCAGTACAGTACAGTACAATAAATAATTTAAAATGAGCAGTGGTAGTGTATGGATTTAATACGCTACATCACTTCCCCTTTGCGAAAAGTTACTTTACTTATTTGTCTATAATTACTTAAAGTACCAGTATAAGTTCCAGACTAAATGATTTCTTGAACGAATAATACCTATTACTATTATCTGTATATATGATATTTTTTGTGTAATGCATAATTTGAGCTGTGTATATTAGTTAATTTGGATTTCTGAGTTCTTATTGTTAACGTGTGAATTAATTGCAGTTCTTTTGATTTCATATTTTGTTGATTTTACTTTACTTTTATACAGGTCTTCTAATATTTCTACAATTTATTGCATTTGGTTTGTTTCATTAGTTAGCTTTCCTATCTATACAATTCAATTAAAACAAAAAAATATATATATATATAAAAATTAATTTTGTTGTATTTTAATCTAGTAAAACTTACAGTTCTTATTTTAACTTCATACACTTTGTTTGAAAATATAACTATTATTTTAAATTTTAAACATTACTTTTTGCTTCAATTCAGATCTAGTTGTATGGTTTACGGAGAAAACGTCTGGGTTTAAAACAAATGCTGGTTTTAGTCTGTCAACATTTATTTGTTCTTCCTTCCCATTTATGAGAATCTTAAAAAATTTGTCTTTCCGTGTTACAACTTTATAAGGCCCTATGTAAGGTGGGTTCAGACATCCTTTATTAACCATTTCTTTTACAAATACGTGCGAGCATTTATGTATGTCTTGAGGTACAAAAATATTACTTTGCTTTCGTACTCGTGTGTTTTGAGGTCTGATTTTCAAAATAGATTCTTGAAGTTCTTTTGCGAGAGGGGCAGTAATTTTCAATTCCACTGGGGGTGTAATTGTAACTAATTCACCCGGCAATCGTAAAGGTTGACCATACAGTAGTTGGGCTGGTGATGCCTCTAAATCTGCCATTAAAGCCGATCTAATGCCTAATAAGTTCCAAGGTAAATTACGATACCAATTCTTGGGATCATTAGTGGCTCGGATTGCGGCCTTTAATTGTCGATGGAACTTTTCGATTGAACCATTTGATTGAGGATGGTATGTAGTTGTTCTTATTCGGTGGTTCCCAAGGATGTTCGAAAGTTCTTTGAAAAATGCGGATTCGAATTGAGTTCCTTGATCAGTTGTTATAGTTTTGGGTACTCCGTATTTTGCGATCCAGTGGTGAAGGAAAGCGTTAACAATGGTGGTTGCATGAATTGTTTTAAGTGGGATAGCCTCAGGCCAGTGCGAAAAACCGGTCTTTTATGGTTAAAAGATAGGTGTGTCCATTAGAGGGTAACAAAGGTCCTACTAAGTCCATATGAACATGCTCGAACCTCCCTTTAGGTACGCTGAAAATTCCGTGAGGTGATATTATGTGTTTGCTTTTCTGGCAAGCAATGCATGTCTTGGACCATGTATTTACATCCTTATTAATATTAGGCCAGAAATATTTCGATGTGATTAGTTTTCTTGTTGCTCTAATGCCCGGATGGGATAAATTATGCATTGTGTCAAATATGGTTCGTCGAAGAGCATCGGGGATATATGGTCTATTGCTTCCTGTAGCAGTTTCACACCATATTTCTTTTTCTGCAAAGGGGACAAAAATGTGTAATTGTGATTGTGTGGATTTTTTTCTAATTTAGCAAGAATTTCTTTCAATTCAGAATCTTTTTCTTGTTCTAAGAGCAACGTTGGAATGCCAATTTTGGTATGATGGCTTATTGTGTCAATGTGTGCTCTTGAAAGGGTGTCAGAAACAATGTTATGAGATCCTTTAACATGTCGGATATCGTCTGTGAATTGCGAAATATAATCGAGATGGTTAGTTTGCGACGGGAGTTTTCTGATTTGGAGAAAAGTGCGTTAGTTAGAGGCTTATGGTCTGTATACACCGTAAAATCTTTTCCTTCCACAAAGTATTTGAAACGCTTAATGGCTAGGTAAATGGCTAAAAGTTCCCCGTCAAGAGCTGAACATTTTGTCTCTGCTGGTTGCAGCCTTTTTTAAAAAAAGCTAAGAGGTTGCCATTGCCCTGCGTTGCAGGCATCAACCCAGAGACTAAATTTTGTATTAAGATCTGGGTGAACCAGTAATGTGCAGTTTTCTAGAACCCTTTTAATTTTATCAAAAGCATTGTTATGAATATCGGACCATTTAAATACGATCTTGGAATTTTTCTTTGACTTTGAATGTTTAAATAGACCATATAGGGGTGAAGCGAGTTTTGCTATATTTGGTAAGAAGCGGTGATAAAAATTTATCATTCCTAAGAAACGCTGTAGTTTCTTAAAGGTTGCGGGTGAAGGAAAGTCCTTTATAGCTTGAATCCTAGAATCAGAAGGATAAATGCCTTCTCCTGAGATTTTATGCCCTAGAAATTCTAACTCTCTAACTCCAAAAATACATTTTGTAGTGTTAACATTAATCCCATATTTATCTAATCTCGAAAATAGCAAAAGTAGATGCTCTTGGGACGTACTTCCAACTAGATTGTCGTCGACATATGCGAAAATAAAATCTAGTCCTTCTAACACCTCGTTAATGAAACGTTGGAAGGTTTGTGCCCCATTTCTGACGCCGAAAGGCATACGAAGAAATTCGTAAAGACCGAAGGGAGTTATGACCGCAGTTTTGTATACATCTTCAGGAGCAACCGGGATCTGGTGATATGCCCTGATAAGATCGATTTTAGAAAATATTTTGCAGTCATGAAGGTTAATATTGCAGTCATGAATGTTCGGTAATGGGTACTTATCGAATATTGTAGCCGCGTTTAAATGGCGATAGTCGCCGCAGGGTCTCCAATCTGATGATCCCTTTTTGGGAACCATGTGCAAAGGTGAAGCAACCGAGGATGAAGAAGGGCGGCATATACTTAATCTGACCATTGTCTCAAACTCATTTCTTGCTATTTTAAATTTTTCGGGGTCAATCTTCGTGCACGTGCAGATGGAAGAGTACTATTTGTGCTAATGTGGTGAAAAACATTATGATTGATGGTTGCCTTGAAGTCTGGTGGGGCTTTCAGGTTAGGAAAATCATTCAGTATAGAACCGTACTCGTCCTGCAGAGTGTATAGTTTTGGAGAGCATGACTTTAAAGCGCGAGATATGCAATTGACGGAGAGCAAAGTTTTTCTATCTACGAGCTTTTGTGTCGCAGATCAATTACTAAATCAAATTTGTAAAGAAAATCTGCACCGAGAATCACGTGATCAACAGCGGCGATGATGAAAGTGTGGTCAAAACAGCGGCGAAAATTGAGGTTCAAATTTAGCTGCTTGAGTCCAAAAGTTGATATAGGTGTACCGTTTGCGGATACTAACTTATAATCCGTCACGCATGCGTGTCTAGGGTAGGTCCTTTTGGGATCTATGGAAATTTCCGCACCGGTGTCAATTAAAAGATATGTTTTTGAATTTTCATCTAAGACAAATAGGCGGCGAGATATGTTGCTTAACTTCGGTGCCACGAACGAAGGAGCTATGTTCAGTATTTTGGAATATCTTTGTTGCCTAATTTATTTTTGCACGAAGGTATGCATTTCTTGGCTTTATTGTCATATCTTTTATGGTACTAACATATATCTTGTGATACTCTTGGATGGGAATACGAACTGTGATGTGAACGATTTCTAGAAAACCTTCTTGGTTCGTGCTTAGACTATCTGGTCTCCAAACGACTAATACGATCAGTCAAATTTTTAACCAAAAGAGGCATGTTAACCAAGGCATCATTCCGAGGATTAGTTGACTCGTGACAGATGGCGGAATCTTTTTGGGTTGATGTTGACTCATAAATCCTATCTGCTAACGCAAAAATGTCTTCTTGGTTATGTAAGTCTTGAATGGCTATTGTGCATGTTTTAATTGAAGAAGGAAGTTTATTTAACCACAATTTTTGGAGTAAAGGCTTATTAACAAGGCTATTACCGCGGGCCAGGGACTCCATATGTCGGAAAAGCTCAGAAGGCTTATAGTGACCTAGTTCGATTTTGTGGAGCAATTCGTCGAGTCGTCGCTCTTCCGAGTCTTTACTTCTATTGACAAGCAATGCTTTTAGATTTTCATACTTTTCCTGTTGTGGGGGATTTAATAAGGCGTCTGCTACTAATTCCATTGTTTCTGTGGACAGGGAAGATACTAGATAATAGTATCTTGTATTGGATGAAGTTATACCCTTCACACGAAATTGGGTTTCGATCTGTTAGAACCAGAGATTTGGTCTATTGTTCCAGAATGTAGGTATTTTCAAAGTAGCCACATATTGGATTAAATTATTACTGTCAAGGGTTTGTGAATTGCTACCACTCGGCATATCGTTATCGGTCTTTTGAGCACTATCTTGCACTATCTGTACCACCCGTATTTGTATTAGATTTGGTGTCGTTTCCCATTATTATTTATTTAAAAAAGTTTTAAATGTAAAGATTTAGTTTTAAAAGAAACTCTTTTTGAATTGATTCAGTACTTAGTAAGTGTTGGTTGTAACAGGGATTTACGTATTATTTGAAATAATTTTTTTTAATTATCTTAAATTGCTAATCATTTAGTATTTTATGAATTTTTAAAAAATGCCTTTCTTACTCACTATGGGAAATGAAAATGAAATTTACTACATTTTGTTGCGAATGATGAATAATATGTTGCATGTTGTATGTATGTACAGTCAGCACTTGTTGTAAACTCAATGCGTTCTCCAGTTTACACTTTTAATTTTTTATAATTTTTAAAGAAAATCTACAAGAGAAAAAAATGTGTATATAGGTATTACAAATTTCTTGAATTTCTAATTGACAAATTATCTCTTGTTGACTTCTGGTATACATATACATATGTACGTATGTACATATGCCTGCTTGTAGAGATGTGAACCAAATTCGTAAAAATGAATATCCATTAAATCCCAATAAAAGTTGTTATCATCCCAGGGTGAAATTTATCCACAGAGTGCAGAAGATTATTATTTTTCAGTTTTTTTATGTGATTTGCGATGATTGCCCGTTATCCATTGGAATATATAATCGTCTTCGATAGCAAAATTTCTGCAGACAATGTGTTTTATATCCGAAATTAAATTTGCCAGCAGAGCTGCGTTTTGTTGAATTTTTGATATAATGCTGTTGATAATCTAAATTTTACTGCCGGTGGCCTTGCTTTTGTGGTTCTGCTGCACTTTTAGATTGCACGTGGGAAATGAAATTAACTTGCATCGTCGACACCGTGATAGAATTTGCTTTGTTTTTTATGATTTTTATTAAATACTCGGGGTCACCATTTATGTAGGCAATGTTTGATCAAAAAAATACCAATTGGGTAATTAAATAAAATTTAATTATTCTAAAACTTAATGCCTATACATAATAGATTGTTATTACTAACGATGCTAAATTCCCGGGTGTTGTGTCAGAACTGAAATCGGCTCTCTGACCGTTCTGAGCTAAAAACTAATTTGCCGATAGATGCCCTGCCTGTCAGTACAGTACAGTACGATAAATAATTTAAAATGAGCAGTGGTAGTGTATGGATTTAATACGCTACAGTATGAATACTTGCTTTAACTATTATCCTTAATGTTTTTCTACTAATCTTTAACACTTCACAATTTTACAGAAATAATCAACAGAACTGAGTAAAGCTTGAACTGTCAAGTGTAAAAATCGCGTGTCCCTCATTCACTGACATATATAACATGGACTGCCTGATTTTCTATTTCATATTAGTCTTTTTTTGTTGGCAGAGGTGTGACAATTGTCTTAAATTCAAGTTTTACTTTCGCTTTAATATTCATATTAAAAGTTCAACAAATTACAGATGCATTCGAAATTATTTCTACTCTTGGAATCTTATCTCTTACTACATCAAATATATTTTAAACTTGATTTGTAAGAAATAAAATTAAGCAATTTCTGTCTGCCTGTCCCTAAAAGTAGGTATGAGGGACAGAGAAAGGATTACAAATATTGTATTGCCATCTATTTCTATTCTGTATATTCATTTGGAAAATCACTGAACTGAAACTTGACTATGGTGGATTTTGTATAGAATTTATTATCTACAGTTCAGCGGAATAAAGTAGTTAAACCAAAAAGAGACAACTCTAGAAAAGTAATTCCATAATAATGTCAAATAATGTCCATTTTATATATGTCAGTGCTCTCATTGCACCATAAACGCCATAAAGTGGCGCCAAAACAAAAACGCGTGGCGCTTATTGTATCTAGGGCTTTAGTTACAAGATTAAATCGATCGAAAATCGGACAAATCATTCGGGCAAAGCTTTATGACGATCGATAGAACCATGAAATTTTTCCAGAACTTAGGAAAGATAGAGAAGGTCAGGCATGAATTGAAGATACATATGTGGAATATATTCATCAATACTTGCAACCAGGACTTTTATCAAAAATGGACATAGATTATCGGGGCTAACGGCATCAGACTTGATCAAAGAGACTGCATAGAGATCAACTAGTGTGACCCCATGGAAACTAAAAAATTCACGATTATTATTAACGAAGGGCATAAGCTTATGACTCACACTGAGATTTGAGGTATTGATTTCACTTGATAGTCCATCAGGAGATGTGGAAAAATAGTTACTAAAATCGTCAGGAAAAAATAGACATTTGGGCTGGTCTTTTCCAACAACATTAGCGTTTTCAAGATTCCTTCATTGGGCTTGGATGGTAGTTTCTAATTGAGTTTCGACTAAAGGACTAAAAGTAACTTCTCTCTTAGCATTAAACATCGCTTTCTTTACTTAATTGAATGCTACAGTTTCATGATATGTTTCCACTAGAGATATTCCATCTGGGAAATTATGGTTTTAATATTATATTATATTGGTGAAGAACTTTTGTTGTAGCACTTTATATACACATACATCAAGAAGGTAGGTGATTAGTACCTTCGATCAAGGTACTTACCTGGCCATCTACTGAAGTCAGATTAACGTCTTGTCTGTGATAATCATATAAGATCTCTATGAAATTATTCAATGCCATTAGTAAATATTTCATGTTTAATTAATCTCAAGATCTAGAAGGAATTGAAGTCGGTCGTTATCTGGAAGTCAAATTCTCTATCTTTTATAGAGTTACGAGCCTTATTGTTATAATATCATATTCCAATCAGTCAACAATATGGCTTTGAACCCTCACATAAATGCACCGTCATCAATTACGTGAACTCAATTCCATTTCCATTTCATTCCCACTTTACTCGTTTGTAGAAATCAATTTAACTAAAAACAAATTCAGCATACCTGGTCTCACGTGTAATATTACTATTTGCCGTGAAACCTTGTTTTGTCGACTTAACTCTTTTAGTTTCCCTTCAAGAACGGTGCAGATAAAAATTTAAAAAAAAAACTGCAGTTCGTATTTTCAACTCGCTCAGGGCTTTTTGCATTTTATATTCGATTGGAATAAGATTGAAAAATAAATTTAAAATTACGGAGTGTTTCTATTCAGTAACTTTTATTCTGACTTTATATACATATATTTTTCCCTGATTGCTAGAGATAGCACTCCTTATCACTATGTCATCACTTAAAGAAATAGATTTTGATTGGTGTTTAAGAGAAGCACCTGGTGATAAGTTTGAAACTATTACTAAAAAGAAATGATTTTTGGCAGCTATTCGCGGTGCTACTGATCATTATGTAAATAATATTGCAAATTTCTGTCCAAACTTTGAACAGTTTAGATCTTATGGGCGTACTGGGAATCTAAACCGAAAAATGCTATGAGATATTAGTTAAATGAAAAAAATTTAAACTTCTGCATTTAAGCTTTTGTGATATGAATAATCCAGATAAATATCTGGTCATTTATATGTTTAATGTTAATATCAAAAGAAGTGTTGTAGTCCAGTCAGTATGTCATTTAAATTTGCAAATGATTCGATATCGGCAATTTTTGGAGGGTTTATTTTGGGTGGCCCCGCTCGCCGCCATATTGGAAAGTGTATCGTAGGCGTTTATATTCGAATAACTTGGCACCCGTTCAAATTAGGATAACATTTATGTAGAAACGCATTTTAAATATTGCCGCAAGTACTACAACTTTATTCATAAACAGTTTTTTCATTTACTTACGATGATAGATTCTATCTAACAAAATGAAAGCAATATTATCTGCCATTGGTGCGTAAAAAGAGAAATATTTTGCCATCGTGGACTATAAACGCAAAATCTTTAAATTATTTGTGTTAATTACATTAAAATGCCATTCCCAATATTTCCTGTGGTAGGTAGCTCAAATTAGTTTTGTAATACACCTTTATATGCCAGAGTGTAAAAAACAACGTGCTTTGTTCACTGAGCTGCAGTTCGTTTCCGTACTTTCAATTGAAAAAATTCTCTATTCGATGACGTCATGCAGATTAACCATCCTTTACTGTACTAGTTGAATTTATACGTTTCTGTATATGCTAGTTGAGAAATGCATGGTGAGTTGTATGGGATGTAAAGGAACTTGCGATTTAGATAGAGCAATTGAGGAGCGTTTTTTCAAAACTCGATAACTGAAAATTCAATATTTTTCAGGAGGAGGTTTTTTATGCTTTAAAGGGAAATAAATGATTTTTTTGAAAGAAACACATTTTTATTCATACAACTAGTTCACCGGCTACGCATAAACAAAAAGGCATCTAAAAGTATCCATAATAGCTAATAAAAAAACTTGATGAATTTCAAGTGATTTTTATCAAAACTCGATAATTACAGTTTTTATCGAGTCTTGCTAAAACCAACTTAAAAAACTGCTTTAAATGAAAACGTTCATATATTCTTCGAGAACCATCGTTAGAATCTTCGTTTTCATTCGCCGCAAATATAGCTTCATAATCTTTTTTGAAAGGACACACGTCAATAGGTGCTCCCGAGTAGGTGCAACTTATATTAATTGTGACTTTCTAATCATTCAATTTCCAATCTGGTCAGGAAACTGACCGCACCGAACATAGCCAAAATTTCTAAATAGTCTGTAGGACTTAGAATTTCCTCTCTCTTCTTTTCTACCCTTCCAAAAATACGATAAGGTGCCATATAGCTGTGACCTCTTATGGGAAAGAAGAGTTGGATATGTGTAAATATTAAACTTTGTTTTAAAAAATTGTTTAGAGCAGTAATCAATCAGTATGGTATATTTATTTTGCGATGTACACACGGTAAAAAATTTGAGTTTATTTTTAAAACCCATAGAAACTTTTAAGGTATTTTAAGACATTCTTGTATAAAAGCAAGAAAACGTAAAAGTTTAAAACTTTTTATATCAGCTTCGTCTTAATTTAAAACTTTGTGAATGTCTTAATTTCTCTGTAAACCTAAATTTTCTCTTATTTTTCAATTCATACCGAAAGGGTTTATTTTTAAGTCTCTTCTAGTCTGAATTGCAAACAGTCACGTTTGTATCAAACGATTATTTCCTTATCTTAAAACTTATAAAAGTCTCAATTTTTTCTAAACTCAGAAAGTTTCAAAATGAGTCCGAAATTTTTCTTAGAAAAGAACTAAAACCAATGAAGTTTTATTTTTATACCTTTTTCAACGTAAATAATAAAAACTAACGGGATTGTTCAGATAATGAAACCGAAACGGTTTTAATATTTAGAAAAAGTGCGACTTTTGTTAGTGAATCAGTTATTCAGAAGTACGCATCCGTGAAGTGAGCTTGATTTTTTATTTATTGGTTGCATTTTATTTTTCATGTAAGTATTTTTATTATAAATGTTTATTTCATATAAAATAAAATAATGTTTTTTTGTTATATTTGTGGAAATTCATTTAGTAGCATTTCATTTACACTCGCGCATTTAAAAAATTATAACGACTTACATCATGATAGTAAAAATTTGTGTTTGAAGTGCATAGCATCACATCAATGTGAGAAAACGTTTGCAACTTTGAGCAGTTTATCGAAACATATTAAAACTTGTTTAGAAAACCGCAATAAGCTGCCTCCAAGTAGTTTTATCCCAAATATTTGTTCGGGAATCGAGAAAATAAACGAACAAGCAACAAAAAATAGAAATGCAGTCGCTTTTGAAAAAAGTATTGAAATTAAAGACAATTTAAGAAAAACCGTTAAATATCGTAAAAACTTAAGGGAAAAACATTCAGAAGAGATTTTAAATTTTCCATTTTACTACTATGATCCACAAATGGTAAATAGCTATTAAAATTTATTTCAAACAATTTGAATGGATATTTAGTACATGTGTCATATGAAATAATAAATAACATTTTTTTATATTTATATTCCTTTCCTTTAAATTGGGGAAGGTATGAAAATGTTATTTTCAAATTTTTAGATGACTCCAAAATAACTTTACAGGATTGCGGAGGTACAATAAAAATGTTATCACAATAAATTTGGTTGCTATAAATCTATTTCTTTTCAATGTTTTAGAATGGAATATTTCAACTAAATCATTTATAGCACTTCTAAAGTTATTACCTCCAGCGTCTATGGGAAATAAAATTAAATCTAGAGAATCATTTTCTCAAGCCAAGCACAAATTAATTAAATTCGGAAATGTAAGTAATTCAAAAATAATAAAATGTTAATTTTTTAATTAACTTTAAATATTTTCATATATCTAGATTAACACTCCCAAAGAAGAAATCGTTAAAAATACCAAAGGGCAGCCTGTTATATTGGCAATTGGGCCAAACGCATCAGCAATTTCATACTATTTAATTTATGTTGACAAACAATTTATAAAGGTACCAAATCATTTTAATATTATTGAAGCAATGGACTTGTTTTTTAAATTATTTTTTGTATTTAATCTTACATATGAAGTAAATTTGAGAAGATATTTCATATTTTTACAACATTTTATATACAAACTTGAGCTACCTCAAGTAACCACGCGTATAATTGAAATTCAAAACAAATTTTCAAAATATTTCAATAATACCTACCAAATAAAAATAATAATTGTTTCCGTATCAAAAATACACTTGTCTGAATAAATCTCAATGGCAAATAAAAGTCCAACTAATGAATTTAGAAAAAAAAAATTGAAAACAATGAAAAGAACATTTATTTTGAATTCACGTAAAATAAGCAATGGTTCCGTTCCCACATATGTATAACTAACGTTAAATTGAAATTAAAAAGAGTTATTTGCAAAATATAGATGTACTTAGTTATGAAAAAATAACCAAAGATTCTTGTATGTAGGAATGTAAGTATTACAAGGATTCCAGTATTACGCTGTAATTATTAATTTGTAAACTTACTTGTCGGAATAAATTTCAATGGCAAATAAAATAAATAATAAATTAATAATAATTAATAAAACAATGAAAAAAACATTTATTTCGAATATAATAAATACATGAATGTAAAAAAACATTAGTAAATAGTAAAATTGAAACCACATTAATTTTCATTTTTTTTAATCTCCCATGTAATATTTCAAATAGAATTCTACCACAATGAAAACCATTGAAACAAATATTCTCCAAAATTCAATCTCCAATGCCTCAAATTGAGATAACTTTGGTTGAGATTGAACACAAATTTTCTCCAAAATTCAAACTCCACTGCCTCAAATGCAGAAAATTTTTAGTTAAAATTTAAAACCAATGAGTTCTCAATACAATATTTAAATTGAAACTTGCCGGCCTAAACCTAAGACAGTTAAAAGTTTTAATTTCAGACTATGTGGAAATATCAATATAAAACTGATTTGTCTTAATAATTTTAAGACTTTGTGTAAGTTTTAATGTTAAACTTTTTCGGAATGGAATTATATACAAACCCAAAAGTCTTAATTTTAGCCGTGCATGAATCTGAGAATAAGCGCAATGTAGTTGGTCTGTCCTCTTTTGACTTAACAATCCAACTGCACAAGAAAATTGAGTAATGTGAAACTCTTTGATTGTCTTCGCGTTGTCCTTCTGTCTCAAGCTAAGTGTAAAAATAGACATTGTCCTTAGTCTCTTCTGTGCTGGAAAACGACCAAATTGAGGTTTTTTCGGAAAAACTCAAATTATTCTGATACCGTAAAATCGATATTTCGATGTAAATGTTCGATGGATTTCAAAAATGTTTTTTTCACAATATAGCTAAGTTATGCCGGAATACTATGAGTGCAAATCTAAGGGATGGGCCCAGCACGGTGGGGAGTTCCAGGTAAAAACTGCAAAAATTTTGGATTTTTAAAAAAATAATTCTTTGAAATCAATTTTGTAGTTCGAAAATACCTAAGACGGTTAAATAGAGACAGTTAATTACAACCCCTATTTGTCCTAAAAATAATATTTTTCACAAAACCTCTATCTTTTTCTAATTATCGAAACTAAAATGAATTTCGTAACATAGATACTACATTTCATCGGCCATTACATTACTCTCATCGCCATCCTTTAACTTCATTTGGCATTTGAATCAGAAAAATCGGATGCTTCGTTCTTCAGATATGATTTTTTGCAAATAACGTTTCATCGTAAAATCACGAAACTTCTAACCCCTAGGGAGGGATGGAGCGTAGTAGGAGGAAAGAATGGGTTAGTTATTTTGGTATTCCCTACTAAATGTGCAAGTTTCATCCAAATCGGAGATGGTCGGGTGCGATATTGTGCCACCAGATGTAACGAAACATGAATTCGACCGCCATCTCACAATGAAAGAAATATTTGATCTTATAGAAGATAAGATTTCAATGGAAGTATTAATATCGAATTAATTTGGAATTTGTTCCACTTGAAATATAAATTTTAAAGGGAATATCAAACTATAAATTAAAATAATTATGACACTCCTGCTAACAAAAGTTGACCCAAGTGAAATAAAAAATCATGCACTCTATGTTACACATGTTATTGAAAAATAGAAAAAAATCCCTTTCAGAAAAATCAAAGTATATGTCTGTCTGCCACACACATCGTCAATTTGCTTAAAGCTACATACATGAAATTCTTTCTTTCAAAATTTGCATCTCTTTCTATTGAACAGCTGTTCAAAAGATTTCTTTTTAAATATGCGCTTACCGCCTGGAATGGTCGAACTTCGGCGCACATATTGCAGACTTGTTTCCACACCAACACCACGCAGGACGTAGAGTCTTTGGTAGATTTTTTTTTATTTTGTTGCCTCAGGAGTCCCAATGCACGGTTTGCTATGACGACTTTTTGGAACTCAATATTTTTTATTCTCTGTATAGGCAATACGATAAATATTGAACAATTTAGACATTTAAGGATATGAATTAAGCAAATTACAAATAAGGTTAGACTATAAGTTGAATATATTAAGTGCAACCAACTAATCTTCTACAATACCGAACAAAATTGAGAATACCTATAATATTATTAGTTTAATAAACTATAAATTCACAAAAAGTTCATATATATTCAATTGTTTTTTTCTGCTCCTAATATCACAATTTAATTTAAAAGATTTTAGTATATAAAAAAAAAATTTATAACGCAATAAGTCCGCACAATTAAAATGGAAATAAGTCCGCAAGAGAAGTGGAAATAAAGCGCATTTTTGAATTTTTCTTAATTTTGCGGACTTATTTCCAAATGTAAAAAGACCACAAATTTAAAAATGGTGCGGTGCGGTGCGCCCTTTCCCATCTTAGCGATAGTATAAAGCAATTTTTACTTTCGTTTTTTAGAGGTTTAGCCTTATGTTTATATTGATTGATAGACAATCCGACCCTGTTATAAACACTTAAATTTTTAATATTGTTACGTGCCACAAAGTGACTCAAGCGACATCTGTTGGAAATGGAATCAACTTTAGGCTAGTGACATCTTAGTAAACCTTAGGTTCTGAAAACGGAATATTCTGGAAGTTTCTAGTATAATTTGTAGAATATAAGTACGGCGCTACTCACATCCAGGAGGTGGAGTCTTATTTCAGACAGTGAAGTGAACGGAGTAAACTATTGCGATTGCGATAATTAGAAGTACAGTACTAGCGATAACTATAAAGAGTTGATTTGATAATTATTTGTGAATTTGTGAGAGTATAAAGTAAAGTTAAATAAAGAAAAAACTTATGAATTATATACAAAATATTGTGTTTTAAATAACGAACTAAGGCCACGCTCGTAACAATATATAAATACTTATAAATTTAAATTGGAAGCAAATAGCTTATTAAGTTTTACAAATTCGTAACTCATTTTTACTTCAGTGGAGAAAAAAAAACGTCTTTTAATATGTAACCGCTACGAGAAACAAATTCGTAATGAGTAATCTTTAGTATAATAATTATTTGCGCACCAAACAACTATTTACTGCTTTGATTCCAAAATTCGAAATTCACAAAAAGAAAGAAATTAATTAACAAAAATGATTTTGCAGATTTATTACCTATCTGATTGTGCGGACTTATTTCATAATGCACTAAGTCCACAAAACTTAAAATGCAATAATTCCGCACAAAATGAAATAACTCCCCAAAAAAAATGTCGCCAAATTTGCGGACTTATTACATTTTTGAGTACGGAGTTAATTCATGGAGCCTACATCACCAACTCTAATTGGATATGGTTGCATATCCGCCTCTAGAATCAATTGTTTAGTTAAATATGCCTGAAATCGTTTCATCTTTATGTTGAATATAAAAGTCAGGACATTTAGCTCTATCCTTCCTTTTATACTCATCCATTTCAATGCCCCAACATAGTATACATCGCATGACCTTACTTTACTATTTTTGAAGCATTTTTATTGCTTTTTGAGTATATAAGCAGACCTGGATTTACCCTTAGGCTGACAAGGCTGAAGCCTAGGGCCCCGCCGTCCGGCTGGGGCCCCAAATTTCAATTTTTATATCAAAAGGTTTAACATTTTAATATTAAAATTGAAATTTTTACTTTAAAAATTTTTTTTATAGTCAAAATTTATAAAAAAAGTTTTTGCAGTTTTTTTTTTTCAAAACAAGGTTGGCTTTGGAATTTCCTTCAAGCGTTTACAAACACAACAATAAATTGAAATCATTGCTTCAGATTATTGATTGTGCTTCAGACGAAATATAGGTTTTTTAGTTAACTACAAAAAGTTATTAGTTGAAGTTTATTGAATAATTTAATAGTGAAGTGAGAATTTTATATACATAAGCGTAAGTACTTCACTTTCTCCTGTGTTTCTTTTTTAAATTCAGACTTTGGTTTTCTATAACAGAGACATAATATTGAACATCCCTAGCTTTTATAATGTCTTCCAAAAGAATATATGCTAGTGGTGCGGAAAAAAGAAAACGAAAAGCTGAACTGGAAAAATATGAAGCTTCGCTTCCGAAATTAAGTGAGTATTTTAGCACTATTGAAACAACCAAGAGAAACAAAAATTGCGGTGAAAAAGAAATATCAGCAACATTGCTTCCTGATCAAGAATCTGCAGATACCGTGGTGCGATCTGAATGTCTTAGCATTGATATATCATCATCATCCTTAACTGAAGATGTCAGCATTGGTACCGCACAAATCAATTTACCTTCAATTTCGATGGAAAGATTCGAAAATACGTTGGTGACAACAGATGATCCGGCCACATGGTTAAATATAACTAAAGAATTACGTGAACAAGTCATCAGAAGGCCCATAAATCAAAATTTGAACGGTAATTATTCAAAATCCCTAAGAAAAGAAAACACTCAATCTAGATTTTTGCCATTGAGTATATTTGAAAGAAAAATGTGCAATGGCGAACAGGTTACGAGAAAATGGTTGGTATATTCCCCTTCTACCGGAAACGTATTTTGTGTACCTTGTAAACTATTTGGCAAACAAGAATCTGCGTTTAGAAGTGGGTTTGGAGATTGGACAAACTGCCAGAATCTAATTACATCGCACGAAAAAACAGCAAAAATCATAAAGAAAACGTTAATGATTGGTGTACAATGTCTAGTCATTCTGGCAGAATTGACTGTGAAATTGTCAAACAACGACAAATGGAAAAAAGTTATTGGCGTAACGTTCTTAAGCGCGTCATTGAGACCATAAAATTTCTCTCAGAACGAGGGCTTGCCTTTCGTGGCGACGATGAAACACTTGGATCTCCATCTAATGGCAATTTCTTAGGCATTCTTGAAACCATTGCCAAGTTTGATCCATTTCTGGCTAGCCATATTGAAAGATATGGCGGAAACGGCTCCGGAAGTACAACATATCTATCCAAAACAGTTTGTGAGGAGCTAATTCAAGTTATGGGTCAAAAGTTACAGTCAAAAATTATCGCAGAAGTTGAAAGTGCTAAATACTTTGCCATCAGTGTAGATTCTACTCCGGACATCTCCCATGTCGACCAACTTACATTTACTATACGATATGTACTATCGAATGGAAAACCAGTCGAGAGATTTGTCAGATTTCTTGAGCTCCACAGCCACGGTGCTGAAGATATTTCTAACCAAATTTTAAAATTTATAGAAAATGTTGGTCTTGATATTAATAATTGTAGAGCTCAAAGCTATGATAATGCTGCAAACATGGCTGGCATTTACACAGGCGTACAAGCACGAATAAAAGATGTAAATCCACTTGCCCATTTCGTACCGTGTGCGGCACATTCAGCAAATCTCGTAGGTGCTTGTGCTGCTGACTGTTGCTTAGGCGCTGTCAACTTTTTTGGCTTTATTCAAACATTATACAATTTCTTTTCTGCTTCGACATATAGATAGGAAAAATTAAAAAACTGTTTGCCGAAAGGTGGCCTCGTTGTTAAATCGCTTTCTCAAACTCGATGGTGCGCTAGAGCAGATGCAATTAAAGCTATTTTTAAGGGTTATGCAGAAATTAGAGCTGCTCTAAGTGAACTTTGTAATGATAATATTGAGAATAGAACTACGCGACAGGAGGCCCAAAATTTGGATAACAAAATGAACGAGTTCGATACAGCGATACTAACAGTTATATGGTACACATTAATAAGCAGACTCAACGCAACAAATCAGTCCCTTCAACACGTTAATATTGATATTCTCAGTGTTGTGAAACTGTATGAATCTCTTTTAAATTTTGTTCTTGCAACGCGTGATAATTTTGATGAAATGGAAGAGCAAGCGAAGAAACTTGTATCAATACATGACTATGTTAGTGAAAAAACACGAGATAGAGTACGAAAACGAATGTTTGATGAAGAAAACAACACAATGAATATTGAACTGAGGGCTCGTGATAAATTTAGAATTCAAATATTTTATGTAATTATTGATTCTTTGGCTGCTGAACTACGTAAACGACAACTTGCCTATTTGAAATTAAAAGAACTGTTCGGATTTTTAACAGATTTCAAGAAATTAAGTTTAATAGAATTGAGACACCAATGTATACGTTTAGTTGAGGCGTATCCTGGTGATTTAGAAATGGAATTCGTGGACGAATTTTTGCAATTTTCTTCTACGATAAATACCGATGATGATATTAAAGTTGTAGATTTAATGACCCACCTGGATAAGTACGTTATGTTGGGAACATATCCGAACGTTAGAATCGTTTTAAGAATATATTTTACTATCCCAGCGACCAACTGCGAGGGTGAAAGATCATTTTCAACATTATCTCGTGTTATAAATCATCTAAGAAGCTGCGCTGGACAAGACCGACTAAATGCCTTATCATTAATGGCTATAGATCCCGAACTTCTCCGCGAAATGGATTTTGATACCATTGTTGAAGATTTTGCAGAGAAAAAATCTAGGAGAAAATGCTTCTAAATTAATTTTGTTTTATTTATGAATTCTACTTTGTTTTATTTTTTATATATGAATAAATGTAATATTATTTTCGAAATTTAACTATTATAATAGCAGAAAGCTATTTAAACTTCTTTTTTCAAAAAAAATTATAATAGGGCCTCATAATATTTTTAGCCTTGGGCCCCCGCAAGAGTAAATCCGGCTCTGTATATAAGAATTGTATCATCGAACAGTATTCAAAATGCGGTCTAATTATGGCATTATATACATATATGTACATATAAACAGCAGTCATTGTAGATAACTTACTACGCATTCGCTTAAAGAATCCAATCTTTGTACAAATACTCGTATAGTCCACATGAGCATTAAAATTCCATTTTCTGTCTAAAACGGATCAATAACAAATAATTATTTATTACGACGGAAAATTTAGTCAACAATTACGTTTAAATGGATTCGTTAACCTGCTTACATTATTAGCTTTAATAACTAGTATACATAATTCGAATACTTCAAATTCTGCAGTAAACTGCTGGTTTAGACTAACCTCTCTGAATTTATTTGCACAAAAGTCAGAAGAAGATTAAAATTCTCCGAATTCGGAATTAAATTTCTAATTGTTAATTTGGCGAATACTGAAACCTAACTAGAAGAGGACAAAGTTAAATTTCCGTCAATAAGCATAATTACTAATCCTTTGTTATAAGGTGAATACTGGGTGAAATACTCTAACTTCAATGTAGGTGGCGGGACTCGGGAGAGCAGAATAAAACATCTATCAACTAGGTGTGAATTGGAATGCAGAATTGAAATTCTATCTAGATGATATGAGGACAAAATGAAGCTTTCTGTCCAAGTAACGGGAGAATACAACCAAACTTCTTCCAATTATATATAAATTGGAGAACAGTATTAAACTTTTGTTATTAAGGTTTGAATTGGGGAACAGAATGAATCATTCGTTTGGACGAGATTAGTGCAGAGTTAAATTTCTCTCAATTAAGTTTCTGTATAATAAGTGGTATGAATCAGATTTAGAACTCTGTTGGTAGGTTGGAAATACTCAGATGAAACTCTGGAAAAAATGTGATAGTTCAGATAAGGCTCTGCGCAAAACTATTAAAAAGATAATACTGAAAAAGTAATTGAAAATTTGACAAATTCTTCTGTACAACTTTGTGACAATGTACCATATGCTATAGGATTACACCGCCTTCAAGGTTTCATTCAATCTGCCGCCTCTGGATTTGCACTCTTAAAATGCAAGCCAATCATACTGTTTGTAGAATGTTCTAATGGAACGTTTTTTATGCTGCAGGCGAAGCATCCATTTTTTAGTCCATCAGTCATGCTTTAATATCGTGCCGTAACTGTATTCGGTCGCCACCCTTCGGTGAGTATTTCTCAGTAAGCTATACAGGTCTCTACGGCTGTATAAAAAAAAATAAGATAGGTCCCGGATTGCTATGCTCCCTTAGCCAACAGCGAAACCTTCTATTTAGAAAAGTATCAGGAAGAAGTTTATCGATCTATTTATCTAATCTAAGCTGGTAATGAAACTAATCTGATGTTTTACGTCGACTAAGATCTCCCATATGCATTGTGACATTAATGATGGCGTTTCTGGTCACTTTGCTCAAATCAAAAAGTTTGTAGATAATTCCTTAAAATTAGTTAGAGATATTGCGAATTACACTGTAAAAAATATTAGGAAATTGGATAGGGAAATATTCCCTAAAATTTTGTAAAATGTAGGGAATATTCCCTACAGTTTCATTAAATGTAGGGAATACGGCCAACATTTTAGGGAATATTTCTTACATTTTAGGAATACTTTTAGTTATATTTGTATATTAATATATAACTCTTGCGTTTGAGGTAGGGTAGCTTGATTGGTACCCGGTAGTTGAAGTCACTGTAGTATGCGTCACTATATAGATGTAATGCTTGACTCAACAATAGTGTGAGACTATTCTCGTGGAGCCTTGAGACGGAGAGGTTGGCCTCAACCTAAATGGATGATGACCGTTGATGTAATATTACGTTGGACAGATCTAATGTTGTCTTATATGATGGTCGCATCAATGGTCATTAATAATCCACAGATTCAAGTTGTAATTCAATGTCAGACTAGACAGATCTGTTGCGGTCTAATACGATGGTTGCACCGTTGATCACTAATAATCCATAGACTCAAGTTGTCACTTATATGCCGTTTGTATTGTGCGTAATTCTTGGTTATATCGCAAGAGGAAAAGAGAAGTTGTAATACTGTAAAGTCAAACCCACTTCTATAATCAGGAGATCCTTTTCTCTAATATGGATTCTTAGTCTGAAAGACTTTTATCTTAATGAAAGAGGCTGAAAGAATAATATATATTTCGTCCTGGTAAGCTGGAAAGGAAACTATCTTGGTCATACAAGAACATTATTTTATTTTTTTTTTTTAAATTTATTAAATTCTTTTTTTTTATCTTTTATTGGCTGTATATCGACTAAGAAAAACTAATTGACATTAAGAAAAATCTATCTTTTTTTATTTATAAAATTTTCTTCGCCTACCTAGCTAAAGCCATTTTGTACTCAGCAAGGTATCTCAAAATATATTTTGCTAGACTTTAAATGTAGCGGTTACAGCGGTGTTTGTAATCCAACGAAAGTACACTCAACTGGTCAATCAACCAAACAGAACAAGAGCATCGCCACATACTCCCGAATCTTATCGAAAAATACCTCACCTTTGTGGCAACAATTTGTGCAAATTTTTTACTGTGTAGGTCGAGTAGAAATGACCCCGTGGTTGTCTAAAAATATCTTAAAGTTCCTTGCTTCATTTAGAAATACGACAAAACTTAAAGAAAATCGCATAATGTACCTTCGAAGTCTTCAAATTCATCGCGAATTCAGTCCTCAATCTATCGTGGTCGCCGCAGTCACATATAAATATGTATACATTGCAATTTACATAATTAAGATCCCCAATTCGAATACTAAATAGTAAAGGATCTTTAATTGGACCCTGTGGTAGGCCGAATGTAGAAAAATTGTATAAAGGAAACGTATTTGGTGAATTTTACTTTGTTGAATTGTTACTCTTCAAATATGTAGGGGAAGGTGCGGGTTATATGACATACTATTAGCATTTTACCTACATTTATATTTAAGAATACTATAAGTATACATATTTAGAAGCTTAAAAGTATTTGCCTTCATGTTTTGAAGAATGTTAGGTATTAAAACAAAGTCACGATTTTTTGTTGTATTCATTTAAAAAACAAAAACACCTTATGTGTGATTTTGGCGGCGTGTGTATAAAAGGACATACTGTATGTCAGTTTAGGCCACCCATGTTATTTGAATAAAACGCAATAGTGTATCGAAAGAAATTTGGTTTATTTGTCAAAATAAACGAAAATATACTGTTTTTAAACTTCTGCACGCTCATATTTCTTTTGTATTGCACAAGTTTTCGAATTCTTGTGTGTGGAAGTTGACTCCTGTGTTGATAGGTGTCTTCTAGTCGCTGTGTATTATCCTCCCAGTAGTTTTAATGATAATGTCGCAGAAGAGTTTCTGGATAGAATGTCCTGTCTTTCTCAAAGATATACTGACATTATTGTGGGAGGTGATTTTAATGTGGATGGTCTGAGTGGACAGAGCAATGCACATACCCTGAACTACCAGTTACTTACAGTTGACCAAAAGGTTGTGAATAGTTTACGTTTACGTTCTTTAATACAAACAGCCCTTCCCAGTTGGACTATTTTGCCACAACTAATAGTGAAAAGGTGTTATTTCATAGCCAACTATCCCCTCCGAGCAACTTTGATCACGACTTTCTCTTTTTGTCTTATGATTTAAGACTAGGCCCCTTTACGAATTCAGAATCCTTCCTATATCATGATTACAACAACATTGATTATGAGCTTCTTTATGATGATTGTATGCATTGACCATGGACGGAAGTATTCTCACTGAACTCTGTTGATGACAAGGTTGATGTGTTTCGTAATTTACTTTTACATCTCTATCAACTGCACGTCCCTCTACCCCGTAAGAAAATAGTTCCACAACGTTGTCCCTGGATCACGCGCGAGATACACACTCTTCTTGCTGAAAGAGATCACCTTTTCAATCTTTATAAAAGAACGCGTGATTCTGTCATTCATACTCGTTATAAAAGAATTCGTAATCTGACAACTGTGAAACTTCGTAAGTCAAAAAAAGCATTTTTCAAAGTTAAGTTAAATCCAGATCTACTAACTAAAAAGTTATGGTACGGAAAATAGGTGTTACTGGCAAGGCCTCACATAAATGTGATATTGATCCTAAAAGTTTAAACCAATATTTCCTTTCAACTAATACAACCGGGTGTTTTCCGAGTGGGCCAACTGAAATCACACCTAACAGTCATCAGTAAGAGGGGTTCGCATTTCGTCACGTCGATAGTTCCGAGGTTTTAGTGGCATTGTACAAGGTCAAATCTACAGCTGCTGGTAACGATATGTTGCCCCTTAGATTTATCAAAATAATTGCACTCTTTATAGCTCATATTCTTGCTCATATATTTAATTATTGTATTATGGTTTCCCAGTTTCCCACTTCATGGAAGAAAACCCTCATTATCCCCATTCCTAAACAACGTAATCCTAACGGTGTTAACGACTACCGACCAATGAGTGTTCTGTGCTTCTTTAGTAAAGTCTTTGAGAGGGTTATATATAACCAAGCAAACGGATTTAACGATCAAAACAATCTCTTATCTCCATGGCAGTCGAGTTTTCGGCGACGACACAGCTGTGAGACCGCTCTGTTAAAGGTTTGCTCAGATATCAACGAGTCTCTGGACTCTGATGAGTTGTCTGTCATGGTTTTGCTTGATTTCAGCAAAGCCTTTGATTCGGTCAACCATAGCCGTCTATTATTAAAGCTCCAAAGATATTTCGATTTTTCCTCTACAGCTATTAATCATTTCAAAAGTTTTATCTCTGTGAGACAGTAGGCAGTTAGGGCTCAAGACTTATTATCCACATTTTTAGACATAAGTTGTGGTGTACCCCAAGGCTCGATTCTTGGACCTTTTTTGTTCAGTCTGTACCTCAATGATCTTCCCTCTATATTTGTGAAGTCCTCCATTCATCTCTATGCAGACGACGTACAGATTTACCTAAGTAGACCTATAGGATTACAAGAATATTGCATATTTCGGATCAATGAAGATCTACAACGAATACATGAGTGGTCTCTTGAAAATAAGCTCCTACTTAATCCTAAGAAGTCAATCTGTATGCCCATTTATAGAACAAGTATTGACTCAACTGAATTGCCTGCTGTCTCACTTAACAACGCTACTTTACCCTATCTCAGCTCCGTGAAAATCCTAGGCGTTGTAATGAGCTCCAAGTTTACCTGCTGCAGTTATATAACTATTATAATAGGCAAAGTATACAGCTGCCTTCGACAACTACGGAGCAGTGCATATCTATTATCGGTTGAGATGCGCCTTTAATTGGTGCGAACGCTTATCACACCATTCTTCGATAATTATCTCAACACGGGCTTTTCTTTGGCCCTAATCTAGCTCATTTATCTTACTTTCTAATGCCCTAGACACACAGCACCATTAATGAACAAATAACTAACGACTCATTAGTCTATAATGATTCATTATAAACGGCAGACACACAGCAATTTCTTTAATTAAGTTGTACTACTGTCAAACTGGTTGTGATATACTTATGACATTAAAGAAGCGATATGGATCGAATTAACCCGATAAACTTTGTTTTTTATATATTTTATTTTTCAATTTAACAATTTACAAATGAAAAAAACATTATATTAAAAAGAATCAGTTTGTGATTTGCATTTCTTTGCATTTCTTCTTATTATTTTTCAAATGGACAGATGCAAATGTAGCACATTTTTCCTTATTATAACTATAATAAATAAATAAAAAGATTACACTTTTGGACTTTTTACCGGGTTAAACTTAATTTTGTTCAAGAAAGAATTTTTTGGGATTCTCCGGTATATAGCAAAAGCTAAAAAATGTTCTAATTTGTTGTTTCATCACACAACCCATTAATTTTTGGTGACAAGTTTCAAGTCTTGGTTTGACTCATCAACAGGTCCCAAATAACGAAATTGAGTGATTTGAAAAACAAATGAAAAAAAATGAAAAAATGAAGAAAGAAATGAAAAGCTTGAGAAAAATAGAAATTTTTTTTTTTTTTTTTTTATTACAAAAAATTTAAAAAATCTTTTAAAGAAACAGATCCATTCGAAGCGAATCGAACCTGTATACGCCACGCGGTGGGCTGAAAAATAAAGAAGAAAAGGAAGAAGAAGCGTTTCGTGTCAGCAGAAAACCTTACACTCATCGGTGCAGCTTGGTTTTCTGCCTGCTGCAGACGCTTGAAAATAGATCATATATATAATTCACATATATATAATATAATTCATATAATTCACACCCAGAATTTATTCTGAGTTGATATGAGAAGAGATCAGTTTGATCCATTTTCAAGCGTCTGCAGCCGGCAGAAAACCAAGCTGCACCGATGAGTGTAAGGTTTTCTGCTGACACGAAACGCTTCTTCTTCTTCCTTTTCTTCTTTTTTATTTTTCAGCCCACCGCGTGGCGTATACAGGTTCGATTCGCTTCGAATGAATCTGTTTCTTTAAACATTTTTTTAAATTTTTATAATAAATAAAAAAAAAAATTCTATTTTATATATTTTTCTCACACTTTTCATTTCTTTCTTCTTTTTTTCATTTTTTTCATTTGTTTTTCAAATCACCCAATTTCGCTTTTTGGGATCTGTTGATGAGTCAAACCAAGACTTGAAACTTGTCACCACAAATTAATGGGTTGTGTGATGAAATGACAAATTAGAACATTTTTTAGTTTTTGCTATATACCGGAGAATCCCAAAAATTCTTTCTTGAACAAAGCTATAATGAAGGAAAAACATGCTTCATTAATGAAATGACGTATAATATGTGACACATGGTATTTTAATGAATAATTAGTACTAATGGTTCATTAGATCGTGCTGTGTGTCTAGTGTAACTAACATATGACTTACTTCTAACCTACGGCGCAACCTAGTTATAAATATCTAAAAATATTTCATAAATTCAATACTTTATTAACTAGCTATATAACTTATGTATTAAGGCCGGAATACAATGATGCCGTCACACCATTTACTACGACACTGTCGTCGTAAATGTCGCCGAATTAACCCAATAACAGCGACATTTTTATGTTCGTTGACATATCAATATATGTAGGCGTTAAAATAATTTGTTGAAGTTTATTAACAAAATGGGAAAGATATCTAAAAAAAAGTTCTTCAAAATAGTGAAAGTAAGTTGCTTGGCATACGAGACGTATAAAAAATTAAATAAAGAAAAAGAACGTGCTGGGTAAGGGAAATATACGCGAATAGAAACATTGATGGATTTTACGAAATATCCTTCAAAATAATGAAGGAACGCGATCATGATATATTTATGAAAGCCACTAGAATCACACCAGAGCGATTTGAGCACTTCTTACTTTGGTTGAAAATCGGCTCCAAAAAAGAAGCATCCGTAGACCAATTGCCCCCGAATGTCGTTTGGCATTAACTTTAATGTACGTATACGTAAATATGTATGAAATTTGTATATATGGATATACTATCTTAATATAATTCTGTTTAACAGATATCTTGCACACGGAGGCCCACACAGTATATATGCCTGAAAATTTAAAATGCGGGTATCAACAGTGGGACGGGTGATTTTGGTAACTAGCTGCGTTATTTAGGAGGAATTATTTGCGATATATTTAGCACCACTCAACCAATATGAGGGGGAAAAAATCGCACATAATTATAATTGGTCCGCCAAATGGTTGTTCAATGTATAATAATTATAAGGGCCATCACAGCGTAGTACGTTTGGCTGCATGCGATTACAAATATACTTTATAGCTGTAGATATTGGAGCATATGGCAGCCAAAACAAAACTTGTTTGGCAAGTTGCTTTTAAAAGAAGATTTACCTATTCCAAGTGCGAGTCCTTTACCAAACAAAACGGAAACATTTCCATTTTTCTTCGTTAGAGATAACGCATTTCCTCTGAAACCAAATCTTGTGAGACCTTTTCCAGGACATAAACTATATCTGAAAATCAAAACTTCAAAAAAGGCTGTAATGTGCTCGGATCACAACAGAAAATTCTTTTGGGATCATTGCAATAGATGGCACGTGCTAAAAAATGATTGCCACCCCAAGAATGTGGATAAAATAATTAAAGCTGTAGTTGTCCTCCATCAAGCTAAATGACAGCAGCGCATATTGTTCTCCAACATATGCAGACTATTTTATAGATGAAAGATTAATATCTAGCTTATGGCGTGTGAGAGGATCTAATAATGCTTCCCGAGAGGCATTTCACCTTATGGAAGAACTGTCGCAGTATCTTTTTAAGGAAAACGTTTTATAAAGTGGAATTGTTAATTAAAAGCAATAAATGTTTTACTTATTTACATTATTTTTTTTCACATGGAGTACCTCAACTTGTAATTCTAAAATTTCTACTTTTGATAGGTTTGAGTTCTTCACCACTTGTACTGCACTGTTAAAAATTATGTCGATTTCATTCTCTTCCTCTTTCCCCTTCACTTCGTGCAGAAGTTTTTCAAAAAACTCTTTCAGGGTGTCATGTTCGGAGGACCGTTTTCGTCAAATTGCTGGTATTGGAGGGGTTGCCGATGAAGACTCTTCTTGCACCCGACGCAGATTGCCAGAAGAGTGGGCCTCTGGAGAATCAAAGACCGCCAGCAAGGAATCGTCTTCCTGCATGTCCGATGATGCGGTTTCTGCCTGCATCTCGAACAAATCGTCTACTTCTTCACATGTTGCCGATGAATCATCCGTAGTTGGAAAATTTCCACTAGTCCTGCATGAAACAAAAATGTAAAGAACATGACATAAAAATATTTCTGATATATATACTTTCTCGAACAGCTCGACTCTTTCAAGAAGCATAAATTGTCGAAGTACTTCCATTTGCTTCGAAATTCAGCGGCACTTCCTGATGGGGTCTCCGTCTTCCTCAATTCTCCCATGAATCGGTCAGGGAGATTCCCCCATTTCGCACGGCACCAGTTTCTGTAATAAACAATGATTAACGCTGAGTTGATATGGAGTACAAAATATCACCTACCACTTATTATTAGCTGCTCTCCAAATTCTCCCCATTCTATTTCCTTTTCCTGCTGCTGATGTAAGTTCCCCTATTGTGGGCTTTGTCTAAAGCAGGTCATATATATCCTGTCCTGCAGGCTGCAGTCCTCCTTCCTTCCTACTATCTAAGCCCCGGTAGCTGTTTCCTTTCTCCTTGAAAAAAGTAAAAATTCCTTCGCGGTAATCTTTTTTTGACAAAAAAGCGATTAATATTTGTTACTGAGTTCTTGATCAAATGGGTTTGGGTGGTTTGGGATTTTGGCTACCTGGTTATTCATTATCTCAACCAGGTAGTCCTGTAACGGAGAAATCTCAGCTGTCTCGTAAATTCATACTTCTAGCAGCGCACTATTTATAGCTGCGAAAAACCATGCGAAGCTGCGCATTTCTTAGTTGCTTTCGTTTTGAAGCTATGCAGCGGCATATGGTTGACAGGACAGAGGTTGTCAAGGTTGTCTCTGTTCTTACTGGCAACAAATTTTTCGTACGATCAAGTGGTAATTTTGAGTCATTGTTTATTATTGTTTATTTTAATTAATGTTTGGTATATTTTGTTTCTTTTTCAGTTGATAATTTAGTGATTTTAATGTTGCGTTGAGTTATCGGTGTATTAACAGTAAGTTTTGTCTTAGGTTAAAGCCTATTCTCATGATATGATCTGAGATTTTACCATCTGTTTATTTATAATTGATGCTGGTTTTATTTATTTTTAAATGTGTTGCTAATTGAGGCTGTCTGAGACATCGTGGGAGGATTTTATTAGTTATTGTCATCATGGGATAACTCAGCGAGTTGGATTAATTTAGTTAGTTTTAGTTTATAAGTTTTCATTTGTTTATTTTAATTTAAATGGTGTTCCGTGACGGAACAGTTTTATCAAAGTGTTGTTTTTGTTTTGATCTACGAAGTCTGGACAAATTCTCCAAATACGTAGAGTTGAATCAGGTAGCGTTGGCTACCAGACTTGTTCGTTCAGTTGACATCAAAATATAATAGCGGTACCCCTGAGCATTAAGTGGAGACATGGGCAATAATTAAAGGATCTCCTTACAGTTTTGGCGAGTCAACACTCCAAACAAAATTTACTTAACTTCTTTTGTAGTAAAAGTTATAACGTACCTACACATACACCAATGGTTTTATGAATAAGGGGTATAAAGAGATCAGAACCAGTTTTATTGACTTTCTATCGTCATCGAGAAGCTAATTAAAAAAACGAACAATGCAGAGGCACTTATCCATTCAAGTTAGAAAACAAATACAAAGCTCGTAATACTATAGGCAGTACGAGTCATCCTTCCTTGCAGTTGGGTTGGCCAATTTAGTCTACTTTTTAAATTTTATTAAATATTTTTTGGAAGCGCAGTGTGCAAAATTTCAGCTCTTTTAGTGAGCGCGCTCCCGAGTTATGGTACGGACGGACAAACAGACAGATATGCAGGCAGACGGACAGACAGAATAACAGGCAGACAGACGGACGTACTCATCGACATGCAAATTTTAAAATAAATTTTACGATTATACGGGAGTGTCAAATCCATTTATCACTATCATTATTAGTTCTTTACGTTACAAGCGGAATGATAAACTTACTATAACCTATGATTTGATCATCTAAAGAAGGAATCAGACCTCAAGAAATAGAGGTTCGTTTGGATAATAACCGTATTGTAATTGTTTGATTTATATCTATTATCCTTGATTTTTTTGCCGTACTGTTTTAACTACAATAATACATAAAATATCATGGATGCTTGGTGACGGGCGAAGATCTTCGTTTTGTATCTTTTCTTATAGGTTTCGCTATCTTATCTTCCTTGCATAAAATATCACGTATGGTCCTAACCGTTACCTTGTTTTTATCGTCTGAGAATCGATTCCCGTCTCCAGAGCCTACATATGCATATGATACGTAACAAATTAGGACAACTAAAACTCCTATCATTTGCCGTCACAAACTTTAGCAAACCCAATCCTCTGAAGTATAGACAAACCACTCTTGCAAAAAAAGTAAATCGCTTAAAAGAACTAAGTCTATTCAAATAGTGATTTTAATTGTTGTCATCATTTCTTATTGAATTATTCAAACTTTCTATTTCTATTCTTTGGACCAACAGACCTGTTAGTGATACTTGGGATGTATTTAATGCTGTCAGATTCGCACAATGCCAAGTGCCATAAGCTCCCAAATTGACGTCTCTACCAGTAACGGTACATTGAATTCCAAGTGATCAGCTCAAGTGGGTAGAACCTTTTATAATTAATCGGAAAACTTGTTATGACATCCCTAACCAACAGGTATTACAGTTTGCATTGGCTATCGAAACAAAAGCTTTTAGATATCTTTAAAGGCTCTAAGCATTTATTGCTGCGAATTTTTACTTCTCTCGAAAATGATGCTCTATAGAAAAGTGGTTGAAGGATTCTCAACAAATTATTCCCTTCTTTAGCTTTTATGGAATTCTATAGTGGTTGCAAAACCTTCGAATCGTTTACACTTTTATCAGAACCGCTTATGCCTATAGTTCACCGTAAAATCGAATAATATTATTCATAAGTTTTAAATATTTGGCTACGGTTATCAAATATTCATCACACATCTAAAAGCATTTAATTTCTGGTTCAGGCTGTTTCTGGTTAAACGTATAGTCAAGGAATGGAAGAATTTGGTTTGGCTACTAATGCGGCATCCACTTTCAAGGATATCAATGGCTCAGAATCGAATTTGATAGGATGGGGATAAGAAGATTTCTTACGCTATATGCTATAGCGGCGCTCTACTCTACATTTCGTTTGTATAAATATATATGTATTGTGCATGATACGGCCCTCAATGGTATGTTAAGAGGATGATGTGGGCCGAAACAGCAAATTTTTCTATATTACAGACCGTCCGGCGACGGTCTGTAATATAGAAAAATGTGCTCTTTCAAGCGAATTATTTAAGACGTAGTACAACATAACTGGAACAAATGGAAGCCATCTTTTAGCTCTTTTAATGCTTCGTCGAAAAATTGCTCTTGTGTCAGATTTTATATTTTTTTCTGTTGGCCCCATCATGTCGGTCACTGTAGGTTGGTGGTAGCTCCGTTGGCTAGTCGTCCCTCTCAAGTCCACTCATTCCAAGTCAAACAAATTCGTCGTCGTCATCGTTCTCGTCATCATCGTTGTCTGCGGGGCAAACATAGCTTTGTTGTCCTCATGTTTGCACAATCCTTTCATGAAATTATCCCTTCCATCAGGTCCTTCTAGTGTCCACAGACCCCATAAAAGGATGGCAAACATTTTCAACGACTTTTTTTCATGTAAGGAATATTAGTATAGCGCTATACTGTAGTGTAGTACACGATTCGGGGTATCGATTAAAAATTCATAACCGAGACTCGTTGCGCTAATTTAGATCTCATCTGAGGATAAGACTATGAGAGTGCCTAGCCTTCTTCAAGCTGGGGAGAGGACATACAGTAATGACACTAGAAATTTTTTTGTGTAATTAAGTCTATCCTTGAGTCGTTGTTAAATTGCAAACAACTGTTGACTTTACACAGACTTTTGAGAGTAGGGTTAACCACACTCATTTCGGAAGGAAAGACCAGTTAACATATTTTAATGCAACGAATATTTCAACTTATTGGGAAAAATCCAATGAAATAAGAAACAGTGTATTTTTATTCATAAGGATGACTAAAATTTAAGTTGCCAAGAAGTATTTTGCTGTACGCAGGCACGCCTTTAGTAATAATGGCCCCTTGGTTTCCAAACCATATAAATACATAAACTCCTAGACGATCCATTGTCATAAATCCGTCATCAACTTAGATATACCAAGGTTTATATCATAATCTGGTTAGCAGATCAGCGCTTTACATCATAGCTTTACCGGTTCCTTAATCTCTTTACGGGAGTATGGCGGAAATGCAGCTCCTAGTGGACCCAGTTCTCGTACCGTAAATTTTTAACCTCAGCACTATCTAGTTGTATTTAAACAGAGGAGATTACTAATTACGTAATTCAAGAAATGTGAGTCTGCAGTTGTTTTCACAAAATCAGCTGGGTCAGTGGGACGCTGAAGAGCAATAGGAAGATTATTGTGGCCTTATTTTTGGGTCCGACCATCTCCGATTTGGATGAAACTTTTATACTTTAAATGAAATACGAAATCAGTTTCTTGCCCATACCACGGTCCATTGCCCATTAGAGGGGTCAGAAATTTCGTGAGTTTACTATGCTACGTCATATTCAAAAAATTAAATCTCCATAATTCAGTGATTTTTGTAATCCATGTGCAAACTAAAGCAGACTTTAGTAAAGTCTTCGACAAGTTATCTCACTTCGTCAGACTCTTTGAAATGGAAAAGTATGGGTTTCCCCACAACATTACTAAAATGGACAGAGTCTTATTTAGATAACAAAACATACCAAATCTTATTCCACCATTCCATCTCTCGAGTCTTGAAGGCTTCGTCTGGCGTACCTCAAGGGAGTCACTTGGGCTCGTTGTTCTTTATTCTGTTTACTGACTACATTGTCTCTGTAGTGAGGTACTGTAAGTTTTGATTTATGTTGACGATGTTAAGCTTTTCGCTCAGAATAAATCTGTTAACGATTGCGAACAGGTACAGGTTGACCTTAAAAAATTTTACAATTGTTGCAAGAGCAATAATTTGGTACTCAATATCGACAAATTTGAGTTTATAACTTTCCATAGGAATCAGACACCAATCACTTATGATTATGAATTCTCGGCTTCCTCCATTCCCTGTGTGGACCGTGCTTGTGACTTGGGTGTCATATGTGTTCTATTCTGGGATTTATAAAACGTTGGTCCCGAGAGTTCTCGAACCCCACCATAACATTGCATTTGTACACTTGTCTTGTGAGACCACTTCTTGACTATGCTAGCCAGGTCTAGTCTCCATTTTACGGTACAGACCTCGACCATATCGAGTCTGTTCAACGGAACCTCCTACGATTTGCTCTCAGGGACCTACAATGGAATAATTGATTAATTCTTCCACCCTATGAGGATCGCTTGAAGCTTTTAAATATGTAACTTTTGTGAATCAATTCTTAAACACGAATACTGATTCTCTGTTAATGCTTAACAAAATATTTTTCCGTAATAGTACGCACAATTTGCGAAGGCTATCTCTCTTGCATGTTAACTCCTCAAGATCTATCTTTAGCATGTAATTTCATCTGGTGTTTCGTTTATGCTTAATTTAACATACTAATACTAACACCGTTTAAGTGGTGAAACGTATGTATTGTTGTCCGTTTATTTATTAAACGTGTCCATGCAGCGAGCTTGTGCTAAGCTGGCTCTGATAGTCAATGGGCAATACTTGTTAGGATTTTTAGTTTTGAGCGAAATTGATCTTCTCTAAAAGCTCGAAAGTGGCAGAGTCATAACATAACATAACATAATTTATTTGAATAATGTACAAAGATTACATAATCTTAAAAGTACAAAGTGCAATGGTGTACTGACGGGAAGTCTTTTAAAATACAAATAGACTAAATTAACTAAACTTACAATAAGAAAAATAGAAGCTAGGTACAAAAAGAGGAGAACAACCTAATGAAAGTAATGAAACAGATGAACTAAAGAGAAAAAAAGCAATAAAATCAAATAAATAAATAAAAAAAATAAAAGCAATAAACAATAAGTAGTGATAAATAATAAATAATACATATAATAATTAATAATAAATAACAACTTATCAACAATCAATAAAATAGGACAAAAATGAATACTGGAAAAAAAACCCAATACATATATAAGTTACAGTCAAAACACGAAATCCGTCAAAACCCGATTTTACTAGGAAATTCTAGTTCTAACAAAGCGCTCTCGGTAATTCTAGTTTTCACTAATATAACACAGTTAAAACTAGATTTAACGAGAGCGCTTTATTAGAACTAGTATTAACTAAAGAATATTTAGTTAATTCTGGTTGTGGCTGAATTCTCGCGTAGCTCTTAGTTAAATCTAGAACTGACTGACGCGCGCGAGTTACATATATTAATTCCCATGATTTACCAGAAACTTATAAAATTCCAAAGAAACCTAAGCCACTATCTTGGTAAGGTATAAACTCTTATAAATAAAATGTTCCCACATTTTAGGCTGCACCCACAGCATATCATAACAATGATTAATTTCACACAGCTTGTAAAAACGCTGACGTTTGCAGAAAGTAAAAAGACGAGAAAATGAACTTTTAACAAGAGAAGATCAGTCTGTGAAAGCTTTAACTGAATGTCGGGACTCTTATAATCAGCACGGCGGTAAAATAAAAAACGAATGTAGAAATATTTCTTGAATAAAGTTTAGAATAAAGTGCAAGATTTTGTTGTGATTTAAAAATCGAGTTCTTTTCCCTTTTTTTCTCTCCGGAAAAATATGAAAATAATTAACTCGCGCGGACGTGTGTGAGTGTATGCGCGATTGGATGTGTGTGTGTGTGTCACTGATCTCTACGCCCCGATCCCCTTCACCTATTGCATATATGTACATACTGTGTGTATAAATAGCCACATCCTTAATAAACATCAAGGTTTAATGGCGAGAGAATTCAATTGTAACGCAAATTTACTAATAGTAACCAGTCAGTTCTAGATTTAACTAAGAGCTACGCGAGAATTCAGCCACAACCAGAATTAACTAAATATTCTTTAGTTAATACTAGTTCTAACAAAGCGCTCTCGATAATTCTAGTTTTAACTGTGTTATATTAGTGAAAACTAGAATTACCGAGAGCGCTTTGTTAGAACTAGAATTTCCCAGTAAAATCGGGTTTTGACGGATTTGGTGTTTTGACTGTAACATATACAGGGTGTCCCATAAGTCGACGTCAAGCCGGAATCGGGTGTTAGACCAAATCATAACAGTTACCAGAAAAATATAAAAAAAATGCTAAGTCATGTACTCTTCAAATTATAAACATTTCTTTTGTTTTCGAGAAAATGTACACCTTGTGATGGTTTTTTAGCTCCTGTTTCTACAAATATTTACTTTTTTCAATTTTATTTTTCTTGTATAATTCCGAATAGTGCTTATGTAACCTGCTGCTTTAAATTTTAAGCCTATTGTTCCAGCTTTGAAGAATATATCACATTTTGCCGAACCAAGAATAGAAAATTAATATTTCACCCAACTTTAACTGACTGTAATGAAAAAAAAATGTACTACGCCAGTTTGGCAAGTAACTTTAAAAGTTGACGCATTTAATATGGATTCTAAAAAGGTATACCACTTGCTACAATATTTCTTAGATTACGGAAAAAACAATTTTTTTCTTCAAGAAACCCAGTGTATATAAAATGAGAAACAAAACTAGTGCAAGAAAAAAAAATTAGTTAATAAAAAATAAATGATAAACAAGATCAAAAGCAAAATAAATTACACTAAACTTATACATAAGAAAACCAATGTTGCACAAGAGCGAGAAAGAAGATAGAGAGAGTGAAAAGAGATATAGCGATATAGACTATAATCTGGGAACCACTCAAACCGGATGACTTCCATCAAACTATTCTTGCTGGTGAATTGTTCAAGACATTTTGATCAATATACAAATGTTCTATGGCAATTAATTGAATAGTGACAGTTTCTCCCTTTCAGTTTTGCATTATTAGAATTTTAGCTGAATTTTTTTTAAGTTCTAATCACTAACTTATAATAATGGACTGAGCGTGTTAACATTTTTCTATAGAAAAGAATGGCACACGTTTTATAGTTTTCTCTTTCACCCTATGGCAGAGCTGGAGCTACCAACACAAAATATTTCTTACTAAACGTTTTCTTATGCCATTTGATGTTTTTATGTTGGCTACAGATGCAGTCACCTCAGAAGGAATAAGGTAAACATAGTGTTTACCATGCTCCGTCTCTCTTGCCCATACGCAGGATTCAGGTAAAAATAACTTTTCAAAATTAAAGGCGGAATGAGTTTAGTTCCTTATAAGCGATTAAAATATCACTTGGGCACAAGAATATAATTTTTTTTAAATTTTATTCGATTTACGGAGTGTAAAATTTTATCTGATTGGTTTAGTTTTACATATTTTTTATGTAGCAAATGTTTTATAGGGTGCTCTAATGGTGATATACAGAAACACAATATGTGTGCCACATGAAATAGCAAATCGCTCAATCCATTGTTATAAGTCAGTGGTTCTAATACATACATATATACAGCTATTTCACGTCAAAGGGTTACCTCTTTTACTTGCGTCAAAAGTTTTGTTTTTTTTTGGCTAGTGACAATCATTGTTGGTTTGTTATGGCTCAGCTGATACACACATATGCGCAAACTTTGAATTTTATAATGATTGACCGTGACTCTTTGTTAATACCGGAAACTGCGTTTATCCTTTTCATTTTTCCATTCTCAGTAATGTTCTATTGTAAAAAAACTAGCAACACTTCATTTGTACCTAATTTTGGTTCTCTGCGCACATATGCAACTATTACTACAGGTAGTTTTGAGCAGCCGTAGTTTTATACTACAGTAAAATTAGATCCAGTTAACTAAATTCATTTTCGTTTGAACGTCAGGGTATGTCCTAGGGACAACCCCGTTTAATCGAACGAATCTAGAGGACATCTGAAAATAATTTTCTTGGTTAATGACATTACAGCTATCTTCTGTGTAAGTGAATACATACCCCAGTAGGAAATGGAACGCATCCTAGACTACTTCCATAACTAATTGCGGTAACTATAGAAGTAGTTACGAGTTGTATTGTGACTTTCATTACTTTTAGCATTGCTTGTCATTACCGGAAACATCGCTTACAATGTAGACTTTCTAACTAGTTATTGAACCAGTTTCTGTGAACTAACGGAAGAGTTTGCTTTTGCAACTAGCTACTGAAGCAGTTTTTGGGAACTAGTTATATAGCCATTCCCGTAATACGAATAATAACGTCAAGAATTTCACAAATTTTATTTTTTTCTTGTAATTCTTGTAGTAAGTACATATTAACAAAATTGAGCAAATTACGTACGTATATTCTCTAAAAAAAACTTCAACGAGTTAAAGACAAAATCCAGTGAGTAAAAAACTGACGACTGAGTATTTTCTTCAAACTGTCTTCGAGATCTTGACACTAAGTTTTTAATTGCATCAAACTGAAAATTATTCGTAAAAAAAAGCAACTATAATAATTAGCACCTCTAAAATTAAGAGAACAATTTTTATTTATTTTTATATGCAGTTTTGTTCTCGATCGAATAACACCACTATAAATCAAATTTACACGAACATGTCTGATCACTGAACTTTTCATTCCAAAACAGCAACAAGAACATGACTCACAACAAAATTTTTGGAGTCAAACGGGAACTCCTCGAGTACTAGATGTAGAATAGAGTGACATAATATATGAAGAGTAATGTATCACGTAATTGATTATCATTTTAAATTCAGAAAGTAGTCACTGATAACTACTTAAGTAACGAGTTTCGACTAAATATGATATTTGGTAACTAGTGACATAACTAGTTATTTTGGTTACGCATTGCTGTTTTCCTGCTGGAACTGAACTCAAGCAAATCGGTGTGCAATTTCTTATCTGTAGCTTACCACCAGACTCAACCAATTTGTAAAGATTTTCAATATTGAGTTAGATTTAATATGGGGCACCAAACTCGTGTCAGTGCTTAGGGCGTCCAAGGACTTTAATCCGGCTCTGCGTACACAAGTATTATTATTTTAGTGGAGGGAAAGAGGGGGTTTGGAGATCCGATATTTAAACACTGCGACCTGAGAGATCCTTTTCTTCTTTCACACATACCAGGATAAGCATAAATACTATCGTATTTGGAACGCCAATTTTCTCACTGCAACCATATTATGAACGAGTGATTCCTCAACACAAAAAGTTATACCGCATTGACTTCGTTGGAGAGAACAGAATAGATCCTTCATATAATGTAGTTTAACTATAATGTCTTCTTGTTCAGAAAGCTATACAAATGGAAGAGATGATAGTGGACAAGTGATAAAAAACGATGTTCAAGCCATAATGCCATTTTGCTCAATACGAACTGCATAGAAATCAGGTTAAGGATGGAGACTTAGAAATTATAATTACAGCATTAAAAGCACATTCATTACAAGATATTGTGAGGACACATGCTTTTGGTAGAACTATCTTAAACCCTTTAGCAACCTCAAAACTTTCCTCAATTTGTGTTTTAAATGTTTTAATTTTCTCGACACTTTTCGCAAAACGCCGAGCTTAATTTTCAGCAAACTACAAATATTTCACTATTTTTCTGCATTTAAGGCGAAAATATTTAAGGTTCTAACTCGATTATCCATTTAAGAACTCCAAGCATTCGTAATTGCCTAATGAAGCTCTGTGTAAAACAGAAGCCAGCAGAGCCTGTACCAGCCTCGGTGAGAGGATGAGCATTTAAGGAAAACATTCCAAGAAACATTTCCCTGAAGGAAGTGCACTTTACGGCAGCCTAATTAACTCAAGCAGCATCAGCTAGACGCAGTACTACTCTAGAATAGAGTCATATACTTACCTACACTGGCAAAATATCTACAGAGTAGAAGAACAACGCTTTAGAGAATTCCTTTGCTGTTGCATTGCTTTTCTTGCTTGTTTTCGCTGAATTGTGAATGCAGGATAAAATATTGTAACCAGCCATTTTAAGCCACAACTACAAGATTCCATTCCAGAAGTAAGTAGAACGCGTGCTTTTTGTGTGGTGGATGTGTTCCCATTTTCTGGAATCTTAAGACAGGAGAGCAGGAGATTACTGTTGCAATCGTGATTCGGTGTAGGCATAATTCCGACTTCGACATGGGATTGTTCTGTATAATTTCGTATTGTTGCAGTTAAATTAAATGGAGGTAATTATTTCACAAGTCTTACTAGGAAATTAATTGCTTGCCCTTTCATACCTTAGATCAAAATGGATATGAAGATTGGAGTAAACCGAGAAGTGGACGAAACTGGGTTACGAAATTTATACAGCACACTCCACTTAGGGTGATGCTGCACTTCATCCAGCGGAATTTTTGCAAAGGAAACGGAGTTTTAAAATAGCTTCCGAGGTATTTCCTTGTCCTCTAGGATTTTTTCTCTTTAAATTTAGAGTGATTCTATAGAAGTACTTGAATAGTAAGGAAAGGTACATACATATGTACATATACCGTAAATGCATGCATGGAGCACTTATGTGAAGGATAACTGTAGTAATGGCAGATAAAGAGGTGCTTGGTGTTTAAAAGGTGCAGTTGATATTTTTGGATTGACTGTGAGTTTTCAGGAAAAAAGTGGCGGAGATATGGAGATCAAACCATGCTTACTTAGTCCGGATGATACGCACTTGATACACCGTACTAAAACTGGTTTTCTTAGCACAATTTTAGAACATTTTCGTGTATAGCCCAATTTAAAGCAGAGGGTTAGATTCGGATGATATACGAGTGTTTTATTACATATGTATGCGTGTACTCATGCTTGTGTGCCTATAGATCATATTGAAGTGATGAATTTCCTTTGCTGCTTCAAGAACGTGTACCATGGGCTGATACACACTAGATACAAAAACTGGTTTTTACGTCGTGTCTAGTCTCGAGTGTGTATCATCGTGTGTCAGGGGACTTACAGGATATACCTATATAGAGGGAAAACGTTTGCTCGCGACAGAATCTGAAAAGATTATAATAAAATTACATTAGTTGCTTACTTAGTCCTTTCATGGAAGGAAGGAAGCATGAATGAAATAAATGAAAACATTTAAAATCATCTTGAGCAGAAAAGGGATTTTCTTTATTATTATACACCTGAAAGTTTTAAGGTGTTTCAGTTAGGAAAGATGAAGACAGAGTACCTCTGGTGTTAACCTCATTGCACACATCAACGACACCTTGTAATTCGCATCGGCCACTTTCAATGTTTTATTCAAAACTTCCAGCTACGCTTTACCTTTTTTCTTAATGTTTTAATATATGTAGAGCTCCCTGTATCCCCCTACAAAAATGGTCACATTTCTGTTGTATTCGTGGAATGATGCAAAGTTTAAATATTTGGTAAGTTCTTCAATATTCCTCCAGATGTTCTCAAAATGGTCGCAAAGAAAATTAAGAAACAAGAGAAGCTAGATACAAAGAATGTATTTTTTTTAAATTTTGATTTTTTTTATCTAACAAAACTCAGAAATCTGGTCGTGTGTGAATCTATACCGCGTTTCTAATTTGTATATCAAGGTCGTTTATAAGGGAGGGTGGGGGGGGGGGTGAGGGGTGTCAAACTACCTCCATTGACATTTCGTAATTGAGTTTAGTTTATACATAGTTTTGGTGAAATGCGAAATTTAGCGCATGAACTGATTTAGATTTTAGTGAAGTGGTGATTATATATCAAAGCAAGCAATAGTACATTTAGTTTACAACAGTTATGTTTTTACTTTTCATTTATTTCACATTTTTTGTAAAAATTTTTAAGAAAATTACAAAAATAAAGCGAACTTTTCCTATGACAGCTGTCAGTTTCATTGAAAAAGATGTTGCAGTAGCTAAAAACTTCGCGTTAATTCATACAAGAGGAGAAAATGTAACGTAAGCAGAATAAGAAAAGAAACACACAATGGGTAAGTTCGTGGAAAATTCATTGTAACAAATTGTCTCAAAAATGAGTACGCAAATAGGTCTAATGCATTGAATGAAAGTATGTCGTGTACAGTGTAATTTTCAAAATGGGTGCAATAATATTAGCTTTTTTCCACTTTATGGCTCCCACTAAATTAGAGCCTTGGCCAGTGTTAGGAGTTTTTATACTGAATTGCATATCGCCGAAAAAGACATTAAAAATTTGCCCAATTTCAATCGAAAATTTCTTAACTTCTACGCCACACGATTCCTATTTTTATAATGTATCGATAAACTAATTTAGCTTCTTTAATAGTTTATAAGAATTACAAAATTACAAAACTTATCGAAATCTAGTGATATGTGTAAAAATTACACATCTAAGAAATCAGACTAGATAGATATATCATCAGAACATTAACCATGCATTTAGCGATAAAGGAACGAAAGACATTCAACATTGCGACGGTGCTCGAGAGAGTCGATGTGGCAAGTAATTGCTACACCGCCAATGAGGAGGTTGCCTTCTGGACAAGTTCTAACGAATCTAAGATTTGGGACTGTGTTCTAGCACACCTCAGCAGAAACAAGCATAGCAGGCATGGTTTATACCTGTCAATCTTTGTACTGATGACAGAGTGGTGGTACAGCAGTAGTAATGGCGCGGTAACTCGAAAACGCAATCTGATGTTTCATACCAATTTTCGGTGGAAATTACTAGTTTTATCAATAAACTTTATTGCATCTTTTTCGTAGAGAGTTTCCCGCTCTTTTTTTTCATATACATTCCTTATAGCCGTAGAACGACAGGAACGAAAATATTCGCAAAAAACCAACAAAGGTATTTTTTTTCCCCGGTTTTTGGGCTGTCACAAGTTATGCGGACAACCGAATTCCGGAGACTTTTTACACCTTATTTGGAGAGCTGAAAGGTAAGTTTATACCCAGTTTTAGATTGGTCGGAGTTTTTCCTGAACTATAAGTATATATGAGATTGTATTTCTTCAAAATATACCAAACTTTTGGTTAATAATAATAATTAGTTGCCTTGAAGGCATTGAGCCCAGCTTCGACAATGTCCATATTTTGATAATCTTGTCAGCAGTATACACAAAGGATAAATTTTACACTGAGTATATCTAACAATTTTTCCTAGTGAACTCAAAGCTTCGAAGTTGTCCACGCCATAATGTAAGAAAGTGGAACGGACATAGCTGCCGTCTGAAGGCATTAAATTTAAAGCTCTTTCTATCGGGATAATTTCATCATGGAAATAACTTTTTCGAAATTTATATTCCACAAAAGCAAACAAGAAGTGATATTAAATTTTTTTCGCAAATATTTATACCTTCGCGTCTTATATCGTTTCCTTTTATCTTGTTCATGGCTGCAAAAAATAGCTTAAACCAGAATTTCCGAGTTGTGCCAAAACAATTTGAATTAAAAAAACAATGATATTCCTGCAGAGTTGTATGTATATGAAAAGTAAGAAATGGGCGCCACTATGTCGCGTGGATAAATTTTAACAAAACTGAAAATCCTTTTGTGGCCATTGGCAAGAGGAAGGACAATCTAGAAATTGGCATGTATTCAAAACTAAATCCCGACGAGTACTGAAGGAGTGCAGTAAGAAATGGTCTTGAACGGAATTCGCCGCATTAGCGACCAACGTGGAAAACGGATGCTTGCATAAATCATACTCAAAAAATATTTTCCGATGGCGGATTTTCGAAATGTGACCTAACTACAATGGATTTTAACAATGATCAGAACAGGTCCAAATAACCATAAGAATTATATTTCATGATTTTTGGCAGAGAAAGAAAGATAACAAAAACGCTGGTCTCGGATCAGTGTGGGAAGTTTTTATTAAGATTTTATTTATGGCAGTAGGCAAGGTTTGTCTGTAATCTGATGTCAGAAAAATGGGTTGGTCCCTTTATGGTCGCTGGTTGTGGAGATGGGAATTTTTTTTTTTAAACCGACTCATTGATTGTGACTCTTTTTTAAGAGCAGCCTCAGTTACCCTGCTCAAAAGCGACAGGTGACTCCTCGGATCTTAGCAGCAATTAATCCCGATTTCCGCTCCAACTCAATATGTAGTTCGCAGATTTTTTTGTAACTCTTGAGCTTTAAGGTGGCTCACGAAGTTGGTGAATGTGTGAAGTGGGAAGGAACTTCAAAGCTATATAATATAGAGTGGTACAAAAATCAAAAGAAAGAAACAAAATCTTTTCAAATCATTAAGAATATCAATTATGTTACTTCTTCTATCTGCTAAGGAAAGGTATACTTCCATCTATATAAAACAGCATGTGTGGGTAACTAAGCCATCGAACAGAGCGGTGCGTTAAATGCCCTAAAAACCCTATTATAAAACTGGCGGTAGAGAAGCAGGATCTGCTGCCTGTAGTTCGGAGTAATACTCCCCATTCTTGCGGTAGGAACCAGTTCTTGATGCACATATGCACAAGTTTCAGACAGAAATTTTTGAGTAGTGTGTGATCAATTAGTATCTAGTATGTATTTAATTTATTCGCTCCATATTGAGAGTTATTAAATGCCCCGAATCACAACCATAAAGTTATTAGATCAATATAGTACCAAATGCAATATATTGATGTATGTATCACTGTTTAAGATTTCATCTCTTCTTAATGCAAACACTTTTTTGCATTGTCACATACGATTTTTCATCGTCGTCAGAAAACAATAAAACAAATTAAAAAGCTTTTCAAAAAATATCATGGGTATCTGGAGCCGACAAGCCCAATCCTTGAGGAGTTCTATTTTTCTATCCATCGAGTTAAGTAGGGATGTAGCGTTTTAATAAATTCGAATAAATAAATAAATAAAAAATAAAATAAGGAATTGGAAGTTTTGTACGGAGAAATAAATAAATTACCAGAATCACGGACCCGGTTTTTTTCTTTCATACCTCGAATCGGTGACCGCTCTCTCCTTAGAAGCACCGAGTGGCACCTACCCTATAACACTGGCAGCGATTGTTAAGTCCACCAACAATTAGGGGATATGCACCCACATCTCCAAAAATAGGCGGGAGCCAGCTTCTGATCTTATTTTAGTCCGCGTTCGTCCTTAGGTGTGATTGTGGGTATGACTGCAGTAGTTCGGATTCCCATTGAGTCGTTTTGTATGCACAAAGTCTCTTCTTTCTCTGACAGGTGGCCAGTAAAATATAGCAACACAATATTCCTCAGACAGTCTTAAATAAAAACATTAATAAATAAATAAACTTAAAATTTCAAACTAATCTTAACATTACTTTAAAAATTACACTGTAAAGGATTCGTATGATTTTTTCAACTTTTCTTTATTAATCATTTTTTCCAGATAGCAGTATAACAGACGGATCATAACTTCTGTTCCATCCAGGAAGAAGCACCACACTTAGTACTAGCATAAAAATCAATTTAAAATATTCACTCACTCGAATATCCTATCCTGGGACCTTTCTGTCACAGACTCTGTGACTTCGTCCAAAAGCTCTGCCGGCTTAGACCATCTCGTCCAAAAGAGACCATTGATTCACTTCAAAAAGCGTTCAAAGTACTAAAACCCAAAAAATTAAACAAAACACAAATTATTAAAAATCAACAAATGATAAAAATCTCAGATCATTTTTGATCTGAGACTTTAACAAGAAAACAGCACTTACGCTCTGGAATCCGTCCACTACAAGACACAAGAATTCGTATAGCATCCAATCTTTGAAAATAAAAAAAATTTATCATTAGCAAATGTAAATAATAAAGAAAAAGAGAAACAATTAACAAATGTCAGCAGCCGCCTTCAGAATGTGAACATGTGGCATATCTTCTTCTTCGTTTAATTGATTACCAATGCCATACCCGACCCAAACAAAGGCTCCAGCGGCAGAAAAGTTGCTCCCATTGTGTTTCTGTCTATAAATAGCGAGCTGCTGGGAATATCGACTCACTCGCAATTTGAGCAGTCGACAAGACAGATCGGCAGAGTTGAAGCTTTATTAAGTCTTGACTAACCAAACACGGGTAACATTTAGCCCAGATAATATACTAATATTTAATTTAATTATATTTATATATTTTCTGCTTTTCCTATCAGGTAGCGTTGAAACCTGACAATCTTTTAATAGAGCAGATAAGTGAAGCTTATCCACTATAGCCAAATTTTATATCTATATTTTCAGGATAAATTATTGTATTGGAGTATACAATCATTATTATTAATTATTATTAATTTTATTGTTTTTATTTTAATTTGGATTATTTCTGAATTGAATAGAATAAGCGTTTAAATAGTAAGGTTTATAGGTTAAGAGGAGTCAGTACCAAGATTTGTTTCACACATATTTCAATGCGAATTTCTGGCAAACTATTTGTAGCAGAATAATGACTTATATCTCAAATTAAAGATAACGAAGAAGTCTAGTAAATAACGTCGAGAAAAATAAAAAAAATGTACTGGAATGGTGATACTATCTCGGTAACTTGTAAAAAATGGTAAAAATTGAAGTTTTTTTAATAAAATTCCTGTTAGCAGGTAATCTCGTTTCTTTAGATTGTGACTATTTCAGTAAGATAAATCCTAGATCTAGTAAATAACGTCGAGTCTTTTCATTTTTAGTGGCACGTTTTTTAATTATTTGACTCTAATTGTCTTGTTTTTTCTTCCTATGTTTCACCGACCAGAAATTGCAATATTTCATTGAAAGTTGTAGAAATACAAAGCAAAATAGTATATTTAACAATTATGTGCCAAAAAAAATTAGGAGAGTTAATTCTTGTTAAAAAATTTCAATTTCTTTTAACTGCAAATTTTCATTTTCGTCTTAAATTGTCGGATGTTAGGTTTCTATCTTTTACCCTAGATGTCTCGAATGTGACTTGCGGTCTAGGTCTGCGCTAATTTTATATGAATTTTGTCACTTTCAGGACACAAACCTAAGTAGAGTAAATTTTATTGCCTACAGGCTCGCTGGTATCTAAATTTAAACTTTTGCTGAGTACTGACTCCTCTTAAGGCGATTTACGTGAATCAATAAAGTGAAATATTTACATTTTATGAAAAGTTTTTTCAGCCTTATCTTTTATCCCTGCACCTCCCCGATTTTTTATGATTAAAACCACATTGGGATTTAATAACTTCTGTGCATTAATTTCATTATCCTTTGATTCAGTTTTGTAAATTACTTAAAAGCGAACAGACGAAATAAATCAAATAGCAGAATCTCGGTGTGTAGAACTTCTTTTCTTTCATTTTTTTTCTGCTTCGCGTACTTAAGTCGCGCCACGTCAATAAAGAATAAATTCATATATCATAGTTTCGCTCCTTAGCATCTCTCCGATTGATTGTGTGGTCTGACTCATCGGACTGAAAACAGAATTTCAATCTGATCCGAACTCTGACCCAAGTACCTTTTAGTTAGTTTGTTTAGTATCAAACAAGTAAAAAAGCTAGAATTGTTCTAAAACCAATTCTTGTAATACCCTATAGATGAATGCCCGTATGTAATTTAGTATGGTCACCCCATCTGTGCAAAATGATTTTTGAAGGGGTTTTTCGCATAGGGTTCGTTGGACAGAAAAACGATTATAATCGATTTTATAGGATTTCACATTCTGAAGAACATTTGAATACTTTAAAACCATATAGGAATGGTCGTTTTTACAGTATATGTCAAAATCCCGGGTTACCCGATTTCGACCATTTTTGCAATTGTATTTACTATTTTCATGAAAACGCTTTGTACAAAAGTTCAGCTCTCTACATTAACACGTTCTGAAGCAGTGTCTTAAAATACAGCCAAAAATGTTTTATATGGCATCCCCACCAAGAAGTTAACCGATGAGGCGATATTTTTTTTAAAGCCCGTGCGCAATATTGCAGTTTTCTAAGTGTATGCGTTATCGAGTGATCGTTAGGACAGACGGACGGACAGACAGATGGACATGCAAATAAAAAAAAATGTGTTAATATTATGCGTGGATATCCAACCCATATTGCTTAGCCACCATTATTGGTATGGGTTACAAACGGATGGCAAACTTAGTATACTGTATGATTTCATAATTTATGATATAATAAAACTAAATAATTTCGTTTTAGCTCGCACCACATCAAGCTCAAATTAATATCTTGTAAAATAAATCTAATGCGTGTGCAAACTCGTTCTACTACATACCTATATGAACATATATTCTTTATTTTAAATCACGTATTTATTTACACTTAGTTCTCTAATTCTTGCAGACATACAATCCTGTTCCAAGAAAATAACTTCGCACAGAGCCTTGTGGCCTTGCTTGTATTAGTCTGCTATATTATTTATCTATGGCTCTTGGAAAACCTATGTTTACCCAGATCAAAACCCTTGAGAATACTTCCAAGCCATGAAACAGAAACCTAAATGTGTGCGTTCGGAGTCCGTTCTCTAAAATCTTCTATAATTGATGCTTATGGAAAAATGTCAAACATTGACTTTATATATGCTATAGAGCCTAAACTACTATCCATACAAGAAAATAGTCTTCTTGTAACTTACAGCTTGGATCATTACCTTCCCAAAGGCTACACTTTCTATATACCTTACTTAACAAAATAATAAAATAGTTTTGATTACAAAGTAAACTTACCATTTTACGCTCAATACCTCTCCAGCTGAGTGATAATTGCATGTGTGTATGTGCAGCCGGAGTCCGAATCTGTAGGCAGCTACATTCGATATCATCAGCCCACGGCATGCCATGACGGCACAGCGACATTACAATGATTACTCAGCTGAGAATTTTTGTTTGAGAAATCGTAGTCATTTGGTTAAGATAAATTTTTTTAAATAATTTTGTTAGAAAAGATATGAAAATTTTATTACGGTTCGGAAGATAAGAAAGCAAGCTTAAGATTATCAGAACACCATTTTTCTGTATGAATAGTAGTTTAGGGCGGAGGAGCTATTCAAATCAAACTTTTGTCAGTTTTATATAAGAACACTGCAAATATTTTATGTAAGGACTACGTTGGGCATCGCATGTGTAGGGAGGTGGTCTGTTTCATGGCTTGTGAAGTATTCTCGAGGGTTTTGCCCAGATGCATAGGGGAAGGTAGCCCATAATAGTATTGGTTGTGTTCTTCAGTTGTTTTGCAGCCGACAACAAGAATAGCATTGTCTAAAACTATCCTGGAGCGAATTAGTGGAGAGAAGAAAAAAAGTGAATGCTGAAGTATTTTTTACAGGGATATCAGTATTGTTCTTTTTCGGTATTAAGTATTGACTTTATTTTACCAAATTCTTTTTCAAAGATTTTCTGTTTGCAAAGTGTTTTTTTCCACTACATTTGCGGATCCCACAAATATTCCTATTGCCTTTGTTGACTCTATAGTATCTATTCCATTTCGTATTTAGCGCCATTGCACGATAACTCCAATTAATCCTACGGGTGTTTTATTTTTCAACATGAAGCACTAAACAAAACTCCCAAAAACTTAAGCTACTCTTCCTGTATAGCCATACAGCTCCCCATTGACATAATATGAACATTTTCCCCTTTCATAAGTGCTGCTCATCCCACCGGATTTCCGACAAGAAAGTTTGCTCTTTCAATCAAAAGAAACGGCACAAGTTTCACGCTTCCAATTTGAATTTAATTCCGTATATATCTACGAGCTTTTGTACACACTTAATTCCACGTGTGAATAGCATAGCATGTTGCGTGCTGGCGAGCAACAACCCCCATAAATTATGATATCAGATTAATTTTGCGAATTCGTGTACTGGCTGAAACGGTAAAGTCATCGGCTACTGTTCGCAAAAGCCATAGAAGCCAGAGACACAGGTGTCGTTTGGACACCTCAACATTTCGAACACGTGCACCTCGAACGTTGGAATGGTTAAAATTTACGCAAATCCCCAACCGCATTAATTAACAATCAGGAATAGGGAATGTGTGCCACCTTGGAAATTCTATAGTTTTGTAATTACTCTGATTCAATTGCATAACGGGACATGGAGGAGGTCGGTTGATATGAATAAAGGCTCGTCGAGAAAATATGGGACACGGAATCAAAAGGGGCTTATAACTTTCCCCACAGAATACAGAGTTTAGTTGGCAGTAAGTGCACATCTGCGATGATAAGACTCGAAAGCATTTATCGTTTCTGTACATTTCACTTTCCCTTACACTGAAACACATCTGTCAGACGTCCTGGACTCCACTCCCGGCGCAGGCACAGCCGTTCGTTCCACAACTAGCACGTCGTGCTCAGATGCCTTGATATCAAATTCAATAATGCGAAGAACATGAAATAAAATTCCTCGAAATTAAATCAACGTTCGCTTTCTGCATGTTCCATGCATTCCATCGCATCACTTTATTGGCTGCATTCTGGTGATTATTTTCTGAAGACGCCAGCAAACTTTTTGATGAAAAGGAGATAAATCTTCGTTTCAGGACTTTCGAATTTCAAGCACGTCGCAGAGAATAGTTTCAAATTGCAACTTTAATGCCACTTTTATAGTTGATATCCAGGTGAGGTGCGCGCGGTGGGGGTGTATATACGTTTCTGCTGCTGTTTATAAATGAAATTAAGTTATTCAGAATCGGGATTTTAATATGTGCACGATTTTGAAGATGTCATCAGCAGGGTTTCGTATGAATTGGAAAGTAAAATTGAAAGTTTTTTAGTACATTTTCCGATAAATGTACTTTCCAACAACTGAATAAAATAGTGATAATTTTGACAGTTGTCAGGTATCCATAGTATGTACTGACCCTGGATTGATACAAATGCGATGAGCAGTCAGTACCAAGATTTGTAAGTTTCGTACACTTTTCAATGCGAATTTGTGCCAATCTAGCGGCGTTATTAATGACTCTGGCAAATCTCCTGACCTGGTATTTTCCTCCGATCCCAATGGGACTCTCGTTAAGCGTTGTTTAACTCCTATGGTTCCTGAAACAAGTCATCATCCGGCACTAGATGTAGTTTTGATTTTTGATCTTGTAACTTCATCATTTAATGCTTCTAGTAACTACTGCTATAACTTTAAAAAAGCTGATTTAGATAAAATGAATGAATGGTTATCCGCTTGTGATTCGACCAGTGTGCTGGGTAAACGTGACTTTGATGAAGCTGTTAATTCGTTTTATGACACATTATTTCTTTGCTTTACTCACTGTGTACCACTTGTTCGTTCGAATCGTGATTCGAGTTGTCAACCGTGGTTCAATGGCTCTTTGAAGCATCTTAAAAATTTCAAGAATAAAGCTTGGAGGAGGTTCTGTTCCTCAAGGAGTGATGCTGATTACGTTATTTATTCTAATTCGCGTGCACAGTATATTTCGTGTTTGACTGACTCGTACAACGATTATGTATTTAGAATGAGATCGACTTTGCGTGCTGAACCAAGGCAATTTTGGAGGTTTGTTAACTCTAAGCGCAACTGTGACGGATTCCCTTCATCGTTGCGACTCGATAACTTAGACAGTGTGGATTGTGGATTGTGGATTACTTAGAACTGCATTCTGTGATAACCACTGTGATATTAGTTATAATGATTTTACCCATTTGACGAAGCTTCCGCTGACTTCTCGTCAACCTAAAGACCTGTTTTTCGATGAAGCGTCTGTCTACATGTACATTTCAAACATAGCTGATAGTTTTTCTGGCGCTCCGGATGGCGTTCCTTCCGCAGTCACAAAACAATGTGCTACGTCCATCGTTCCTGTTTTGTCTTATTTATTTAATTTATCTTTAACTTGTGGTATTTTTCCGAAACAGTGGAAGTTTTGTTTGATTATACCTTTGCACAAGAAGGGCAATAAGAGCGACATTTCTAACCACAGACCTGTCGTCTATTTAAGTTGTGTTGGTAAGATATTTGAAGCCCTGGTTTGTAATGTTTTGTACTTCCACTGCAAGCCCTTTCTGAGCTCTTTTCAGCATGGTTTTATGAAGGGGAAATCTACTACGACTAATTTATTGGAGTTCTGCTATTGAAAACGGTAAGCAAGTGGATTGCATTTTCACGGAATTCAGCAAAGCTTTTGACCGAATCAATCATAAAATTTTAATTCACAAGTTGACTGTTCTTGGTTTTCATACTGTCTTTGTTAATTGGCTTCGTTCTTATTTATCTGTTCGTACGCAGCGAGTCATATTCCGCTCAGCCCTCTCTGACGAAGTAGATAATACTCCCGGCGTACCTCAAGGTAGCCATCTTGGACCACTCCTTTTTATAATTTACATCAACGATGTATCTCTGATTTTGGCTAATTCAAGAATTCTTTGCTATGCTGACGATGCCAAAATCTTCCGCATTGTTTCTAATGAAAACGAGTGCGGATTTTTAAACTCGGACTTAGACACCTTTCATAAATGGTGTGCTATTAACTGTCTTCCTCTTAATATTAGCAAATATACTACTATGTCCTTTTCTCGGAAAAGGAGGCCATTGGAGTTTAATTATACTTTAGATGGATGCTTATTAACTAGACTTGATAAAACCAAAGATTTGGGTATCTTCCTTAATACTCGTCTTTCCTTCGAACATCATATTAATTCAATCGTGGCCAGGGCTAATGCTACTCTGGGGTTTATAAAGAGATGGTCAAAAGAGTTTAATGATCCATTCATAACGAAGATCCTCTACTGCACATTCGTTAGACCCATTTTGGAGTATGCCAGTCCTGTCTGGTCTCCCTTCTATTCTGTATATATAAATCGCATCGAGGCTGTGCAGCGGAGATTTATCCGATTTGCCCTGAGAGGGCTTCATTGGGACAACCCTATTATTCTGCCTCCATATGTTGATAGACTTAAACTCTTTCCATTAGATTCTCTTGAGAATAGACGTAAAACTTCTAGCGTTGTCTTTGCATTTCAGTGTATACAAGGAGTGATAAACTCCCCTGAGTTCTTAAATACTTTCAATATATCTGTTCCTGTGCGCTCCTTGATGAACTGTGACTTCTTCGTTGTTCCTTAGCATAGTACAAACTATGGCATGCACGAGCCGGTTTCATCAATGTCTCCCCTCTTTAACCGCTAGTTTGATTGCATTGACTTTCATTTTTAAAAAAGTCAAATAAGAGATCGGCTTAGTTAAAGTTACTTGTTTTTCATTATCATTGTTATGTATACTTATTATCGTTATTTATTATGGTTATGTATGCTTTTGTTATTTTATTGTTATATTTCACTTTTGTATACTCAGTAATGAGATCATTAATGAAGTTCTAAATAAATAAATAAATAAATTATGACTGTCCACACTGAGTTGGCCCATTTACTGCACCCGTTAGAACTCGACGATGTGAAACAATAGTTCATGGATAAAGCTAGGCAGAAATCATTCGATCAATACTCACGACAGAAGAAAAAAATTACATCTCTATGCAAAAACTATCTTGCTCGCAGAAAAATGACCGGAACCTACGTTGCCAATTTAGGCGCATCTTCTCCGTCCTTTCATTCAGGGATTGTAAATTTAAGCTGTACGGATTTTACAGATCGTGAAAAGAAGTTTTTGCACCATGGTTTAAATTATGCGCCAACCATACAGGTAAATTCTGATCGTATACTGGAATTAACCACTCAATTGGATACTGCTTTAGATGATCAAGATAATTTTAAATTTGCATGTGCTAGTATAATAGAACAGAATAAATGTATGATTAATAACAATAGATCAAATTCTAAGATTAGTCATGGGGAATCACAATAAATGCCAGAAAATCAGAACAAATATGCTTTCGCAATACATCCGGCAGAGGCGCATCTGAAACAGTACAAAAAGCAAAAACCTACAAATTAATATGGGAACCCATGTAATCCAGATAAAAGACAAGATCAAATGCTTGGGTATAACAAACTCCTGAGAACGGTATGCCTTAAACAGAGGCACAAAGGCCTCCAGAATCCTGATGCCCCTATGAAAATATAGCAGCCCATCAACCCGCAACACACTCCTTATCTACCAACAGTTAATCAGACCGACAATCACGTATGGATTCATCAACTGGTTTTCAATATCCCCACAACAAATAGAAATCTTCAAAAGAAAGATACTCAGACTCTGCGCAAAAAAACATTACCAATCCAGATCAAAAAAATACTCAAAAAATTATATTTATGGAATAACAAACATAACACCCTTGATTAGATACATGTTCACCTTTAGCACGAAATTCCTAAACAACCTCCCTGACCTCGACGATATCCTTATAAATGAAATATATAACGATAATATACATTCGGGACTTAAGGACAGCTACTATTGTTCAAACCAACATTAAATAGCCACCTGGAATTAAAATAGTTTAAAAGTTTCTAATTCCAAGTTTTTCTAATCATTCAAAATAGGTTGGGAACGAAACGATGTATACCTACCTACAAGCATATCGATAAGGCAGTTTTTAGTGGAGATAACAATCAACACCTCATGGCTACATTCCACATAAACAAATCCGGGACACAATCCAATAAGAGAAAAGTAACTTGTCTTCGCTAACAGTGCGCAAATTAATGGAATTAGATTAAGTAATCTGTACATTTAAATGAATCTTTAAAATAACAACTTAGCAATATTGTAATAGGTATCTTATTTTATAATTATAATCTTAGTAGCTTTAGATAGGCAAAATTACATGCACAAAATTCCAGTTGCTTTGTACAGCTGCTAGGGTCAATGTACTCTTCTGACCTACGCACAGCTGCTAAGGTCAACGGACTTTTCTGTTGCTACCTACGCACAGCTGCAAAGGTCAACGTTCTTTGGTTACTATGCGCAATGTAAAATAATTTGTTGGAGCCGTGCGCAATTCAGAGGCAATATAAGTCGCAGGCCAATTTGAATCTTTTCTTTTAGTATCCAGCTCTCATAGATTGTGCATCGTTTTGGAATTCGACTTGGCGAGTGTAATTAAATAAAATTAATAACATAATAACTTTATCTTGGGTACCGACTGAGATAAAGATATTTATTCTGGGTCTCGACTGGAATAAAATTTACTAACCTAATAACTTTATCTTGGGTAGCGACTGAGATAAAGATATTTATTCTGGGTCTCGACTGGAATAAATCTTACTAACTCAACAACTTTATCTTGGGTACCGACTGAGATAAAGATATTTATTCTGGGTCTCGACTGGAATAAAGTCTACTAACTTAATACCTTTATCTTGGGTATCGACTGAGATAAAGATAGTTATTCTGGGTAGCGAATAGAATAACACAGACTAACTCAAACCTTTATCTTGGGTCTCGACTGAGATAAAGATAGTTATTCCGGGTAGCGACTAGAATAACATTCACTAACCTCAAATCTTTATCTTGGGTCTCGACTGAGATAAAGATCTTTATTCTGGGTACCGACTAGAATAAACACTACTAATACAACTTTGCTTTGGGTCTCGACTGAAGTAAAGTATCTTGTTCCGGGAACGACTAGAACAAGATAATCACTAATTATTTAATTACCAACGCCATAAAGTCGATTCCATAGTTTTATACTGGTGAGTACATTTTTTGATTCATATTGAGTAATATATTTATACATACATACATATATAATTGCCATTGGTCAAAGTTGTATCAACTTTGACAGTGTTATACTGAGAATAAAATTATTATTGTGTAGTGAATAAGTGACCTTTTTTTAAATCTATTGAAGTTTAGTTCTTAAGCGTCGTGAAATTGAATTCGGTTAATTTTAGTTATAGTTGTAATTTTGTACTTAAGTTTTACGTGCGTTCTATAAACCACTGACTATAAAATATTCCCCGGCGTTATCATTTACAGTCCACGTCCTTATTGATATTTTCTTTTGAGTGTTCAGTACAGTCCACATCCTTATTGATATTTTCTTTTGAGTGTTCTCATTGGGCAGAACATTTTATGCATAAAATGTTCTGCCCAATGAATATGTATGTATAAATATATTACTCAATATGAATAAAAAAATGTACTCACCAGTATAAAACTATGGAATCGACTTTATGGCGTTGGTAATTAAATAATTAGTGATTATCTTGTTCTAGTCGTTCCCGGAACAAGATACTTTACTTCAGTCGAGACCCAAAGCAAAGTTGTATTAGTAGTGTTTATTCTAGTCGGTACCCAGAATAAAGATCTTTATCTCAGTCGAGACCCAAGATAAAGATTTGAGGTTAGTGAATGTTATTCTAGTCGCTACCCGGAATAACTATCTTTATCTCAGTCGAGACCCAAGATAAAGGTTTGAGTTAGTCTGTGTTATTCTATTCGCTACCCAGAATAACTATCTTTATCTCAGTCGATACCCAAGATAAAGTTGTTATTAGTAAAATTTATTCCAGTCGAGACCCAGAATAAATATCTTTATCTCAGTCGGTACCCAAGATAAAGTTATTAAGTTAATAAGATTTATTCCAGTCGAGACCCAGAATAAATATCTTTATCTCAGTCGGTACCCAAGATAAAGTTGTTATTAGTAAAATTTATTCCAGTCGAGACCCAGAATAAATATCTTTATCTCAGTCGGTACCCAAGATAAAGTTATTATGTTAGTAATTTTATTTAATTACACTCGCCAAGTCGAATTCCAAAACGATGCAGAATCTATGAGAGCTGGATAATAAAAGAAAAGATTCAAATTGGCCTGCGACTTATATTGCCTCTGAATTGCGCACGGCTCCAACAAATTATTTTACATTGCGCATAGTAACCAAAGTACGTTGACCTTTGCAGCTGTGCGTAGGTAGCAACAGAAAAGTCCGTTGACCTTAGCAGCTGTGCGTAGGTCAGAAGAGTACATTGACCCTAGCAGCTGTACAAAGCAATTGGAATTTTGTGCATGTTTTGTTGCCGTTCCTAATTTTGCCTATCTAAAGCTATTAAGATTATAATTATACAATAAGATACCTATTACAATATTGCTAAGTTGTTATTTTATAGATTCATTTAAGTGTACAGATTACTTAATCTAATTCCATTAATTTGCGCACTGTTAGCGAAGACAAGTTACTTTTCTCTTATTGGATTGTGTCCCGGATTTGTTTATGTGGAATGTAGCCATGAGGTGTTGATTGTTATCTCCACTAAAAACTGCCTTATTGATATGTTTGTAGGTAGGTATACATCGTTTCGTTCCCAACCTATTTTCAATGTTAGAAAAACTTGGAATTAGAAACTTTTAAACTATTTTACTTCCAGGTGGCTATTTAATGTTGGTTTGAACAACTATACTTTACCGGTAAAGCTTGACAGATTGGACGACAGCGACAGCAACACAACAAAAAGATTTGCTGTCCGCTGTATCAGATTGCACTACAGCAGCACAAGGCAGCAAGAAGAATATTATGACATTTCTGTAAACGTCAATTTCGGTTTTTGGAGTTCAAAAATGTATGGTTGTTTGATTAAACAAAAGTGAGAAATAAATACGATTATTTGAATAAACTAATAGATGTTATGACTACCTTTTTATACCCTAGATTAAATCTATAGGGTATACTAAGTTTGTCATTCCGTTTGTAACACATCGAAATAATGATGGTAGAGCAAAATGGATTGGACACCCACGCATAATATTAAAAGTTATTTTGATTTTTGATGTCCGTCCGTCCGTCCGTGCGCACGATAACTCGAGAACGCGTATACTTAGAGAGCTGAAATTTTATATACGGACTTAAAAAGTAATATTAAGTTCGAAAATGAAGCAAATCGGGCAACTCCTTCGTGGGGTTGCCATACAAAACTTTCGTTTTCCACTATACATTTGGACACTACCTGAGAACGCAACGATATAGAGAGCTGAAATTTGGTACGTGGAGTTTTCATAGTAATAGCAAATAAAGTTGCAAAAATGGACTAAATCGGGTAACCTCTTCTTGGTGTTGCCATATAAAAATTTGGGGTTTTTACATATACTTTGAAAACGATCAGTCCTAGACATTTTTATTGTACTAAAAACTTCTCCAGAATACGAAATCCTATAAAATTGGTTATAATCATATTTTCTGTCCGACAAACCGTTTTAGAAATATATGCAAAAAACCACTTCAAAAATCAAACTTGCACAGAAGGGTTACAATACGAAATTTTATAAGGGCATTCATCTAGGGTCTTAGACCAATTCTAGCTTATTTACTTGTTAGTTTTATATAAGGCTATTTAATATTATGACGAGGATATGGACAAATGAAATGTTTTTTGGAAAACGAGCGCGAAATGTATGGATTCGAAATGTTTACTATTATGAAAAATAGTGATAGTGAATAATTTATTAAAGAAAATCGTATGGGTGTTCCTCAGTTCAAGCTGCTCTACAGTCTCTTAAGAACAAGGCTGACAAAAAACAGCCCCAGAAAGCCTATAGAAGCCCAGTGTCGACTAGTTTTAACTTTGGTGTAAGTAATATTTTAATTATTATATTTCTCACTTAATATATGTGCTTATCGCAAGGGTCGCCATGGCATACACTTTCCTGGGCATTTCGACTTGAATATACAACCGTCCGAGAAATAATTTTGGAGACCTGTGATGCTATTTGGGATGATCTGTCTGTAATGTACCTAGCAGAACCAAATGAGCAGGAATGGCGGAGGATAACCATTGATTTTTATAACTGCACGGTTTTGCCTAATTGCATTGGTGCCATCGATGGGATGCACATCAGACTTGAATGCCCTCCGAATGCAGGGTCGGTCTATTATAATTATAAAAGTTTTCACAGAATTATATTGCTTGCTGCATGCGATAGCAATTATTGCTTCACAGCCATTGATATTGCAGCCTACGGTAGCGAAGACGATGGAGAAATTTTACAAGCAAGTGCATTTGGTAGCAGCTTAATTTGCCAAAAACTCAAAACGTGCGGAATTCTAATGATGTTTTTCCTTTTTACTGTGTTGACGATGGAGCATTCCCACTAAAAAATAAAATTATGCGACCATATCCTGGAAGAAGTTTATCCAACGGAAAGGATATTTTCAATAAAAAATTATCTATACCTTTTCAACTTCAAATTGAGACTAAACAATTTCAAATTGAGACTAAACAATTTCAAAATGGGACTAAACAATTTCAAAATGGGACTAAACAATTTCAAATTGGGAATAAAAAATAAATAATTTATTCCATCAAATCTATAAATTTTAAATTTGAGTAGGCTTTTGAAAAATAAAAGAAAGTGTCTATTATTAATATTGTGTCATTCTTAAAAATGTCTTACATCTAGAAAGTTTAAGCAGATAATATAAGGAAGCAAATCTGTGCTTTATATAATAATAACGAAGATTGGAGGGTACTTGCAAACACTTTAGGCATGAAGAAATTAACTGGCTATCTATGGGTGAAAAACCAACAAATACCTGAACAACAACGTGGTGGAAAGGTAAAAATAAAAATTAATAATGAACATCGACTGTTTATAGAAAGATGTATTGAAGAAAATCCTAGAATAACTTTAAAACAACTGAGAGATAAATTTCAAAATAATTATCAAATTGTTGTTTCTGCGGAATGTCTCAGAAAACATTTAGTTGGATTACTATATAGGTACGTTGAAAGACATTCAAAGAGAGGCTGAAAGAGCAAACATTGAAAGTAATAAAAGAAAACGATGTGATTATGTTCAAAAACTTTTAGAACATCAATCTAACAATGCACCGATACTTTACATGGACGAAACTAATCTTAACTTATATATATCGAGATACAAAGGTAGTTCCAAAAAAGGAACTCGTTGCACTCACATTGCAGCAAGCAGTCGAGGATCTAATATACATGTAATTGGGTCTATAGGAAATATGGGCTTAATTCATTATGAAATTAGAAGAGGAGCATTTAAGAAACCAGAAGCAAAAGAATTTATGCGTCGTTGTCTTCGAAATGCTGAAAATATGTACCGAACATCAATCGTAATGATAATTGATAATGCTCCTTGTCATGCTCCCATTGAAGATGTATTCCAAGAAGATGAATTTCTTAATAATCACCTACTAAGACTCCCACCATATAGCCATTTTAAATGCAATTGAATATGCTTGGTCAAACCTAAAATCTGGAGTTAAAAGCGATTGGACTATTCAAATGCCGCAAATCTTAGCTGGTGAAGGCAGATCAAATTTCACGCAGACCAAGTTCCGCCTACTACGGCTAGAAAATATAATATACTGTTCCTAATGAAACCGACACATCGCTCATATTCAAAAATGAATACGGACGTGATAAATATGAACGATATGACATTTTAATTAATATAGTAATTCGGAACTGTAATAATTTTCGCGAATTATATTTTCTAACCGAGTTGCGTCTACTATGGCTAGAAAATATTACGGAATTATCAATTTTTAAATAATTAAGATATTTTTAATCTACTTTAAATTAACTGTAATAAATTATTTATTTTTTAGTCCCAATTTGAAATTGTTTAGTTTCAATTTAAAATTGTTTAGTCTCAATTTGAAAGTGTTTAGTCTCAATTTGAAATTGTTTAGACTCAGTTTGAAATTGTTTAGTCTCAATTTGAAATTGTTTAGTCTCTACCTTTTCAACTTCAAATTGAGACTAAAAATTTGAAGTTGAAAAGGTATAGTGCTAGAGTAAAATTTGAGAACACCTTAGGTGTTATGAACACTAAATAGAGAGTTCTTTTGAATTCAATCAACTGCTTTCCTGCAAGTGCTGAGAAAATTGTGAAAGCAGTTGCCGCCTTTCACAAATTCGTAAAAATGAATGACGGCGAATATTGTTCACCAAGCTATGTTGACAGTTTTGATGACAATACATTTGTTCAAGAACTTTGGCGAAGGGGAAACACGGAGCTACCGCAAAGCAGATTTGTTCACTCGATTCAATGCCACTCGAAAAGCATTTCAGTAGAGAGTTCTTTTAATGGATTACATGAACCACAATTAAAACAACTTAAATAGGAACCAAGCTTACACTTTATTTGCACTAAAATTTTAAAATATAAAATAAAACGCACACAAAACAACAGGAACTGTGTATTAATTTCTTAATATAAATATATATTATTTTGTACATTTTATTCACATTTGCAGTTCAGTCTTTATTCACATTTTGGGCTTCAGTACGTATTTTCATTTAGCATTTCAGCTTACATTTACATTTTGCACTTTATTAATCTCTTCGTGAACAAGTATCATCAATTTAATGTTAAGTGCGGACCTTTGCTGGAAACTAATACTGCTTTGCTGAATATCATCTGAAAGTCCACTAAAATTAAGAAGTTTCTTGAAATGCAGATCTAGTTTCTTTTAAAAACTGTCTCATTTCTCGATGCGTATTTTGCAGGAAGATTTCTGAATGCAAATTCTTTTTCCGCCTTTTCCCAGGCTGTGGCCGTCTTATATCTTCTTCTAGTAGCGGAGTTTGGGGCAAACTAGTGGAGCAACAAGATGTTCCCGAAAGCGGAAAGCTATCGCTCGCTCCAAAGTCGAAGTTTTCATCGAAAAGTATGGACCCGTCTTCATACATTTCCATAAAAGCCTCCACATTGTCATAGTTATCCTTTAAACAAAAATACTATTTAATTATCACGGCTTATTATGAACCGCTAATTTCGCATACCGATAATTTGTTTCCGGAATGTCCGATAAAAAAGACAGTTGTTCGAAATATGTCCATTTCTGTGGGAATTCGGCAGCTGATACCGATGGGGTAAACATCTTCTTACGTTCGCGGGGGCATATCTATTTCGAAGTGTCTTCCATATCGTTTTTATTCGTTCCACTAAAAAAAAAAAATAACTTAATATCAAACTTTTTGCTTATGTCTGAGCAATATTACCCCTTTTAATTAATGCATTGGAAATTTCCTTTCAAGCAGATTCCTCTTACTCTAATTTTTTGTATGAACTCCTTGATTTGTCATATAAAAATTGTTTGCCTTTTACTAACGACATAAGTTTTTCCTCATTTTCCCTACATGAAAAATTAATTTAACAGCTTGGGATGACAGTAATATCCACACGACAGCAAATTTAGAATTTTAGATGACCCGGCAGCACGGGCGTTTGAGCTGCTCTCTCCCAATCAGCTGATCGCTCTCGACCAATGGAAACAATTTACTCGCTGCTGCTGCCGTGGAACTCTAATTCAGGCTTAAGCCTAATTAACAAGGAATTCCCAAGTTCTTCTTCAAGACTGTAACATAAAACAAAAAATTCTAAAATACTACAATGGCCTGACGATGAAATATACTAGCGATCAATTGTAGACTATAAATTGTTTACATTATAAACTGACGCGGCGGTAAACTGCTAGCGATTAATTGTTGGCGATAAATTGCTGGCGTTAAATTGCGGGCGATAAATTTTCCGGACCCCGATTTCATTATAGTTTTTTACTATTATAAGGTATTAATCACTTTCTTACACAAACAATCACTAAAAAAGTATCAGACTTTGTTCAGCGATGAATGAAGCTAAAAACAAAGAAAAAAGTATTACAAAAATTCAAGCAAATTTGAAGTACTTAACTTAAATTCAAATCCAGGGAAGTCGACTGAATACATTGCTCCCACGAAGTGAAGATACTCATTTACCTACATACATCCATGAAATTATCTGAAATAAAAGTAAAATAAGAATTAATTAAATAAATGAACAGTGCATTACTTATAGATTAAGAAACACTAACAATTTATATGAAAAACTACAATTTGTCCATAATTGCCCATGCAAAGGTAAACATAAATACATACATGCAAAACAACAACAAGATTGTGGGAAATAGAAATTATGTCATAATTAGTTAAATTTCAATGTCTCTTGCGAGATTTTTCCTCGAAAAAACAAGAAGTGAAAATTTCACCTGAAGACAGGTTAGATCACAAATTTGTAACAAACGAGATTTTCTTATAAGCTAATTGCTAAGCTGTAACATTTGATTCTTTCTTAGGCCGCTTACACATCGAAAAACGAAAACGAACGAATAAACGGTTCCACACCGAAAATTTGTTTATGCTTACATATCAAAAACGAACGAATAAAAGTTGAGTTGGGTTTGTATCAAATGTAAATAAACGGAAATGAGGTTATGTAGGAACGAAAAGAATATTCGTTCGTGTGTGGAACGTAGTATGGAACGAAAATTTACTTGACAGTTCGGAACGAAAATTTACTTGACAGTTCGGAACGAAAATTTGTTGCTCGTATGAATAAACATAAGAATGTGTTTTAATTGAAATGAAGCTTTAAATATGAATATTTTTTTATCGAAACTATAATTAGAATAAATATCCAATATTTTATTGAATGTATTCCGACAAATTTCTAGATTAAGACAAAATTTGAGTATTTCGGTTTAGTGTTTTCGTTTTCGTTTTTCGATGTGCAAACAGCCTTACCTTATTCTGAGTGCAGGTCTTGACTTAAAACTCGGCGCAGCAATATCTTCCACCAAATTTATTATACAAATTTTTTAATTCACAAACCTGTTGAGTTAAGCTAGCTTAATCTAACTTTCCGCTACTTAACTAATGATGAAGTGAGCTATAATGATGTGGCCCCTTCGCAGATTCGAACATGTGACTATCACCTGTAGACGGTCGACCTGAACTTCGTTATTTCGATTTCTTTTACCACTGTTGATACAAGATGTTTCCTTTTTTTTATAGCGCTACTAGCGCGCGGGATTTTTCGGGGCTTCTGGTTCCCTGTCTCCTCCTGGGAGTTCATTCACAGCCACTAAGTAACTGGTTCTTCATTGAGTTCCTGGCTTTTCTCCCAAATTTCCTCTACGGACTTTTCTTCACAGCGATGATTCCTTGGATTTCCTTTACTACTACTCTGAGTTATGCACAAAACACTCCTATTTCCACTGAGTAGCTCATTTGTATTTCACTGCAATCTCTTTCTACTCTACTAGCCTTTTGCAATTGAACGCTTCAAGATTTCAGTTTGGGTCCCTGATCTCAAAAGAAATATCCGCCGGAACTCATTCACACGGCCCCTTCAACACTTCAGACTCCGATTCTCAATAGCCATGCGGTTTATCCCGAAAGCACTCTACATAGAGCGAGACACCCACCTTACTATAAGTCTACTAGCGGAATCTATGTTCTTGACTTGAACTCTTTGCTTTTAACACTCTTTGGATAAGATAACTTCAATAATACTTTCTGGCTCCATTCTAAATCACCCAAACATGATCTTACTTTCTAAACATGATAAAACAATTTTATATCTCTGACAAATTCATAAATTCCCTCGCACTTATTGCGAAACTAATTAATCAATTTTTACAACTACGCCTCAGTTCATTTACTGATTTGCATATCTACTACCTTAGAGTACCTTAAATCTATTACAACCTAGCATCTCGCATGTTAAAAGTTGGTTGACATTTCTATTGACAAATACATTTTATGACAGTTCTGCTTTAATCAATACTAACTTGGAAAAGTGCTGAGATTTTTCATTTTTTTTTTTCTAAAAATTAATTATTTATTTATTTATTTATTATCATTAGATTAATTTTTATGGCGTGGATGAAGCAACCCATGGACGTGGTTTTTATAGTGCTAATTCTTGAGTGGTTTATAAAGCTTAAGGTATGTTTACTCGCGGAGAGATGTTATCGACGTTTAAAAATATTTATTAAATTTTCACAGAATTTCAATACCAAGGATGCACACCTTGCATTTTTGATACGTAGACAGATGTTATTTTACACGGACTGCTCTTGGCTTCTGAGCTTGTATCTACAAAAATGTGTTCATAATATATATTTCTGAACATATCATAGTTAGACAAAAGGAAATCAGTTAAAACTTGGTTAGCCCTTCGAACTACAATCCAACTATTTATTTCTCCAAACTTTAGCAAATAGCTTCATATCTCATTTTGTATCTAACCATGGAAGTATCCTAGTCTTGATAATTCGTGATATTCATCAATATTGTGTTATATTTTTCTTTATTTTATATTATACTATCTTATTTTCATTTTCTTTTCAATAACCATTTCATTTACGTTATGTTTGATTATTTACCTCTCACTAATCATTGGCTTATACTGTAAGCATGCGTCTATGTGAGACAGGGAGATTTCTTGGAGTATTAAATCAGACAACTTCTTAGATCTTCCTGCGTATGTGGACCGTGCTTGGCAACTATTTATTACTACTTCTTTCTAATCGTGACGCAACTTCTATTTATGAAATACAGCTAATCTCGTGGTGTTTTAGGAACTATTAAGTAAATGGATACATGGACGATACCGGCCGTTACTAAGCAACAAGCACAACACAATGTGCATAACTTACCTCAGTCTTAGCGGTACACTTTTACTAGAAAAGGCACGGAAAAACTCGCGGTCGCAAAACCGTCAAAACAAACTTATAAATACCAACATATGGCATATGAATTCGGGGAATTTTTAAACGAAAAACACGATGGCATTAAAAAAGTGCTAAGATATCTCCATTAAAAGATATTCACTTATTTATGATTTCTCATATAATTAATGATAAGAAAAGATATAGCGAGTGGAAGTGAGATGGATAAAAATTACTTTCCACATCGAATTCTCTTAGCATGGACAACAAGAATTTAATTGCGCCATGTTATAGCACAATTTGGAATTTTAATTTTTTATCGATGAAATTAATTAATGATGCATGTTTTTTGATGAAAAAAGATATATGTTAATATTTCTCATCAAATGAGATAAATTACACCTGATGAAAAATAACACATTCGGAGTAATTTGCATTACATGGTTGCGGGTTTCACACAAAAACGACGGTCCCAGACCCTATATAAGGTGGAGCATTTGGAGGATCGCTCTCTTAAAATTTTCGGGTTCAAGCAATTCAGGTCGTGGTATATTTTTTTCAAGTTCAAATTTTCCTTGCTTTTGTCTTTTTGTTTTTACTTTGTGCAAATCGTGAAAATCGGCTTACAATCTGTCTACGGTAAGAGTAAGCTTATATGCGATTTTTTGGTGAAGGTGAGTTATGTGCATATAAAAACAATTTAGTGACATTATTGTTAAATAAATGATGGAATTTAATTTTCACAATTAATAACATTTTTTATTGATAATAGTTTAATAGTAAAATAAAGTGCCTTGTACAGGATAAATTCAGGATACTTCCCAAATCGGGAATATACCTGCGAATTATCCTTTGTTTAAATTTTGTAATTTAAATAGTACGTTAATATCATTAAATTGAAGATTTTTATAGATTTACTCTAGATAAGTGCTTAGCTGTAAATAAGAGTGCTTAAGCTAACCTTCACATGAAATTTTTTTATGCTCGTTCTGATTTTAACATACCGCTACACTAACATAATCCACGATAGATAATATCATCACATCTGGCTTGTGAATGGTTCTACAGCAGCTGTTCCGTTATGCGCGTGCTGAAAATACAGTACTGTTAAATAACAAGGGGTTTTACATCAGCCTATTATACAAACATATAATGTAACCTTTCTCTAAATAGAATTTGTTCATAGTTCCAGGAACTATTCTTTGCGCAATAAATTATTTGGTGATCCCATAAATGCTTATCACATAAATGATTATCACATAAATACTTATCACACGGAAATGAATTTTGCACAAGATTGCCTATCCTTTTTGCTAGATAATCTAAGAGCATACCTCCGTAGTCAAATGACTTTGGTTGAAGTAAATACGGACTTACAACACAGTTTACTATACGTGGAACCTCACATAACGAGCACCTCGCATAACGAGGCTTGGGTTACACGCGTCATTTTTACTGATTGGATCAATGAAGTGTTTGGTCCTTCTAAGAAAAAATATTTACTTGCGATGAATCTGCCACTCCAAGTCTTACTTGTTATGGACAGCGCATCTGCCCATCCTCCAAGCCTACAAAATGACCTTCTTAAAAAACACAATTTTATAAAGATCCAGTTTCTGCCTACCAATACCACTCCGTTACTTCGGCCCACGGATTAGCGGGTTATTTCTAATTTGAAGAAAACTCTAGAAGAAAGCACTGTTTGAGCGTTATTTTGAGGTGACTGAATGGATCAATCTCACTCTGACAGAATTTTGGAAAGATCACTTCCACATGGTTGGAAAAAGCTTTGGCCAGATAGCTCTGTCGAATGTGTAGTTGCGGAGTTTGAGACAGTATGGGAGGACCCTGTAGTCAATGGGATTGTGTCCCTGGCCAACGTCTTGGGGCTGTAGGTGGAAAAATACGATATCGATGAGCTTGTGGAAGATCACAGACAAGAGTTGACCACTGAAGAGTTTATAGAGTTGCGTTACGTTTCACAGCAAGAGGATATTGAGGAGAGTTTCTCAGTGGATGGGGAAGAGGTAGCAGCGAAGCAACAATCTTCAGACGAAATAACGGAAATGCTGAAAGCATGGGAAACTGTTTCATCGTAAATTGAGAAGCATCACCTACAAGTCTATTCAATGATAATGCGGTGTCGCATTTTTACCAAATTTTGAAGCGCCGGCAAAATTAAATGCCTCTAGGCCGTTTTCTAGTAAAAGATAGAAGAAAAATGAAGTTGAATAAATAAAAGTTACACATTATGTTCTTTTTTAATATTTTTTCGGCATGGAACACATTATCGTATTTTATATTAATTTATATGGTTAAGATTGTTTCGCTTAACGAGTGTTTCGCACTCCGAGTAAGACTCCGGAACGATTTATGCTCGTTGTGCGAGGTTCGACTACAGTTAAGGTTTCGAATGCGCTCCACAACAAGCATGACCAGTTTGCTCGGTAGAGCGTGGGACATTACAATATAGTGAGTGTAGGTAGTTTTAGGCAAATTTACTGTAGTCAAATTCTAGTTGTGTTAGTATCTGTTATCGCTGTGTGAGAGCTCAGTACAGGCATGTAGTTGAACTGAGAACGAGCCAACAAGGTATATGGTTGAAAATACTGCGGTTGCTTCCACTGAAAGTGGCCTTAGTCGCTGTCACTGCGCCAGAGTACTCAGGGAGTTTCTCAGCTATTTCAAATGTAGGCAGCGGAACATTCATTTCTCCAATTTCCCCCACACAAGTTTGGGGTCTTTGAATAGGCGAAATTGGAGAAATGTATTAATGAGAAGTCACGAATTTTATAGGTATCAACACTTCCTGTTTTTTCTATATTCTAAGATTGGGACTCTTAATCTCAGGGTCGTAGGTTCGATGCCAATGGTGTTGGGTGTGCTAATAATTTTTATGAGCGTAGACGCTAGTTAAGCAATAAGCATTCATTTCTTCTTAGAAATTTACAGAAAATACTTTGGCAGACTTTTTATTCATTTAGTGGCCGAATGGAGTTATTTTCATATACAACACTTTCATGTGTGCCGCTGTCGGCCGCCAAAAACGCATACAAATTGTAATGAAAAAATATCCCGTAAATTTCTAAGAAAAATCTGCGGGCTTCTCTACATCAGGCCAGGACATCATAAGGCTCAACAACAATTGAAGTACTTTACGAATTTGACCGAGATTGCGGTTTACTTACGAAAAATTGATATTATTAGCCTAAATAGATTTCACATTCCATAAGGGTTATTATCTTGATATTTATTGTTTTCAATTTAAAAAAAAAATAACGAATAGAAGTGGATTTAATTGAAAATTTGAGTCAGGAAAACTACGCTATACAATTTTGTATACCATAAAATTCACACTTGCTGTTGATAAAAGGTATTTATATGGGCAATTGGGTGACCCTATCATCGAACTTCTATGGCAGGCGATCAGAGATAACCATACTGATGAGATCTCTCCCATCTCTGGGTCGAACAGTTTTATTTTTCTGCATTCTCAATGCATTTTAGGAATTCATTGAAATTATTTTATTTTCAATGAATTTCAGTCTTCTGTAAACGAGAAATAATCCACCTAAATAAATATCACAAACATTCACTCATATACCCACGATCTTAGTGAGGCTTACTCACCTAAAATTGTCTATAAAAATGTTTTATTAATTTTCACCAATTAACTGTATATTCATAGATATGTATGTGCACTTCAATATCACTCATCAATCCCTGACCACTGAATGAATATCTCTTCGAGATTTCATCCTGGCGCAGTGAATGATACCTCGAATAAAAGGTGTTTACCTTCCATTAGGTATTTGCCACAGAAATACCACCCAACATAAATACAGGATACATAAAACAACTCCACGTTTCCTCCCTGTACTCTTCTGCTACATCCTTAGATCACTTTGGGTAAGGAAAAGAACAAATCAACGACGCAAAAGGCAGCATTTTACCGCATGTACATGCCTACCCAAATTTCTAGAAGGATACATAATTAGGGATACAGTTTAGGAAAATGGGAAACTATTCTGATATAAAAAAAATTATTGAAAATAAAGTAGATATGAGTAAAATTATGAGCGATTCTTACCGCACCTTTACTGACTGCAATTTGGCATTTAAACTTAATAAAAGTTAGCCTCCGACGAGTTACAGTTAATTTGTGAACGTTTGTTAAATTTGAACTACGCGTTCACTTTACGTAAATAGCGTTACTTACTTATACGTATATTTTAGCTGAGCCTATACATAGATTGTATATTGGAGCGTGGCACTCACATCAATTGCATTGACATAAAGCCATCCAATCTTCACACTTATCCATTCCTTTCATCCCAAAAATAGCAAATATTTATTCAGCTGAAAACAAAAAACAAAAAATACTACGTGCCTTGCCTTGTGCATTTTGAGAACTACGACTCTACCTGCAAACGTATTCTCTACAGAAAAATAAGAAAATTTGTTGGGTGTGAAATACTGTGGAGTTTCAGATATTCAATTCTATTTTAGAAAATTGAGTTCTATAGACAGGCTATATCATATGCCTGCACCATCTTTGTATTATAGAGTCTTTGGTAATACATTTTGGTCTTTTATAAACTCGAAACGAAAAGCATCAGGCTTTCCTAAAGCTTTGCATTATAACAATATTAGATCCTATGACCTTCAGAACAGCTGTAACTTTTTTGCAGAAAATTTTAAATCTGTAATACTACTCATGGCTTTTTCAATTATGCTACTCACTCATTTGAAGGTATTTAATTAGAAATCGACTAAATTTGACTTGATGATGCTGATATACTAAATGCCCTTCAAGATTTGAAATGTAGTTCCGAGGTTGATGCTGAAGGAATTTTTCCATTTTTACTTAATAATTGCGCTAATTCTTGTCTTGCGGTCCACTCAAAATTTTTAATTTTTCTCTGAGTAGTGGTGAAGTTTTAGATGAATGGAAAATTTCAGACATAACTTTAATACATAAGTATGGACCTAAAAGTCTGGTGTCCAATTATTGGAGAGAGTACATATCCATTATGAATAATATTCGGAAAGTGTTTAATGCCTTGGTTAATTCAAAATTATTCTTAATACTTCAAGAAATTATAGCGCAACAGCAATACGGTTTCGTTTCTGGCAGACCATGGACTTTTAATTTAGCCATATTCTCGAATTACACTTTAAGTAAAATGTGCCACCTTAAATCTTGAATAATCAATGCTAACTCAGGTGTTCCTCAAGGTAACCATTTGGGCCCTTTTCTATGTGTATTATTTATTAATGATGTAGTTAAACAAATTCATGTTACAATCTTGCTAATTTTTGCTGATGATCTCAAAACTTATACTAGAATTGTGAAATCTAGTCTGAAACGTCAAAAGGAGGGGATGCCGGTTGTAAAAGGATAACTCAGCGTTTAAAACCATCAAATATAAAACTTTATTAATATACAAAAATTCGAAATTTGCTTAACCTAATATGACAATAATTCAGAATAAAAATGAAGTTAAAACTAGAATTTCAAGAAAAAAGAAATAATTAAAAAAAAAATCAATATAAATTCATAAATCCAATCAATTCAAATGACTTGGTCCGTTCCTGTAATTCTGAAAAGAAGAAAAAGAACAGAATTATTTTTCTATACAGTAAAAACTTCTGTGAATTAGGAAAGTGTGTTGCAACGTGTAATGCTAGAAAAGGTCTAGCAGAGTGCAGCGTGAAACAGGGTGTAGTATAGTGCAGCGTGAAGTAGGGTGCTGAAAAGTACAGCGTGTGTGTACTGCAACGTGTAAGGTCGAGATTGGTGGAGATTGGAGTTGGGATAAATTTTCAGATTAAACTCTGAAACAGAATAAACTTCTGTATGGAGGAAGAGGAACACGATTCTTAATTTCAGATTATATTTGGAATCAGATCAAGTCTGAGGCTATAATGGTGCCATCTATTGCGACTCATCGGCCTTATATAGCCGTATACACCAGTTATGTACTTCTCGCCTCTTGGTGTTGCCCCTGCAACGCTTTTTTTATTTGCTTATATTCTGAGTGGGGTGTAGGCGAAATCAGCTGACTGGAGAAATGTCAGTTGATGACATGAAAAATGTAAATATACAGAGGTTCGTATGTTTTTGTGCATTTTGTAGAATTTGTTTAATTTTATCTGATTTTTATTAATGATTACTACTTTTTGATATATTTTTTAACAAAAGCACGTTGTGGGAGATAACAGAGTACAGCCTCACTCTGCTGAAATTTGCAATTTTATAAGTTTTGTTAGAGCAGCAACCTAATTCCAAAGAAGAGGAAAAGGTCATGGATATGATGATTAAACAATATTTTATTTGAAGCCCGACACTTTGTGGTGTATTTTGTTTATTTTAGGAATCGTTTACATTGATGGAACAGGACTGGGAATATGTCGTGATATTTAGCTGGACTGAACAAGAATGAAACATCTTGTTGATTTCACAATGTATGGTGCAACTTTCAAAAAAGTCATTTATGAGAATTATACACTAGAATTATATACTACTAAATATTTGTTTTTTTTCTCTTTCGTTTTCTTTTTACATTGGTATTATATTTGTTATACTTATTAAGATTATAGTTAAGTAAATAAAATGTCTGTAGGATTTATATCTCTGTAGACAAATAATAATCATAGTTCATCTTTCCTACAGGTTCAGTTAAGACCACAATAGTAACAATTCAAAACCGGAATGGATTTTAAATTTTAAACCCTTATTTAGACCCAGTAAGTATTATTTTAATGAGAAATATTAAGTAATAAATCAAAATCTCTCGATGGTGCAGAAATACAACTTTTAAAAGTTGTAATTAATTAATTAAATCAAAACCTGTCTATCGTCTATACATAAAACGTTTAATTTATAATTTAAGATATCTTTAAAGTTTTTATGTAAAACTTTAATGTCTTCAAACATTTTAAACCTTTTATCTGTCTTCAAATAAACCTTTTTTGGTTTGGTATTCTATTACCTATACAAAGCAAAAAGTCTAAGATTGCGAATGAAATGTTTGCCCGTGTAACTTATTTTGGAACTATAGTTCGTTTACTATCACGATAAACTAATGATTTCGGTCTTTACCAATTCTTTATATGCTTCGGTACAAGTTGGGTTTTATATTTTGCCTAATCTCTAAGAATATTTCTATCGTACCGGGACCACTGTTCCAGGTACATGCAACTGGTTGCATTGATTATAAAAATAATTTTAATCTATATCTCATTTTAGATTAATCGAGAAGAATTTTCTCAATGCCATATTTCTCTAACTACCAAACAATAACCAATCTCATAATAGTAAAAGTAGGCATATCGATTACGCTTTTCTCAAATATTGTCACACATATTCCGTCGTTCGTCCGCATGAGTGATGGCCGAAATAAAATCTCGATAATATGTCAATATCTTCAAGTTGGTCAATATCCATAAAGAAAAAGTGTTTCTATCAATTTGCAATTAAGTTAATGATTGGGCAATATTAAATTAAACTGGACATGCCTGGGAGTACGTTCAGATGTCCATTAGCAATATTGGCATATCATAGGTTAATCCACGGTTGATTTGGCAGATATAAATAAGACGGAGAGGTGAACAGCAAAAACAAAAACAATACGGTGGGAAAAAGTTCGCAATCCATTGCCGATGGTAATTAATTATTCTTTGCATCGCAAACTAACGACATCTGAACAATCTCTTCAAAAGTAAGATGAAATGGTGATTGGTTGCTTCGCTTGGTTGGCTGGTTCGTAGGCGAACTGTCCAACTGTTCGTAGTTGGAAATCTATTAATCAATTGTAAAATGAATGGGAACGGGATTCTCTGTTCTGAAACATCTTATTATATTATGTACCTATATACTCGTACATAGATATTCCAGAATTACTGAACTATGAGAGGTTTCTACTCAAATTGAAATTTGTATTTACGTGAAGCTCATGAAAATGGCAGGAAGTTGGAGAGTTTGCCGAATGGTGTGGTGGGTGGTCGGTTTAAGTACTCCAACTGGAAACAGCCCAGAGCTATTGACGGAGCCTTGTGGAATGGAACACATAGTTGAGCTCATGGGAAATATTTGACAACAAATAATTGTGGGTGTCGGTCATGCTTCTGAATTATTGATTATGATTCTTCCTCTATTTCTTGGGGTCCCAGTAATAATTATTCATGACGCCTGCATTGATAAAAGGGTAGTCGTATAACTTATTCATAATTTTCAGGTATATCTCAACCTAAGTAATGTAATTGAAGAATAACCTCTAATTAAAGGGTTCAAGGAGAAAGAAAACGATATATATCCTCACGCTTAAATACCTTACGGTGGTAGTGGACATTGATTAATTAAACCCAAGAATGCAAAGAAAAATGAATCTGGTCTGTCTGTCCTCCTCAATTGATCCTGGGTGTTTTGTTTTTTATGCTCAAAGCATTTAGCCATAATGTTATCATCCCTATCTGTAATAGTATTTGGGGATGGATATCATTTCTCGTTCTGGAATTCTTGTTAAATTGTGATTGGAAGATTTGAGGAAATTGTTTTTCCTTCATGAACGATTTATCTTTATGGGCGCCAATAATTCTCTTTGGGACGGCACATTTTAACTCGATCCGAACATAATATTTCTGTAATGGCTCCATATATATTTCGCTCCAAAATCTTTAGCTACATCAGCGGGATAACAAGTGACTGTCATCGGCTATTATGTAGTATCATCTGGTCACCAGCTTATTATGTAGCAGATATATAAAAGTATGTCCTAAAATAACTATAACATTATCTTTACCCAATTCTCCTTTATGATGGTTTTTGTCAATGATTGTCATCCTCCTCCAGAATGTATCCATTTCGTGAAATCTCCATTCTCTTCTCACTCTCTCATTCTTTTCAGTTTTTGACCAGCGCTATTTCGTATCCTTATCAAGAGGTTTATTTATTTTTATCGCTCACGAAAAATGGATTTTATATTTTCTGTGAAGGAAACTGAACATAATAACTTAAGTAATGTCTCGTTGGTTTTTTTTTTTTGCTGCGGGGGAGGGTTGGGAAGAACAAAGGATGTTATGCTATTCTGTAGAGTGGTATAAACTCGAATTGCTTACTGAAAATACTATTTTAGCAATTATTTAAACGATCTTTAACTATATATGAATGTGGTTTTTCTTATACGTATACAATAACAGCTGACAAATTTATTCGGTATACTATAATCGCTGGTTGGTTAATGCGTAACTTATATTAGGAGGTAGCTACACGTAAATCTGGGTTCTGTTCAACATTACTGCTATAGCTGCTTTTGGCTGCTTTCGACTGCTTTTGCCTGTTCAAGTATCTCGAAAGCTGCTTTTTCTTACTTGTTTTTTGACATGTGTTTTGTTCAAGATTTTAATAAAGCTGCTATCATAGCAGCTTTTTGTTGTTTGCACTCCTATGATGTGCACTAAATGGGTATTGACGTACTATGAATCGCAGACCACGAATTAACATAAGAACTTCAATCTAGAATTAATAATCAATAATTATAGACATTAATATAATCGTAAGCTAATTCTAACATGTATAAATTGATTAAAAGACACAGTAAAGAGTAGACAGTGGTCGTACAGTATCAGACAATAGCTGCGTTTTATTACAGTGGAGTTATAGTGTTTAGCTACTCCTTACAATTATAGGAGTTATACTATATTAGCTACTCCTATCTTAGTTAATCTTGTGGAGTTATGCTTTCGTAGCTACTACCTTGTGAGGCTGAGTTAACATCGACAACGAAAATAACATTGCTCATCACTGGTAATATTTATGTGTGGTAGCTGTCGTTTGATGTAAAATGGAAAGGTCTGTTGCTATTTTGTTGGCTTTGGAACAGAATAATAGATTTGAAAATTATTCTTATGTAGTTTGAGGTAGTAAAAAATCCCAGCGGGAGATGGAAGCCTGAAGTATTAGGAGGCTCGATTCCGTAAATGAATATTTTGTTAAAACAAATTATCGAGTCACGAAACCTACTATTACAAATTATTGGAATTTAACAATTCTAAAAGTGCAAGAAATTAAATTATTTTATATTTCAGGATGTGTAGCCAAAAGCTCATACTTAGCATAAAGTAATTCTGGATTTTTTATTCTAGTATTTTTAATTCCGGAACTCTGCATTTCCAAACTAAAAAAGTTTTTAAAAGTTGAATATCACAGTTGATATCACAATTTTCTTAGTTTTTGTGACACTAATAGAAATATCCAGTAATTTTAACAGACAAAAAACCGTTCTCAGAACTCCTACCTTGAAGACGGAGGGATTAAAACTTTTCCCATTTATTCGAGGGTAATAGCTGAAACCTCGAATGATCCCATGAAGAACATAAGCATCATCAAACCCCTCTATGGAATTTTGAACATATCCCTGGTTAAAGACGTACGCTCTATTTAAGAATTGATTATTTTTAGTTTGAAAAGAATTATCAAGTTGTCTGAAAAAAAGGGCTCAGTCATATGCCTTCCAATTTGCTTGTCTCTTCGTACGGTGCAGTGTTTTTGTCCCAAATCTTTTTTCATGTATACTTCTGGAGAAACTCGACGTGTCCTGAACGTTTGAATGTGAAATGAAAGACTTGGCGATAGTGGTACTATTGGCGATGGTATTTACATTGGAAATGGTGTCTCCATTTCCAATTTTGATGATTTGAAGCAAAGTATTCTTGCTTCCATCATTTTAGGCAAGTTTAAAATTAGCAATTTTTCCGTTATAAATATTATTATCAATTTAGAACCAAATGAAGTTGTTTGTTATAAATTCAAGAGTACCCAATTATAATTATATTTTTACCTTCATTTCTATAGCCTAGATGAAATCTAAAGGATATACTAAGTTTGTCGTTTGTAACACCTAGAAATAATGATGATAGAACAAAATGGATTGGACACCCACGCATAATATTAAAAGTTATTTGGATTTTTGCATGTCCGTCTGTCTGGCGTACGACAACTCAAGAACGTGTATGCTTATAGAGCTGAAATTCTGCACATGGGCTCTTAAAAGAAAAAGTAAAATTAAGTTCGAAAATGGGACAAATCGGCATCTCCATCTTAGGGTTGGCATAAAAAAAATCATTTTTCACGACATATTTGTAAACTGCCTGAGAACGCGTCAACGTAGAGCGTTAAAAATTTAGTGTTTTCATAAAAATAGTAAATACAATTTCAAAAATGAACTAAATCGGGCAACCTCTTCTTGGTGTTGCCATTTAAAAATTGTGGATTTTTACGTACCCTTCGAAAACGATCAGTCCTATACGGTTTTATTGTACTAAAAAGTTCTTCAGAATAAGGAATCCTATAAAATTAGTTATAATCATTTTTGCTGGTCGACAAACTGTTCTAGAGATATAATCAAAAACCATACGAAATTACATACGGGCATTCATCTAGTCTAGGGTATCATAAAAATTGGTCTTATTATGTTTTTTTTTGTTAAATTATTGTTAGTATAAGACTACACAATATACCTACGTATTACAAGCAGGTCAATCTTTTCAACCCGTTTTACCTATTTTTTCTCTCCACTATTATTTTTTTTATGTACAGCCGTCATAGGCTGTCAAAGGTTTTTCTTTTTTTAAAAATATTTTAAATATTTGTTTTCTTACAGGAATGTGTGTGGGAGGACACCATAGATAGAATTGATATGGGGTGGCAAAAACATGTTGAGGACCGTGAGAAATAAAAACGGATAAAAAGAATCTTGAGGCACGCCGGCAATAATAAAGAGGTAGTGCCATGAAACTGATTAACCGAAACTAACACGAATAAAATGAAATAACTATCATGGCAAATAACTTTATGGCCTATGAAAAATTGAAGCTAAATTGTATGAAGTAATATTTTTTGTATGGGGTTACTATATAAAGTTTAATTCTTACCTGATAGTTTCAGAAAAGCGTCAGGGTTACGTGTTCGGAAACTGGAAACATTTTCGATGCAAGTTAGGTCTTTGTTTCATTTCGGTTCTTATTAACTAGGTACTCTTGCAATTGCTGATGATAATGACGGATTTCTCTCTCATCAAATCTTTTGGATCGCCTATTTTTTGGATACAAAAACTAGACGTGCTAGTACTACCTACTATTTAGGATATAAGCAATTTATGGAGGAACAACCTGTAAAATGGAAGATTTAGAGTCCGACTGCATCACGCATGTTAACTGGAGGCCTTTCAAATTCTAATTCAAATTTATTTATTATAAGCACTGCAAAATGCATGAAAATAATCTAATATGTATGCATAGGATGAGAAACAAACTAACTACTGAATTTACTTGAAGTAAGATTAAATATAATGCTATAAAGATTAATTGAGGAAAAATAAACAACTAATTGCATGAAGCTGGAATCATTTAAAATTACAGGAAATAACTAGGCACGGTAGATAAATAAATACGCACGAGCACCAATTTACTTCTTTGTTCTTTCGGCACCCATGCACAAGTTAATTTGTTGCAATTTTTACAAAATAAATTTTCGTTGTTATCAGTTAACAGTTACGACAAGAATAAAAACAATTCAATTATATGTACAAAAAAAAGCAAATACTCCACACAAGCTTGTTACTATAAAGATAAAATTGATAAATCTACAAGCAATATACAACCTGTTAGTTACCTACATAATATTAGTGCTAAAAAATAAAATAAAACTAAAGTCCCGTAGGCATGTATCTAGCTAAATAGTTCAGTCATATAAGTATTAGAACACAACAATTATTCGAAATATCTAACCAAAAGTCTAAAGTTTGAACGCTCTTAACATTTAGCTTAGCACAATTTCATTAGTTTTGTTCACCACATACAAAAGTAGAACGTCCTAAAATAAATTTTCGCCTCCGTAACATATCAATCATCAGGCAAAAGTCTCTTGTTGCCTCATTAACGCACGCAAAGTAATAATTAGCAAAAAAGCTTAAATAATGGAACATGGAATGCCACGACTAACACTCTAGTCTAGAGAAACAATTGTGCGGCATATTATTGAGGTGAAAAGGAAATAGGACACCTACCCAGCCACGCTTACGCATATTATTAAAAGCAACACAAGGATGCTAGATGAATTCCCGCATTTAATGTTTTCCTTTCAGGGATGCTGTTCGTCAGGCTCTTGATAATATGTATGTACGTGATGTGCTCCAGCCAATGTCGGAGTGCCTTTATTCTTGGTACGTGATACCAGGTTTACGCCATTAAATTTCAATAAGTTTGCGCGTATAACAGAGGCTTTGATATTGTTGTATTTAGAGGATACTTGTCAGATTCGTTTATAGGGCAGGAAGGTTGTACAGCTTACGGTTTAAGAGAGAATGGAGAATTCTTTTTATACCCTAGATGAAATCTAAAGGGTATAATAAGTTTATCATTTCGTTTGTAACACCTAGGAATAATAATGGATTAGGCACACATGCATAAAATTAAAAGTTATTTTGATTTTTGCAAGTCCATCCGTCTGTCCGTCCGTCCATCCGCACCATAATTCGAGAGCACGCGTACCTAGGGAGCTGAAATTTCACATATGGCCTTTTAAAAAAAAGGAAAATTAAGTTCGAAAATGAGACAAATCGAGCAAACCCTTCGTAGTTTTGCCATACAAAAATTACGTTTTTCACTACATATTTGGACACTACCTGAGGACGCATCAACGTCGATAGTTAAAATTTTGTACATAGTATTTTCATAAATTAAATTTTATAATAAAATTCGTAAATATAATTTCAAAATTGGGCTAAATCGGGCAAACCCTTCTTGGTGTAGCCATATATAAATTTAGGATTTTTACGTATACTGTGAGAACGATCAGTCCTAGACATTTTTATAGTACTAAAAACTTCTTCAGAATACGAAATCCCATAAAGTGGTATTAATCATTTTTTCTGTCCGCCGAACCATTCTAGAAATATTGCAAAAAGCCACTTCAACAGTCAAACTAGCACAAATGGGCGACCATACGAAGTGACATACGGGCAGTCATCTAGGGTATCATAAGATTTTGTCTTAGACCACTTCTAGCTATTTTACTTGTTAAATGAGGAAACTGGTTCGTTCATATAATGTATTGAATATATGTCGAAGTATTGTGCGTAATTTGAATATATTTGATGAATCATAATACAATGATTTTGTCGAGGCTTAATTTGGTTAAGTTCACGTTATTAGGTAGATGGTGATGAAAGATACTGACTGAAGGACATTCCATCCCATTTTGATGCCATAAATTAAATAATCAATTTCATCAAGATACTATCAAATAACATTGAATCTATACGTACTAATTTCTCTGGAATGTACTGAGCTGGTCTAAATGAAACTATCTCAACAGATTTTTACATTTTATCGTCTCTCATAATTTTCCAAGCAGGCAAAGTTCGTTAATAATTTTCTACTAACAGTACCTATTTCTTGACTAGATTACAATTTATTATGAATGATTTTCAATTTAGCTCCCACCCCAGTTGCAACTGTTGATGATGCCAAAAACTATTTGTTGTATATACAATACAATATACCTAAAAAGAGGTTAAAAATGATATATCATTCATGCATAATATGTAGAGGCTAACCATGCTTAAAACTTGGTTAGCTTATCTATCTATAAGTCGAAGAAATTGCCATCAGCAATTTCTTCACATTCCTTTATTAAAAACAAAAAGTATTTCCCACAAAACGACTTGGGACAAACAAAAGTGTTAAATATCAACCCAAGTCGTTTTCATAGAAAATAGCCCCACGATAAATCTTACCTTCAGTAAGATTTGTCGTAAATACGATATGTATGTACATATATACATACATACATATCGGGCGCATGAAAATTTTACGTCGGTGAAGACTGAAACGATCAAGTCTTCACCGAAAAAAGCTCTTATCAGCACATTGACGCGAGCTGCATACATTGTGATCGCAACAATGTACATATGCACAATGGCAAGACGATGGTTGGATTTATGAAAATATCAAATTTCAATTTCAACCATCGTTCGTCGCGATAATTCTGGGCATGTTTAAACATGCCCAGCGTAAAACAATTTTCTCAGGATAGGAATGCTAATTAAGCACTTTCCTATCCTGAACAACTAGACTTACTTGCGATTAAAAAGATCCAAGTCAAAAATAGTAGGTTTGATACATCTGATCAAGGTACGTGTTCGGGCGTCGCGCTAGAAAAAAATATTCGAAGAGTTTAAGAGAAAATTATGGAAAGTTAAAAAAAAGGAAAAAGGAGTCGGATCGGTGAAAGGAAAGATTACTGTGTTATATTAGAAAAGTGTAGAAAACCTCAAAAGAGGTTATGCCAATATTAATTAAGTGTAAACAACAGAAAGAAAATAAAAATAAAAAGGTGTTAACAAATTTGTGGATTGTTTCTTTGTGGTGTGCGCCCGACAAATAAGGATAAAAAAGAGGTGACTAAGCAGATAGGAGTACGGCTAAGGACAAAACCCTTTATAATTTATAACAAAATTGGCGCAGCCGGTAGGATAGTGGAAGCCTGCTTTCTCAAAGTCAAAATAGAAAGGCATAAGAGCTTTAAAATCCGCTATCCTGCGAACATAAGGGGTTCCCTCGACGAAGCCACTCAGGCCAAGTCACCCCCAACACTCGGGTAGATACCATCTCTAGGCGCCTCTGCTCCAGGCGGGCAAGCGCTCACCCCACTTAGTGCAAAAGCACCACCGAGGGATACAAGTGAACAGTCCACAGAAGGAAGAGGAGAAATATTTCAAACTTCCCCAGAAGGACGAATACAGATCAGCCAGGACACAGCTCGATAAGCAGCCTGAAGTTTCACCCAAGCAGACGACCAAACGCTAGCAGTCAACAATCCGGAGTTGAAGGGGAAATCGAAGACGGCTCATAAGCCCCCTTTTCAACTAGATCCAAGGGAAGTTAAGGCGGCGCAAGGCCCCCCCAGCTGCAAAAGTAAGCCGAAAACAACCGACAAAGGATTCAGAGGGAACTCGAAGGCGGTTAAAGAAACCCCCCTCTCAATCACTGCAAAGGGACCAAGGAGCCCCCTCCCCTTTCACCAAACAGTGAATCATATGCCAGCCGACAATCCTGCTCTACCTCAGCAGGAAACAGACACAGCAGCGAGGGAAAACTCTCCATCTTTAGCCGACGAAGGATCAGCCCCCGGTGCAAAAATACAGCACCCGGTGAAGGTACAGCATCTGCTGCTGAATTTTGCCCAACAGGACCTCGACTTCGAAGCGGAACCGTTCTGCCAGGTCCGAATAGTCAAGTAAGTTTAGATAAGTTTTTAAATAAATTATACGGGAGAGCGCGGGAATCGGATAAACTGACGATTACCCATTGTGACGCCTTAGATCATAAATTAAAAACAGAGCGTGAGACCAGACTCGCCAAGATAAATACCTTAAAAGAAAAAACAATAAAGTTCCGAGAGGAACTAGAACAGTTTTCCGAATCTCGGCGCTCACTCAGTTTAGATCTAGAGAAGAATAAGAGTGTTAGGTTAAGTGACAGTGATAGTGATAGTGACAGTGACGGTGAAGTGACTGAAACAACCCCCGAAGACCTGCTAATAGATTGGCTCGAAGAATCCTTAACGGAAATCAGCCCAGAAACAAGCCCAGTTAGTCCACCCAAATTTAAATTTCCAGTCAATAGACTAAATACAACGGTGGACTACGCTAGGGTAGCTAAGCTCACAGCTCAACTCGTCCCCTTATTTTCGGATGAAAATACCCCACAAATGGGACGTGAGCTACAGACCTTCATCGGCTGCTGCAAGCAAACTATGCAGAGCCTTGACGATGAAGAAAAGGTGGCTTTCCTACAGGTTCTCCCCACGAGATTAAGAGGTGATGCATATCAGCTATTCGCTTCAGACGTCCCTACTTCATTCACTGAGGTAGAGGAACGTTTGAACAGAACATACCTTATGCTCTTAAAAGTGGAGTAACTAATCCACATTTGTGTCAATATTTGCTCACACAGGGAGAAGGCGATATAGAGGCTCTCAAACAAAAAGCCCTGGACATGGAGAAACTACAGCAAGGTGCTACATTCGTCCAGAGTCCTCTGGCACAAGCTCCTCCAATGGCTCCAGTAGACCCAGATTTACGAGTAAGAGCTTACTATAGAGCTCCCTACTATCAAATGCCATCCACACCTATGTTCGCATCACCTCGAGCGCCAAATCCAAATCAGTTCTCACGCAATGTGAATAATCCAGGTTCATCACAGTCACGGCAAAGGCCATTTACAAACACTGATGCCAGAAACTCGGATACAGATGCACTGGTCCGTAACATCACGTGTAATTTCAGCCAGCGAAAGAGTCACACATACACAGATTGCCTTAAGCGCAGGAACACCCCTTTTCTGCTCAAACTGCAAAATCTATGGACATGACGTCCGTGATTGCAGAAAAACACAACAAACGCAACAGATTGTTCCTCCACGCCTCTCCAACAGATCTACAGAAGAGCACCACAATACAAAAAGTCCTCAAGTCTTCAATATAAGACTCAAATGCACCTTTTGTGGTCGCCGAGGACACGCAGATGAAGAATGCCGCCAGAAGAAGAAATGGGAAGCCCGGAGTCAGGGAAACGACATGCAGTCGACCCAAAACTCCCCCGCAACGGAAATCAAAAGGGTCACCTCAAGCGCCCGAATCCGGTGTCCCTACAGTGAAACTTCCACTGGACATAAGCCTTAACGGCCATACAAAACTAGTAGTGGACACTGGCGCTGAGGTTAGTATTATTAAGAAAAGAGCAATTAAAGACCTCAAAATAATTAATTCCAATGAGGCATGCACTTTACAGACCCCTTTTGGAACCGGAAGGACATTGGGAAATTGCAAGGGCAACTTCAATTTTAAAAATAAAATTCCTGCAAGTTTCAGGTGGTACAAAACCTGCCAGGTCTTCCGATGACGGCCTATTAGGAAACGATTTCCTATCAAACAATTGTAATGTTGAAGGCCCAAATAAAGCACTCAAGTTTTCCTGTATGGAAACAAATCCTGAAGAGTTTACTGTGCCCTTGTCATGAAAAACCGACAAGCTGTATTCCAGGAAAGCAGCCAAAGTGAGGTCACTTGCTGAAAATATGGAACCTAAAGAGGTTAAGCTATTTACGTGCAGTGTCTCCAAGGCATCTCAAAAGAGTAATACTGGCTGCCAGGTTCAACAAAAGCCGACGGAATGGGAAAAGAGCTGCCTGAGTGATCAAAAGACCAGCGAAATGAGGCAGCATCTGGTTACCTTACAAGAACCAATATGTATACCTGCTAGGTCACAAATGATCACCATAGTCCCGTTGCGAGTGAAGGAAGAAATGCTCTGTCTATCAAAAGAGATAGGCGATGGAGTCTTCCTGGCCAACAGTTTACTCCCTACTGGGAAAGAAACAGTGCTAGTTGCCATACTCAACATTAATAATTTCCAAGTAGTCATCAACAGTTTATTATTACAACTGCTCCCTATACATGACTACGCCGTCATCCCAATAGGAGAAGCCACTGATACACAACACGTTCTCAAGCCGAATAAATCGCAAGCGAGTAACACAAACATGAGTGAGCTGCCCAAGGCGAACAGAAGTCAAGCAAGACTTCTTTCTCAAGAATACCTAGATATAAGTTACTAACGAGGCCCAAGAGCCCTATACAAGACGCGTGCGAGCGCAGTAAGACCGAGTAGAGGCAACAATTACTCCACCGTCCACGAAAATAAGTTATAAAAATTTTACATGGCTCCATAGCCAAATCAGAGATGCGAGCGAGCTCCAGAAGCCGACAAGCAAAATGCAGATGACTCCTCCATCTGCTATACCTAGATGTATGATAACCACAAGGTTAAGGAGCCAAACAACAGGTGCGTGTGAGCTCAGTAAGACCTATTCTCAGGCAAAGACGACTCCGCCACCCAACAAAGTCAGTGTTAAGAAACAACAGTGGCCCAAGAGCCCCATCACAAGTGCGTGCGAGCTCAGCAAGACCTATTTAAAGGCAAAGTTGAATCCACCACTTAGTAACATTAGTATTAAGGAACCACCTTGGCCAAAGAGCCCCATCAACAGTGCGTGCGAGCTCAGTAAGACCTATTTAAAGGCAAAGTCGACTCCACCACTCAATAAAATTAGTATTAAGAATAAAAAGTGGCCCATGAGCCCGATAAAGGGCGCGTGCGAGATCCATAAGACCTCATTGAAGGCAAAGTTGGCTCCAGCGTCAAGTAATATTAACAAAACCAATTTTTCACGACCCATAAGCCAAAATACGAATGCGTGCGAGTACTCGGACCAATCAAAAGTACCCATAACACATGGTACTCCACCATTAAAACTGCAGGAAGCCCATTCCCTGCCATCTAGTAATGTAAGTAAAAATACGTACAAACAAGTACAACAACCTAAAAGTAAGTGCACAGCTACACAAAATGAGAAAAGAAACGTAAGCTTTCCGGAGAACACAGCTATCTTACAACACGTAAGATACTTATTTCCGGATCAGGAAGATCCCACACATACTCCGCGAGTCAACAGGCTAGACCAAGAGCTCAGCCTAGACCCAAATCTAAATGCGGAAGAAAAAGCTTCGATATCCGAACTCTGTTATGAGTACAATGATATCTTTTACCTTAAAGGTGATAAGCTTACATATACAAACGCTATCACCAATAACATTCCAGTAATACAAGATCAGGCTCCAATAAACCAAAAGGCCTATCGATTACCAGAGACCCAGAGACAAGTAATCAACGACCAATTAAAAGAAATGCTAGAAAAGGGGATAGTCCAAACTAGCAAAATCCCTTGGAATTCACCCTTATTAGTAGTCCCCAAAAAGGCGGGAGCCGATGGTGAAAAAAGGTGGCGCGTCGTTGTCGACTTTCGAAAATTGAACGAAACGACAATTGGCGACGCATTTCCGCTACCCCGAATCGCGGATATCCTTGACCAACTAGGTCATGCCAGGTACTTTACCACTCTCGATTTGGCCAACGGCTATCACCAAGTTTTAGTCGACAAAAAAGATCGACATAAGACCGCTTTTAGCACTAATTACGGGCACTACGAATTTAAACGTATGCAATTCGGACTCAAAGGAGCTCCCGCTACATTCCAACGCCTCATGAACTTCATTCTGACAGGCCTACGAGGCCTCGAATGTTTCGTTTATCTTGGCGACACCGTCATTTACGGTAAAAACCTAAATGACCACAATGATAAACTTCGCAAAGTCTTCGACAAATTGAGAGAAAAAACCCTCAAACTGCAGCCAGAGAAGTGCCAGTTCTTGAGACGAGAAGTTGTTTACCAAGGGCACAAATGCTCTAGCGAAGGTGCATTACCAGACCCCAGCAAAACGGCCTGCGTCCAAACATTCTCTGTTCCCAGAACAGTACGGCAAATTCAGTCCTTTTTCGGACTCGCCAATTACTACAGGAAGTTCATTCCGGACTTCTCAAAAATAGTTCGTCCAATTACGAATTTACTCCGCAAGGACGTAACATTCACTTGGACCGAGAAATGCCAAGAAGCATTTCAAAGCATTAAAAATGCTCTAATTTCCCCACCACTCTTAATCTATCCAGATTTTTCTAAACCTTTCAATCTTACAACGGACGCCAGCAACGAAGCATTAGGCGCAGTGCTTTCCCAAGGAGAAGTGGGAAAAGACCAGCCTATCGCCTATGCAAGCCGAACGTTAAACAAAGCCGAGAAAAACTACTCCACTATTGAAAAGGAGTTATTGGCTATAGTCTGGGCAACTAGAAATTTCCGATGCTACCTTCAAGGCAAAAAATTCACGGTCTACTCTGACCACAAGCCTCGCAAAGGAGTCTTTAATGTTAAAGACCCGACTTCCCGTTTGGTGAGATTTCACCACAAATTGTCAGAACTCGATTACAGCATCGAATATAAACTAGGGAAGTATAATACCAATGCGGATGCATTAAGCCGCATTCCACAAGTATTAAGCGAAGACAATACAGGCAATACCTTAACGGTACAAGCCCAAGTCCACCACACTATGGACTCTGATGTGGAGGAAAATAATCCCCCAAATAAAAAGAAAACCAAGAAACCCGCCCATTGCTTCGCTGTGACCAGAGCTCAAAGACAGAGAGCCCAAGGGGCCAATACTTGCTCCAGCGCTGAAATTCAGCCCACAGCAGCGGAAAATATAGAAAATTAACCCCCAGAGGCGGAAATACAACCCCCTGCTACGCTTGAACAAGATATAAGTCTAGTCAAGGCACCTGAGATAATCACGAGCCCCAAGGAAGTTCAAACAATCCTAAAGGATTACCACGACTCTCCTTTCGGCGGCCATCAGGGTGTCATTAAGACTTATAAAAGAATTAGACGCAAGTACTGGTGGAGACACATGCTGAGTGATATAAAAAAGTACATAAAAAAATGCCATAAGTGCCAAACAATGAAAGCATCTCCACAATTCAAGATGCCTATGGTAATAACGGACATCGCAGAACAACGTTTCGACAAGGTATACTTCGATATAGTAGGTCCACTAGAAGAGACCATATCAGGTAATAAATATATCATAACTTTTCAAGATAATCTTACCAAATTTGTCGATTATTATGCCATACCTAATGGAGAAGCAGTAACGGTGGCGCAAATCTTTTTCAATGAGATTGTCACGCGCTATCGCATTCCAAAGAGTATAGTCACCGATCAGGGAACTAATTTTCTGAGTGAGCTATTCAAGAAGGTGTGCAAACTCCTAAAGGTAAAGAAGTTACAGACTTCCGCATACCATCCACAGTCTAATGGAGCACTAGAGCGTGCCCATAGACCATTAATCGAATATCTGCGTACAATCGTAGACAAAAGTCCCAAAACATGGGATCAACTCCTGCGAAGCGCTGCATTCGTGTACAATAACAGTGTACACGAGGGTACTAAATTAACCCCAATGGATTGCCTTTACGGATTCACAGCGGATGTCCCAACTAATTTAAAACGGGATCCTGAACCCGTTTATAACCACGAAAATTATTACCACATGCTGAAATACAGACTCCAAAAATCATATGCCACGGCTCGTAAAAATCTCTTAGCCAGCAAACAACGCGCAAAGGCATATTACGACAAAACAGTCAGGCCTCTCACTTTCCACCTAGGAGAAAAAGTCCTCCTCAAAAGTGAAAGCCGCAAACACAAACTGTCTCAAATCTGGGTTGGCCCATATCTGCTAATCAATGTACCCAGTCTAACAAACACTGCCATAAAAATAGGCAAGCGGCAGGTTGTAGTACACAACAACCGTTTAAAGCCCTATTATGAGTAGTATACTGGTACATACACTTTTAGAAAATAAGTCACACTGAAACAAAATTTCGCCAATACCTACTTAAACGTTCCGCACTCGGAATTATTTACTATGACTCACGAAGTAAACCCTTACCTACATTTTATTTAAATCAATAAAAAATACGTTAAATAAACGTGCCCATATATACACTCTTACTTCTTAGTAGCTATGAATACATCAAATATTCTACCAATAAAATTTTCCTTGCATCCCTCATACCTTGCCTTGAGAGTTTTGTATTCCTCTTCATGACTTACTTTTTACTCATTGTAGTAAATTAAACAACGTCCCAATTCAATTTTTGAATGAGTACAATGCTCCTACTTTTACGGGATTTAGCATGAACTGACTTACAGTCCTCCTACCCTATTCTATCTCATCTTCCTTTTAGCAACTAAGCCCGCACTATACAATTATCGACGATTCAATTAAGCAATACTATATTTAAATATTATATGCTATGTAGTATGACCAATTGACTAATGAAGCCTATCCTTCATTTTCTACACAACATGAAGCACATATTAGTGTTAATATGCTGTTTCCATCTGGCAATGGGACAAATCCAAATTGAACCCTACACAATAGGGCCCCTGAACAATACAGGAATACTGTATGAGGATCTAGGAAAATTACAAGTCTACCATAGTACATGGAACATCTTAACAGAGATCAATCTAATGGAACTGGACAACCAGACGCTTATGGCAGAACAGGCGGAACACTTAGTTCACCGACTGTGTTCAAATCGCTCTCAAACGGATGAGCTATGCCTGGTTCAACAAAAACATGTTCATTCTCTCTTGGAAAATATCAAGAGAAGAACAAGTGTCATCCGAGAAGTGGTCCCAAAATCAAGATCAATAAGATCTATCTTTGATGGAATAGGGAATGCAATGACCTACCTATTCGGGACCATTGACAGCACTAATGAACAGGAAGTATACAGTCGACTCGAGGAACTCGAAACAAATACAAAAGCACTAGCCGACCTGGAAAGACAGCAGATCAGTGTAGTCAAAACTACACTACAGCAAATCCAAAAGCCGTTGACATCGCTTCAGGAAAGACAACGACAAATAAATCTCCAGGTAAATAGACTGCAAAATATCACTGATAATTTACTAATGAGACAATTAAGGCAGGAAATAATTTCAAGCCTGACCTTACAAATTGTCGAGATTGAGTACAGGCAGCAAGCCTTACCACCATCACCAGTTTCTTCCGCTAGTGGTGTCTCCCAAAAGTTTATTAGAGATATACCACAAGTCCCACGCTACTTGCGCAGATGCACAAAATTGTCTCTCCCTGCTATACCAGACAGCAGAAACAAAGGCTAGTCTAGTCCAAGACAAATTAGTTATTAGAATACAACTTCCGGTTTTCAATCTACCACAAATGAAGTTGTATAGAGTACACAGTTTTCCCATACATATTAACAAAAAACAATCATTGGTACCCGATATACAGTACTCGCATGTAGCGCACCAGGTACAGACACAGAATATCCTATTATTAAAAACCCAAGATATTAAAAGCTTTAAAAAGATCACTCAATAATCCAAAGAGGACACTTACATCGCTAAGCTAGGCATTCCCGTAACAAAGGCAACTCTGCCCAAAGAATGCATAGTGAAGCTGCTCTTTAATCCATTAAAGGAAGAGCCTTAGTGCCAATTCAGAGCACAAATACCTCCTAGAGACCTGCTTATCAAATTAAGTAAACCCAATTCGTGGATATTCTCGTTGATAGAACCTACAATTGTACACCTCCAGTGTACCCAACAATTTTTAACTTAAAAGATTGAAGGTCATGGAATAATCACTATCAACCATCCCTGCCAATTGCAAGTAGGATCCCAAATCCTACACTATGAGGCAGAGAATATCCAGCCATTGAGACTCAAACAACCCAACTACTTTCCAGACATTGCTCCATTAGAGCAAATAGTAGATACATACCTCAATAAAACCAAACAAACGATACAGTCTGCAAAAATACAGACAGAACTATACTCAGGAGATGACACTAATAACATCATCCTTGAAGGTACCCAGTCATTAAAAGAACTGGACGAAAAATTAGAAGAAATGGATCCTCATATCAGTCACCACCCTACACATGTCCTAGCGGCAACATCAGTATCCTTAACTGGTGTTGTCATCACATTTATGGTACTGTACCTGGTCGCCAAATGGCTAGTCCCATTCATTAAACATTACCGTTCACGCAAATCCGAGAAAACCCCAGAGGCGGAGGAACAAATCGAACAAATCGAAATAATAGAACCTACCCCTCTTAAAAGCACACGCACCCTACCACTACTAGGTCAGTGCAAGTGGTCTAATGTCACCACTTCAAACGGTCACAATAACGAAGCACTATCACTGGAAGTAGAACATATAAAAAAAAATTTAAGTGGTTTCTATTAACCCCAAATAAATAAGTTAGTAATAAGATACAATAATAATGACAATAGGGGAGATGAAATAAATCAATAATTATTTAGCTTTAGAAGTAAAATGAAATAGTGCATATAGAGAAACCCAAAATCAAAGTATAAGATATCCTCCCCCGCTAGTGTCAAATAATATTAATAAACAATATAAATAAAAATGTATAAGTAATAAAATAAATATAACAAAAGACAACAAAACTAATCTAAAACAGTAGAAATTAGCAAAAAAAAATTTTTTTAAAGAAAATAAAGAAAAAGATAAGAATAGGAATAGATAATTAGAAACAATTTTAGAAATTAGGAAGATAACAAAAACTTTTTTTTTAATAGAAATAAGAAAATATGTAAAAAAAAGCCATTGCCAAACCAAACGACCACGCCGACCAAAAGTAAGACTAAACTAAAGAAAAACAAACAACAAAATCCTGAAAAGGGGACGGGAACATTAAACTAAACTCATTTTTTTTATATAGAAAGAAACTTTTTTAATACCAATAATGAAAGAGAAGAAAAATAGGACAGATACAAAAATTTAGAACTTATAATAGTAGAAAAAATTTATTTGGACCATTCAGAACCACTGTTCGTTTGCGTCCCAATCTTCGGGCTCGTCATCCCGGTCTCCAGGGTCCGCATAATCGCCTGCTTCTCAGTCTGTGGAGGCCATGAGACCTCCCACGGCCTCGTCGTATCCCGGCGGTGACTCAAAGGGACTGGCACGTTCCTCGGATCCTGATGGTGAGGCGGGAGGAGTGCCAAAAAAGGCCTGAAAAAGGGCAGCCACGAGGTCATCCCCGGAAAACAAGCAGCAGAAGCAAAAGGATAATTCCCCGCTGATAACCAGGGTGCCTTCTGTAAATATTAAATGGTTAGTTAAAAAAAAAAAAAATTATATAAGAGGAAACTCACCCGAGACCGACCATCCCATACCTCCATGAGGAAGCAGGAACAGGTTGGTAGTGTAGGAATGCCTGGCCACCGCGGGCTCCATCCAAATCACAGCAGGACGCTGGCCCCGCTCGTGAAGAAGTAGGCGAATGGGTCCATCCCACTCGCGGACAACCCGCAACACGCAAATGGTGGTGAGCCTGACGGTAAATAAGCCGGGAGGAAACCACGGCGTGCGATCTAAATCCACTCGAAACGACATTTCAAATGAATGACCCAGGCTCAGCTTAGTCTCAATTAACCTCGAGATCCAGTACAATGTATCCAAGCCATTAAGAAACAAATCTTTCTCAACTTAAGATAAGACTCATAGTACTAAAAAAAAAAAAAAAAAATTTGAAACATAAACATCGGAACAATACGATTGTGCTAACGTGCACAAATTACTTAGTCCCCTCACCTTCCCCGAGAGTTATTCCTCTTCCAAGAATAACTCTCTTTTTTGCGGAGGGAAGGATTGTTGTATATACAATACAATATTCCTAAAAAGAGGTTAAAAATGATATATATAATTAATAAATTATCATTCATGCATAATATGTAGAGGCTAACCATGCTTAAAACTTGGTTAGCTTATCTGTCTATAAGTCGAAGAAATTGCCATCAGCAATTTCTTCACATTCCTTTATTAAAAACAAAAAGTATTTCGCACAAAACGACTTGGGACAAACAAAAGTGTTAAATATCAACCCAAGTCGTTTTCATAGAAAATAGCCCCACGATAAATCTTACCTTCAGTAAGATTTGTCGTAAATACGATATGTATGTACATATATACATACATACATATCGGGCGCATGAAAATTTTACGTCGGTGAGGACTGAAACGATCAAGTCTTCACCGAAAAAAGCTCTTATCAGCACATTGTCGTGAGCTGCATACATTGTGATCGCAACAATGTACATATGCACAATGGCAAGACGATGGTTGGATTTATGAAAATATCAAATTTCAATTTCAACCATCGTTCGTCGCGATAATTCTGGGCATGTTTAAACATGCCCAGCGTAAAACAATTTTCTCAGGATAGCAATGCTAATTAAGCACTTTCCTATCCTGAACAACTAGACTTACTTGCGATTAAAAAGATCCAAGTCAAAAAGAGTCGGTTTGATACATCTGATCAAGGTACGTGTTCGGGGCGTCGCGCTAGAAAAAAATATTCGAAGACTTTAAGAGAAAATTAAGGAAAGTTAAAAAGAAGGAAAAAGGAGTCGGATCGGTGGAAAGGAAAGATTATTGTGTTATATTAGAATAGTGTAGAAAACCTCAAAAGAGGTTAGGCGACTATATTTGAATAAAAACCACCAAAAATATCTTTTCGATTTATGAATTTCGGACTTATTTGCTAGAGCAATGCTTGTTTGAGAAAATATAGCCGCTTAAAGTTGAAACTTTGAACTCCCGCCCCTCCCAGAGCTTGCCCCTCCCGCAAAATTAAGATGCGCAATAACGAAATCTATCAAGTTTGGTAAAAAAGTGTTTTTTCGAAATTATCCCTCCATTTTCGAAATTCGAAATCGAAAAGTAGCCTATCTAATAGCCAGTTCGGATTCCCGTATAATGACATATAAGTGGTTGTCGTAGGTTAAAAACTGTAGGAGGAGATAGAATCCTACGAAAACACTGAAGATTACCTCGATGGGCACATCTTCAAAATGTTTGCTTATAACTTTTGATTGTGATTGTTGATAGCACTTACGGGGGTCATTTTGGAAAGGGGACATAATGCGCAAAATTTTTTCATAGTTTTGCCAAGTTCGTGCAATTGTGATATTTCGAATAAATGTACACTGAAGCGCGACACTAATTTTGGTGAAATAAAAAATTCCAAAGAAAACTGTTTTTTTTTAAATAATTGAAGGCACAATTATAACTTATTATACATTCTTAGAAAGGCCAATAAGTGTTCTGTTACAATAGAACTAATAACGAAATTACTCTGAAAAGGTATGCAAAATCTCGAAAATCGATATTATCAATTTACTCGAAAACTAAGCGGATTTCGATATAAAAGTATCTAGACTTTTTTGACCCAAATGACCTCTACTTTTATCCCCTTAAAGTATTAAAGACATTTACGGAACACCCTGTATATATATATATATATATAATAAAATAATAATATACAACATACTTTCTGCCAAGCTTTTATTGTTTTTATAGGTGGTCCACTACTATTTAACATGTTTGCAAGTTTTATGCATAACTTTTTCTTTTTTCTTTTCCATTGTCGCACTAATTGCATACTGAAATTAATTGTAAAGTAGGCTTTAGTTAGAACTCGAATTCGATTGTCAAAAATAATTTAGTAATGATTTGTCACTTGCATAATGTCAGCCCAGCCGTAAGGAACTAGGATAGCTTTTGCATATGGTAGTCTATAGTTTTAGAAATAAAGTAATATTGGAGTAATGAAACAAGTAGAAGCGTGTATTATTTACTGCCACATCTAGGTACAACAAGCACGACTAAAGTTAATTGTAAAACTAGAATGATCATCAAGCTGTCTAGCATAATCATAAAATGACAAATTTAAACTAATCACTTTATATTGGAAATCACAGGTAGAAAGGGAAAAATCAACTGCATCAATTCGATTCAAAAGACCAAGTCTAAGAACTTACCAGGATTATTACATACATCATTAATCTGAACTAAATCTAAGCCTATCAAATTATCAATTACAAACCGGTCACGTTCACATATTACATTAACTGGAGTTAACATTCCTTCATCCTCATTCAATTTCTATTTTACACTACTTAGAGTAAAATCACCGAGATAGGACAATTATTGATTGTACTTTTGATTAAACAATACCATAAAGCAGATACATTATTCACATGATCCTTGTAATGATCCAGTGTAGACCCAGGAGGTATATAACTAACACACAAATCCAGGGAGTCATGAGTCAGTTGTTATTTAATGATACGTACGCATAATTGATCCGATTGAGCCATCCCACACGAGTATTCTTGATGCAGTATGCAAACCGGTTTTTTAGGGAAGAGGTGATAGGAGAGATATCTCTTTTCGTCTTTTCACCTCTTCCCAAAAAACCGGTTTGAATACTGCATCAATAATACTCATGTGGGATGGCCCATTCACTGCTTTCATTTGGTAAGGAAATTCGTTCCTTAATAAAGCAAAATAGCACCGTAATCATAACAGCTCCGCCTTTTGTCAGACTAGTTGATATATGACAACGATCTTTTCGGTATACTACATATTGGGATAGATTAAACAATTCACTACAAAATGTAGCGTCGATAAGCCAATTTTCAGCAATTACAATTATTTTCCAAAAACGGTTAAGTGAAACTCTCGTAATTTAGTTCTTAAGCCACACGAATCTTTTCAGTATATATGTTCAAATTATGATAATTTTGATTAAATGTATAAGACTTGTGCGAGCAAATGGAAGAAGGACTAGACAAATATTCATTACACGAGCATTAAGAAGAAAAATGTACTTCAATTATTTTATCTGATTCACACTCGCATTTGAGGTGAACCCATAAGCAATTACCATACCAAATAAACAAAACAAATTGCAAAGCCATATGGCTTATGAGTCAACCACGCATTTCCCCACATAAACATAATTGCACCATAGAAAGAATATTGGGTCAAACAAGCACCGCCACAAAAATGCAAGCAAGCACATAGTTGCTGAAATTACTTGCACAATTTATACTTTCGTCACAGCTTGCATTTTTGTGCCGATATGTTGACCCCGGAACCATAAGTAAGGTAAACATAAGTTAATTTTAAAATATAAATAGAATGTAGCGCAATGCACAACATTCAGAAAAATACAGTCAGTGATCAATTATCATCAAGATATTCTGTGTTTAATTTGTTCGGTGGAGTCATGCAGATCTAGCTACTCCCCACAATTAAGACTTGGAGTTCTGCACTACCTGCTACTCCACCCTCAGCAACAATAGGAGTTATGCTTTGATAAGGTACTCCCAAAATATCATCAATTGGTGCCTACCTACAGCCGTCCTATCACTGTAGTGTAAGCTTGGGCCACACATTTGACATTTTTTCACACAGAAACACCTGAAGATGAAAAAGATGATAATGCATCATCGTTTTCTGTAGATGACATAGACTTGTAGACTGATGACAGCTTGCAAAAAGTGAAGCCAGCATAAAATATGCTTTTTATGTTGCGAGCGATTTGTGCTGCCAGAAAGTAAGAAAAATATTTCTAGAAGGAAAATTGTTATATATAAAAGGAAATTATTTATTGCAATAATATGTTATTAGCTTGATAATTTATAGTAAGCTATAGCAAGCTAATACCAAAAATTGTCTGCTTTAATATTTATTTTTAATACGGAATTGGTTTTTATTAATTTAAAATGAAATCTTAAAGAAGATTAAATGCATTACAACCATGAAAAAAATTATATAAAATATGAATATATAAAATTTGCGTGTACAGACCATCTTCCATTGAAATATGTTCTTACAAGGTATGTAGGAATGATTCATATTAGACCATATTCAGGTTTTTGGATTAGTGCATAGATGCTAGACCGATATGATATATGGCGGCTTTAATTTATAATAAAGCGCAAAAATGGTTGCGGTATTCTGACATCAGGGTATTAACTATTTTGCTCCTTTACTTAGGAAATTATAATGTATTCATTGTCGACAATTTTGAAATTATTCCAATATTATTTTTTAATATTATTCCAATACTCATTCATTCATTTTTTGTGATGCCAAATCTGCCGGTCCTCATGACAAATTAAGAATCTTACAGTAGTAGATAGTCAGAAAAACGAAGGTAAGGAGAGACCTTCATTTTTCTGACTATCTAAGGATAAGGATATAATAATCGATTAAGGTTGACAATATTGTCACTCAGAAGAATGTTTTTTGCGCTTATTCAGAAAGTTTAAAAGTGGTATTAATAACTTTAAAACTGTATGCCCACAACATAAATTATTGGAGCTCTTAATTTGATTTAAAAGAGGTACACAGAGTACAGAGACTTTTCACAATATTTATTACTTAAGTTTAAAAGGAATTACATCATATAAAAATTCGTGCAGAAACTGCAAAAACTTTTGAGATTTTTACACCCGTGCAGATTTTTAGGTTTCTTACCATTCTTATAAAATACAAAATTTATTACGCATTGTAGTTGTAATTACATATGAAGCGAAGTTTTAAATTTAAAACGATAAAAACGTAAATACTTAAATGTTTTCTGAATATTTAGCTCCAACTTAATTAGAACCGCGTACAGAATGAATTAATTTTTAAAATAAAATTGAATATTTCCCTTCAGTTTAGCTAATCATGGTAGTCTTAATTATGTAATACCCCGCAACAGTTCCCCCATAGTTATCCTGGCTTCAAAAATTTTGTATGGGAAAGGTGTGGTGCTAGCAGTCTATATTCTTGAAGTCTGTGGTACATGATGACTTTGTTGTAGTTTGGTAACTAAATGGAATATAGGATTACAGTTTGGATTAGAAAATTTAATCAAAATGACACAGATTTAACTGATGGAGGAGCAATTTAAAAAAAAGTTATTTAATTTAGACGACGCATTATTGCGATTATTCACTTGCAATTTTAAAAAAATGTTATTTAATTTAGAAATTTATTTTTTTAAGGAATTTAATTCAGATGACATAACTGATAATTTATCGATCAGTGGATCAAGAGACATATTAGCACAACCGGGGTACTTCCAGCAAATGTTAGCACTCGAGTCAACCAGCTTAAAAAATGCTTCATCCACTTTTACATAACACTTGTGAAAAAAGCGAGAGCAAAAAAAACATTTAAAAGTTCTGTCAAAAAATTCTTCATCACATTTTCCACTAGTCACTGATACATAATTAATCATAAAAACAATAAACAACAAAAGAGAAGAAAAAAAGCTTTAAATATTTTGAAAAGAAGAACAGATTAGAACACGGAAACACTCTTTTCCATAACATCCATGCAGATATGACAATAATTCCCAATACAATTAGGATCAATTCTAGATAAGAAAGATTTCTGTTATTTTGAGCTAGTATATTTTTGGTCATAGAACCCGCATTGTTATTTATTATGACTTCTTCAACAGTTTGCTTTGCAGCCTTTTTACCAATTTTAAAATAAATTAAGAACCAACATCGAAAGGAAACATTTATAAATGATTTTTATGATTATAATAGAGAAAACTTAGGAAGATATACTATACAAATGGTATTAAATATTTAGCGACAATGTACCGTTATTTTTTTTAAATCTTATTTTTCTTATAAGTATTTCTCCTAATTCTTAAATCGTCGATTTTTTTTTTGGAAAATTTTCTTCTGTTCTTCTTTTGAAATTGCTAACAAACGATTGTAGTCTTACAACTCGGCTCTGATTTTTGCTTCTAGTCCAGCTCTATTATTGCGTTTGACTGATGCTCGTATTTCTTCTTCGTGCAGTTTCTGCCATGGCAGTAGGCTATTTTTTCTTCAGTACTCTTCAATGATTATAGGTTCGATCCACACGTAGGATTTGTTTAGAATTAGCAACAATTCTCATCAACGTTACCATATTCATATAAGCAGAACTATTACCGACCATCACATTATTTGCACCCGGAGCTATGCTCAGTTGCTATGATAATCAGTTATCAATCTAGTTCAAGGCTACTGTAGGTTATTGATATTATCGATTTATAACAAATTTTCTGAAAAATGACTTTGATTAATTTTTCTCGAAACCTCAAAGCTTCCCAAAATAAAAAACGTTTATTTCATGGAGATACGATGATAAAGTCACATCTACTAAGCAACATGTTTCGAAAGACCGTATCTCGGTCATATATGGATCCAAAAAAAAATTGCTATTTTCGATATTGCCAACCTTCTTGTAAAATTTCATCAACATAAAAAGAAAAGAAAAAGATACACAAAATTGGTCGACTTTGTGTTTTATGGCTTATAGGATTATATATTTCATATACATAAATTTACATACCTACCAATATTCAGTTATCTCTTCTTTATTCCATAATAATATTGGACCGAATTTTACTAATAGGTCCCATAATAGTTACTCACAATTAAAATAAAATAGATTATAAATAGAACTGCCAAAATAATTTGTCGCCGCCCAAGCAAAAATAAGAAATTACCAATGATAAGACTTAAAATATTCAACGAAATATACACTCATATACCTATTGCAGAAAATGGCGGCATACATTTTCCGAGCCTGCACACTAAAGCTCGCCGCAGAGCTTTCAAAACAAGTGAATGCATTCCGAAAGCACATCATTCCATATGACGGTGATGAAATGAATTAAAAACGCCAAATTGTATGCAAAATATACAAAAACAAGAAATTTTTGTCGTTACCATGGTTAACATTATTGACTTTATTTCCTTTATCATTGCACTAAACAATTTGAGTTTTTCAAAATAAACAGAAAAAGGTTCGATCTTTGTTACAAATTGAACTTTCTTTCCAATAATATCATAATTGTGATAGTTATTCGTCTCCGAAAATAGCAACTTTCAAACCAAAATATATTAGTAACCAAAACTTTTTTAGTAGCTTTCTCCCGTCACTTCCTCTTCCACTTCAATATCTTTCATACTCAGGTACAAATTTATCTTCTTGATGTACCATTATTACGTTATTATGTACCAAACTGCACATTTCATGAATTTGAGAATTTTCTAAAGCTAATTACATACATATAAAACCCTGAAATCTTTATTTTTAACACGTTATTACCTAATAGAATAATTTCCTTACTTGCAACTATAAAATTTTGTGTCATGTAAGTATACAATCTAAACATGTATACTAATTGCTGATTGCTTGTTCTGTGTATGGTCTCATTAATTGTTTATGTCGTGTAGCCTTAATTTTAGCTAATCACTGCAGTCTTATTCTATCTTAAGGCCGCTACATACGCTCAAGCAAATCTTGCGGCTTATGCATGGTCCAGTCGTTTGGTTTACATGAACGTGTGTAGCGAATGTCGGAGCTTGAGTTGAGAGAGCATGACTGATAATAGCCTAACAGCTTTTAAACAGGTCTGATAACAGCTTAACAGCTTTTTAAATAGGTCTGGTAACTGCTTAACAGCTTTTAAAACAGGCCGGATAACAGATAAACAGCTTTTCAAACTGGTCTGATCGACAGACGTAATCCTCATCATCAGCGAAGTCGGAGTTCCCTGTGACGTGCTTGATTATAGGGAATCAAGGTTGTAGCCTCCAAGACACACTTCCGGATGACGGCCAAAGACCTGACGCCCTTCCGGTTTCAAAGGTGATGTCGGGGTCAAGGTCGAGCCCACGTGTAAATGTTTTTTCTCAAGCCACCATAGCATTCTGGGTAAAACGCTCAACCTCCCGATTAGGAGCTCGCCTTAGTGGGCAAATATTATTCGGGAGCTCTGGACTTAGTAGGGAAATTGAATAGAAAGAATACCATAGAATGGAGTAATGTCCGTTATCCACTCATAATACACCGCTTGTTATCATATGGACTCAATGCAATCTTCTTTTGGTTGATCGTGTAGACATTATGGTTATGCGATCGTATGGAGTTCTGATTAGCAGTTAATACTTGCTTGTTATTCAAACATTCGACATAGTCTTCGAAATTGATATGCCTCTGGACTACATTAGCCTTTACTCCTTTTGCTTTCTTTACAGTTTTACCATTGTTTATATGCAGACTGTACATTTTCGAGCGCAAGACAAGAAATTCGCTCATGATTTTCCCATTCAGCTCATCCTTCATTAGACCAGGAATGTTTTTATTCATGAGCGGTAAATTGAATTGATTATCTTCTGGGTAATCACTTGTATCAAATTTGTTTATATTTTCGGCCACAAACTCATACTGATCCATCCGTTGCATCATCTCTTGCCCAAGCCCAGCTTACAAGGTGCTCATAACATTTTGACTCGACTTTCTTAATATTTTAATATAATATTAAAAAGTTATAGCATTCTTGAATTTGTTCATCGAGAAAAATGTTATTATATTCTCTTATAAGCTCCTCAATATTCATCTCAACAGTCTCACATTTAAGAAGACACTAACCACTAACCAAATTCTCATGCAATTCATTTTAGGTAAAGCTATAGCCTATAGCCATACAGTATAAGGTCATCCTATTCTAGGTTCCTGGACATATGGATATCTGGAGTAATGAAGCAGCTGATGAGCTATGTGAAAAAAGGTTCTCAAATGGATAACTCTGCACTACTATCATTAATTTTGAGGATCCCATTCGAAATTCTAAAAAGAGTCATTACCAGGGAAACCTGTGAAAAATCAAGTCTCCTGTGGTTCAATAGAGACACCCAGATTTTTTATAAAATTTCTTCTGCCTGTTAGATTTTGTATGGAACATACTCTTACCAGATTCTTATACAATTTTCTTCTGCTAATTAGATTTTTTTTTTATAGAACATACTGTTACCAAATTCTTATAAACTTTCATTTTGTTGCCATCTAGAACATCGCATTCTTTCATCAAAGCTTTAAATTTAACCCCCTCTCAACCTGATAAGAAAGTACTCCAATATCGCAGCAGTTTCACGTGATCTATTTTCAGATATATATTCACCCAGCCCAGCTAAACACATTATGACCCCTGACAGCCAGAGCATATAAAGCAAACAACTGATAACAACAAGCTCCAAGCTGGCAAGTAAACGATTGCATATTGTCGCTAAAGCTCTCATCCACCAAGTATACAGAGCAGCCCAACACAAGCATGATAATTCCAGGCAGCCATAGCATATAAATCGAACAACTGATAACACACAGCTCCAAGCTCCAAGATCATATATACCTCAAGCATGTATGTTAGAGCGAGGCAGATGTTGTGTGTTAGAGCGAGATGGTTGAAAGGTATGGTATTCACTACAACTTCCTACTAGGTTATGCGCACCCGCCGCACATAAAGTAAACTTCAAGCATCACCAAACTTAATTTATTCTCAAAATATTTGTTAATCCCAGACCTGAAAAAATATAACGAATTGTAAACAAAACCTGTGGAATTCCTCATTGACCAATATCAATAAGACAATTTCAAGCTATCATAACCACCTCAAGTATGAACACAGATTAATGTTACAATGACACAGATGTTTTGATAGAGTCACATGGTTGAAAAGAATGGTATTCACTAAAGCTTCCTACTATATTATGCTTACCCACTACCCATAAAATAAACTTCGAGGACTACTAAACTTAACCCAATCTCTACCGCCACGATCTTGGCAAAAGTTAATATCAAAATACTTGCTAAGTCATGTCATTACACCTGACAACCAAAAATTATTCTTTTACTGCTCCCATACAACTTCCATTACTTAATATCATAGCCCTATCTTCTATTATTAAAGCTTTTAATTTAACCCACTCTTAACCTAAAGCCAACATATTTATATATATATATATATATATATATATATATACCTATATATATATACTCATAGCATATAAAACAAACAACTGATAATACCAAGCTCCAAGCAAGCAAGTATATGACCAAATCCACCTCAAGCATATGTATTAGAGAGAGAGAGAGATGATGAGTTAAAGCGAGATAATTGCAAAAGTAAATTTTGACTTCCATAAGAAATAACATGAGATTTTTGATGTCGAACTCTCATGGCCTAACCAGAAAAGGATCACTTTGCGAAAAAGTTACTCTAGAAAGATTTCATATTGCAACACTGGTCATTCCATTATACTAGATCACCAACAATTAGGTTTTTACTTCACCCATACGACATCCATATATCATACTATGTTAATATCATAGCAATAACTTCCTGCAATGCTTTAAATTGGTAAGATTTTACATTTTCTATAAGGTGTGGCTACGCATACCACTTTCGGACTACGCTAAAAAGCTACTCTAGAAAGATTTCAAGTGGCAACAGTGACCATGCCATTACACCTGATCATAAAAAAAATTGTTAATAAGGATTTTACTGCACCCATACAACTACCACTACTCATCTAATATATTCCTCAAATCAACATATCATACTACCACCTTCTTTTTTTAAACCCTTAAATCCTTCTACGGCAGCATTAGTCATCGATTCAACATTTTTTAAGAATTTCAGTTACATTTAAGCTTTGGATCATGAACCCCGAACATACGTCCCAAGCCATGAAACAGAAATCTGTTTGTGTGCATTGAGAGTCCTCTTTCTAAAATATTCTATATTGATACTTATAGAAAACTGCCAAACATTGAATTTATATATGGTATAGAGCCTATCTTACTATCCATACAGGAAAATAGTCTTCTAGTAATTTACAGCTTAGTTCCTTACCTTCCCAAAGGCTACACTATACCTTACTTAACAAAATAATAAAATAGTTTTGATTAAAATGTAACATTACCATATTACGCACACTAACTCCCAGCTGAATGTGTGTCTATTTGCAGCCGGAGCCCGAATCTGTAGGCAGCTACATTCGATATCATCAGCCCAAGGTACAGCGCCATATACAATGATTACTCAACAGAGAGTTCTTGATTGAGGAATCGTAGTCATTTGGTTAAGATAATTTTTTTTAAATAATTTTGTTAAGAAAGTTATAAACAATTTATTTTGGTTCGGAAGATAAGAAAGTACGCTTAGGATTATCAAAACACCACATTTCGGTATGAATAGTAGTTAGATCAGTAAAGCGACCTCACCCCGCCGGTAATAGTCCCGTTGAACAACAAGCCTGATAATTCCCGGCAACCATACTATACTCATTGTATATAAAGCAGACAACCAAGCTCCAAGCTGGCATGTATATGATCAAGTCCACCTCAAACATATGTGCTAGAGAGAGAAAGATGTTTTGAGAGAGCGAGATGGTTTCAAAGTACGGTATTCACTAAAGCATGCCTACAAAAGTAGCCTAGGCTTGAATTATTTGTAATATGAATTACATCAGATTGAATAATAAAAAGGGAATATTGTGAAAATAGTTGTTTCAATTAGTCGTGATAATGAAGGTCAAGTTTAGTACAGCTGCTGCACAAGTTTATATGATTGATTATGAACCCAGAAAAGGACCATGGGAGACATATGCTCTGGATCGCTTTCGCTTCCAAGATAGGATTAATAGAACTTCAGATATATTGTTGTCAATTTTGGATATGAAGCACAGAGAAAAAGTTTATAATTTAAGATTTAATGATGCGAATAAATAAAAAACAATTTTTCATACAACTAATGACTTTTCAATACACACTCCTAGATACAAAAACCATTGTTTACTTTACTTGACGGTATCAATTTACCAGCCACCTGTCCACCGAGGCTTTAATTTCCACTACTTCTTACAAGCAGCCGTGATCTATTTTTAGATATCATGATCACTCTCGGCTTTTTAATCCGCAGTTGTTTTTTTTTTCAGCAAAAGAAATTTTCAATTATAACTACTCATCTAAGACAACATATCAGTTGTTGTTTTTTTTTCAGCTATTGAGAATCTTTCATAAATTTGTTTACTTTACTCGGCTCTGTGAGAATTTTGTTTACATTATTCGACTGCGAATTTTGTTTACATTATTCGGCTGTACGAATTGTTTATGCAATGAATAAAACTAGAAGCATTACACCTGAAGATCAAAAATTAGGCTATTTCATACCTAGGTCATCATATCTACCTACGTTAGTTGTTGTTGTTGTTAATTTAATTACATGGTACTGAATATCGCCTGGTAGAAAATCTTTTAGTATGACGTTGTGTGTGCGTGTGTGTGTGTGTGTGTGTGAAGGTCAATGACATCAGAGTCAGGGGTCAAGGGTCAAAGGTGAAGGGTCAAAGGTGAAGGGTCAAAGGTGAAGGGTCAAAGGTCAAAGGTCAATGACCTCAGGGTCGGTGACGTATCGGCCTGAAGACGGACATATCCAAGTCAACATACCTACCTACATTGGTTGTTGTAGTATCCTCCTAAAAGAAAACTTCAAGATGATGTCACATTTCCAGTACAAAAGCGACTGTAGCCAAAAACAGCCAAACAGTAAAACTACATACCGCTTTATAAGATTAATTAGGGTTACATGGAACTATTTTTTGGTAGCACATCATCTGGGAAGATCAGTCCCAACCGTTAGGCAGTTTATCTCTGATTATAAAAAACTCGCTACCAAATAATGGAAGGTGGGATCTGAAATTGCATTCCTTTAGAGAGCATTAAGATTTTGGGTGGTACTCCGAAGAACATAGACTCAGCGGACCCGATTAATAGTCCGGTAGAAAGACTACGACCAATAGAAAAAATAATTAATAGACGATATTTCAGTATTAGACCAACAATCTTGGAGCACATTGTTACGCAGCATATCCAGCAAAAATGTCTGAATATGGGCATCATGTGGTTTCATATATTGCTATTGCAAGAGCATTCGTCAGACTCAGCAGAAAGGAACTAAGACTCATAACGGGTCTATTTACTGGGCATTGCGCAAATAATTATCATCTTAAAAGATTGATAAGGTCGATAATGAGACCTGTGGCTTCTGTATGGAAGACGATGAAACCGCTCAATACGTCTTGTGTGGCTGTGAAGCTCACGAATACCACAAAGTTTGAAAATCGCCTAAATAATGAAAAATAGAAAAAATTGTCCCTATTTTGACAATGGGGTAAGTAACAGTTCTAGGAAGCTCCAAATTTCTCAAAAAGTATTTTCCAAACGATCGAAATTTCGACATATAAATTTTGCAATTTTAAACCGAGACAGAAACCGAAGCGAAAAATAATAACCGAACGAACGAACGAAAACATCTACCTTTAGAGAGTCCCGGGAGAGCAGCCTGAAGTATCATAGACCTCTAAAACTGCCCTGATCATCCCTCCAGCTTAGCATCTCTAATATAGTGCTTATCCTTCCCACAGAATTTGCAACGAATACTAAGTGGGGAGAAGCCCTGTGGACTATCGCCCGTTGTCACCATCGAAAGACAAGACCTCCGTCTTGCACCGACTATGGTTGACATGTGCAGTTAAATGTGTCTGCGTTCGTTGCCAGATATTCAAGACCCAAACGTCTCTTCAATCTGTCAACGAAGTGGCGCTTTAGTGCTTGTGCATGGTGTTGTGTCTCAGTGTTCTAATTCCCATCTTCGGCTCTCATGTAGAACAAGTGAATTGTAGATTTGGCCAGTGTCAACTCAAAGCTAATCAAACAATATACCCGGCTTCAAACCTTTGGTTCGCATGGAAACGATGTCCTAGCAATACCGAAATTCGGGTGCATCAATTGACACATATGGCGCCCTAGTCACATTAGATTTTGCAAAGCTGGGCAAGTGAAGAACCTGTGAAACAGGGTGCCTTCACCAGCACAAACTGTGTAAGCTGAATAGGATGAATAAGACTGTCATGTAACAATTTGAATGCTACATCATCATCTTTGTAATTAGAAGAAAAACTGTAGACTACTTTGTAAGTTATCCCACCCATCACCCTATATTCACCCCAAGGTATGTTCGCCATCTGTTGTATCCTGTATACTCCGGAAGTCTTTTGGACATAAGTACGGGGGCCATGTGTTGAAGTGTGCTGAAAGATGTGAGAGGTGGTCTGTTTAGAATGAAAATATCTTCCAACTTAGTGCCAGGGTCACCGGTCCCAAGTTAGCGAAATCTCTCTTTTTGGAGTGTTAGTGTTTACTCGGCATTTTCCAGAGATATTAATAATATCTCCGAAAACTGTAGTTGGATGGGTGTCAGCTTCAAAACCTCGAGCATTATAGAACACTGAATCTGTCAATTCAGGATTGAACCTGATTGGAATTTACGAGAATTATGTGTACTGTAGAGCATTTCACTTAAGGTGAAATGCTGGTCTGATTCTGAAGCAAGTCTGAATCGTTGCTCTTAGATCCTGTTGCCAGCCACGAGGATAGGGTGGTCGAATAATATTCTCCTGTGCCGATCGCTCCCAGTGCATTCACCCACTGTTGCAAATCAATATGTGTCTCTGGCAAAACACTCTTTGGAATGCATGCAATTGGAGACACCTTGATTTCGCAACCAAGTTAGTGAAACCTAATCCACCTATTTTGACTGGCAGACAGAGCGTCTTTCAGCAACGCATCATCTTCCGCATCAATAGACGTCTATCGCTTTTGCTCGAAGAGGACCTATAAAGCCTTCATCAAACGTCAGACTTTAACAGATGAACGATGCACGAGGTAATTAAATAATTTATTACGGCTGACGGTTACATTATGGTTAATGGAAAAAGCTGACTGCGTCATGAGTTTACAGCTCTAGAGGGTTTCTCCAGAACAATGCGGCTATTATTTGATATACTCTTGCGTTTAATATACACACCTTAATATTTGAGGCAAGTATTAGTCCATTGTATGTTTAGTGTAGAAACTGTACGATCTCTCCACCTAACACACAGCGAACGACCGGAAAAGCTTCATCTCTTGTCACGAAAATATAAGGGTCATCCGCATATGGGGCCTCAAATTGGTGTATGGTAGACGAAGTGAATATTCTCCGAGCATTCGACGAAGATTTATCAGTAGCGGCTCCAGCGAAATATCATAAAGCATGCCTATGGAGAGCCCTGTCTGAGACCTCGATGAAACGAGATAGGCCAGAGCTTATCCTTGATGCTTATTCAAAATCGCTGAGCCTCTACACAGTTTCCCGACAACATCGAGCCTAATGGGCGGAAACTCAAATGCCTCGAGAGCAGTCAAGAGATTTAATGCGAGACGCTATCAATTGGTCTAGTGAAATCATAGCGATTTGTGAACCTTTTTGTTCATGGGAGGCAAACAAAAGTTTGGTTACCGCGATGTTGTCGAAGATACTACGAGCAGGTACACAAAAATATTGTCCCGGGTGTTTTACCGAAGCAATTATTGAGCGGAGTATCGCCCCTAATGCTTTGCAAATGATGTTGTGGTCCACATTACATATGGTTGCTGGCCTCCAGTTCCCCATCCTCTGCAAATCTCCTTTCATTGGAACCAATCCCATAACAGATCTCCTACAACTAGAAAGAAAGTCTAATGTGTCCCAACCGTCGAACTGAAGAGTTGCAAAACGTCAGGAATTGAGAAGACCTCTGGAGTCAAGCCTTAATAACCAGGTGAAGTGTCTCGCCTTAGTTCGTTTGTTGCAGCGATCATATCCTCCAATGTGATCACTGTATCCAGGAGGTCTTTTCTCTCTTGAGAGAACGTATACTCAAAAAATACATGAGTGGTCGAGGATGTTGTCGAGTCGATTCAGAATAGTCTCGAATATATTCTGATAGTTGTTTTCCGTTGAGGATTTATCCAGATACATCAACTATCAATTCGACTTCACAAGAAGCAGTACATCGTCTAGTTGCCTGGAAGAACTACACGGCTGAGATTCGCCTTCCCTCAGACAGCTTGACTGGCTGTGCAGCATAAACTCCAAACTGTGCTTGTAAGTTTGTGCTGCTAAGCGTTACTTTATTCTATTAAAATAAAGAATGAACTCTGGCTGATTTGGGAGAAGAGCTGCCACCCGAAATAATTCGGCCGATAAATTAGAAGCTTGATACCCACTTCGATTGAGATTCGTTTCGATAAAAGACCGATTTTGGAGCTTTCCAACATCCCACCCTTGACTAAGAAAGGAAAGTCAGCTTTAATATCTTGCAAATCAAGCCACAATTCAATGAACTCATTGATGAACTGCTCTGAATTCAACAAATAGTTGTTGAATATCCAGTACGCAGTTCTTCTTTGAACTAGAGTGCTGGTTGCCACTACAAAATGATCCGCAACCGAGCACACGTCATGAGTGACACCAACGAAGTATTACAGTATTCCATGTGAGACGTAAAGTCTATCAAAGATCGAGGCTGCGAGACATCCATGGATATTTCGCGAGACCCTCGTGTAGGATCTAGTCGTAGGATGCATCCATCGATAGTTATCCACGAGTCTAAAAACACTCACAAAATTCCTTAGCCGAGCATTGACGGTATTGACCTCAACTCCGGAATGCCCATCCATTGAGGGATTCAGAGTGCAGCTGAAATCAGTTCCGAGGACAGTTTCACCACTAAAATTCTCCAGACATGATTGAACACTATCAAGAAGTTGTTGTGTAATGTCCTGGTCATGAGGAAAGTACATGTTTACTACCTTGCTGTTTTTGTCTTGAACAGACAAAATCCCTGGAAGAAGCGAAGCCTGAGAATGTATCTATATATATAAACAGGAGACGAGACTGGCAATTTGTTGAACATAATGATTGCCACCCCTGAGATTCGGTGAGGAGCAGATGTGGCAAATATTGCATAGTCCGTGTGTAGGTGTCTTGTGTAAAATTTCTGCTATGTAGTCTTGTATTAGCACTTAAAACCCCCGTGTTGATAGAAGTTATCTTGCACATTCAAAGATATGAAAAGCTTGAACGATGAATATACGACGTGTATTGATGAGGACCGTCGGCCAAGCGATGTTCCTTAATCACCTCCTCCATCTTCTTCTGGAGACGTTCGCAGCAAGCTGCATCGTTTTATTTTCCCTCTTCTTATACTCTTGTTGTAAGGGTTAAAGCTGACGAAGTAACAAATCTGGCTTTTCCAGCTCCCTTACAAGAATATTCCAGATTTTATCGGAGCCCTTCTTGTAATGGAGCTGGACAAGAATGCCGCGATTCTTCTGCCTAGGAATGGTTTCCATCCCATTTGAGATTTCAAATTGGCTACCAGTCGAAATGGTGCTACCACAGCACTGAAACCCGAAAGAACAGTCTCGTCCAAATCGGTCATGTCGGAGTCCGAAAGCTGCTCGAGAAATACTTCCGTCTCTCTCACGACAACTTTCGAAACGCCAGCTCCAGTATCATCCTCCTCCGAGTGGGCCGTTTTGGCGCGCCTGGCTTTGCTGGCTCTGCAGGAGCTAGCATCACCCGGTCCACCTTGGTCTTCCTCCTCGTCCTCCTTTTCTTCCCTACTTCGACGAGGAACCGTTCACAACCGCAAGATTTTTTCTCTCTGGGGCAACTTCAGGCACTTTAGCCGCTGGCTGTTCCAAAATATCAGGTTGAGCGCTGGCTGAGGGTTCCTTCTCCAGAGCCACTACTGCAGTAGTGGTTTCCTTCGAAGGAGTGCTCTGATCAACCTTCTTTCCACTTCTGTTGGGGCAGTCAGCAATAAGATTTCCTATCAAATGGCAAGCATGGCATTTGGCTCGGGCTCCACGTCTATCCAGTGCCTCGAGCCGGATATGTTCAGGTAAATGCCTTATGGAAGATGATGAATGCATTCCGTGTGGTACCGAAAATACCCCGCCCGAAACCATCGTCCCAAATTTTTAAGGGAATGGCGCGCATCTCCCCATGAGACTTCCCGAATCTACCAAGGAAATTCACGAGGTCTTCATGTTAGGCTCACATCGGGACCCGCGAAAACAATACCTCCGTTGACTTTTCCCTGAGTGGGGTATAAAACATTGATAGCTCATTGCGTCTGTTCGGGATAGGATATAACATTTTTTTGTACTTTCTGTACAGGGAGAACTTTTTTTCGCAAAAATAAAAGTTTTGTTGGTGAATTGAATAAAAGTAGAACATAACATCAAATTAAAATTTGTTTAAAAATTAGTTTTTGCCCCTCTCCGGATTTATCAATTATATTAGCCTGTACATAGCTATCTCCTACTAAAACATTTACTACCAACACAGCCAGATTTCCTAACACGAAATCTCGCTTATCACCATTTCTGATTGCTATATGTTCTAAATTATCTACAAACGCTCTTGGCAATTGAGGGCTACTTTACATTACACTTATACATATATTGGTAGATTTACATATTTAGTAAAATTTTAAACTTTAGTTTCATTTCAATTCCAGTACTGATATTATGCAAAATTCCTTTAGTCTAAGTCAATTACTCCAAGAATATTGTTCCAGTAAACAAAAAAAAAATTGGACGTAATAACGAACTCCATTAATTATAATTAAAATCTTCATTAACTTTGTACTTTCCTGGCGAACAGCTATAAGAACTAACAAATACAACTAGCATGGCGCGCTTCATATACAATTAATGCGAATTACCTGATGCTGACCCCATTTGTTGTTATTATTATGTATTCCATCAAATTAAATAAAAATAAAAATGAAAAAGCTTCCTGCAGCTTCCTGCAATGAGAGAGAAATATTAGATAACAGGTTTTATGTAACACATACATATTTCATTAATGATAATAAGTTCCATGTTCGTCGCCTTTAATTAGCATCTTATGTACTGTTCATAATTAAATATTACATCAGGTTTCGAAGGTTTCACATAAGCCAAGGTTGATACGATGCCCATCGTCTGGAATTCCATGAGAGGCGTGATTGTATTGTCATTTGTCAGACTAAGAATATCCAAAGATTAATTGCATCGCCCCATCACAGTCTTTAGTTTAACGTCAGCATAACATCTTGGAAGGATTACTATACTTCGAAGGAGTTGAGAAGATTTTGATAAAGCTATTACAATGACAACAAGCAACATACATAGCTCTCGGGAAACAAATACTGGCATTTAATTAAGATTCCAACTTCTCATTGTGATCCTGTTCTCGTTCTCGATTCTTGTTTTATGCTTATGCAACAAGTTGTCCGAAATTCTCATTGCTTTTGCACATTCTTGTGAATGAAATGTAAGAAAAATGTTGATGTGTTTCTTGAGAGATTTATAAATATGTCTCGTGTGGAAGAAGACTTAGGAGACTGCATGAATTAGAATTGTCAGTACTAAAATTTATGTAATCCCATGAAAAAAAAAGCTCACTTTTTTCTGCTTTTACAATTTTGAAATGTTTGTTGTTACCCTGCACAGGGACTTGTTGTTTTTTATGCACTCTATCAGAGACCCTATACTTCCATGGTTTAAAACAGAGTTGTTGACCGACCAAAGAAAAGTTCTTTTAAATTAATTCCATTGTTCTTACGTCAAACAGATTTTTTTTTGTTACAGACATTCAAGGAGCTGTTTTCTTTTGTTCTATGAATTGATTTTACTCACCTCGTTCAATGGATGGCAGCATGAAAAGTATTTCTTTCCCGGATACATATGCTATACACGTAAGTATATATATAATATATATCTGTGCCCTCTGCTATGCAGTAAGGGAATTCAAAGTTCGTTTTCCTAAAGTATAAAAGGAGATGAAACCGGGGCATGAAGGATAAAATAGAGCTCAATTACCTTTCACTTATCGGATATCGAAAGTGGATTTACCATGCTGTGATTTCTATTACTTTCCTTGAAACATAGAGTACAGAGCACCTAAAGCTATCCAGGAAGCATGAATATTGAATGGATAAAAAGGACTTATAGAAATATTGATTAAATTTTGAACCCGCTTCTTTTTTTTTTTTTGTTTCTATTGTGCAAAAGAATTCAAGTATTATGTGTTGATGTACAGACATACCTACATACAGAAATTCAATAGCACAGATGCACTCATACAACATAAATACATATATACGAGTACATAGCTACCGGAAACCAGTTAAATTTGGTACATATTATTTTCAAAGGGGATATACATAATATCATTGACTCTCCTGTAAATTCGTGTATCCAGGGGGATATTGCGAAAATATGTTGGATCGCCCCCAGTGGCGGATACAAGGGGGGGGGGGGATCGGGGCGATCGTCCACCGCTTAAAGTCAAAATTTATACTCTAATCAAATAAAATCAGAAAATATATATGAAAAAAAAATCTTTTTAAAAAGGATTGCTTCTAAATCCATACTAAAAAATAGAAAATAATTTCTTCCTTCACAAATGATCTTAGAGTTTCTCTTCATTTTATATTTTAATTAAATATTGAAGTTATATTAATATTTATTTGTGTATAAAATTTAAAAATTTCAAGGTACAAAAAGAAGCAAAGTCTGAGCAATCTGATGTTTTCAAAAAATTTGTATTTTTGGAATATATCATCTGTATATTGGAAAGTCGTAAGTGCATATTTTATGATTTTAGTAAATCAACTTTTAAATTTTAAGCCTTCAAAAATAAAAACTGTATAGAAGCTTTTCGCTTTGCTTTGTTTCATTGATGTACCAATGAAATGATAAAAAATTAATATTGCTAAGTATTGTATAATAATTATCGTTAACTAATATAAACCGTAAGGAAAGACGCATATGCAAAAATAAGTTGTGTTAAAATTAATTACTAGCACGTACAATTTTCTAAAGGAAATCCAATAAATAAATATTAATCTTATTTTATGGAATCAGATAACTCAATGCCTTCGAATAGGCAAAACAAATTCTTAATAGTATCATACTGCATATACTACTACTCTGCTTCAATCAATTATAAAAACTTCTTCCAAAATTTATTAATTTATTTTAATCTAATTAAAGCTTGAAAATATGTTTTATCCTGCTTAGACAAAAAAGGCGGCAAATCTTTTATGTTCTTTATTTTTCTCTTTGGTAGCTGGAACATAGTATTTTTAGAGTTCGAAGAAAACCTTTTTCTGGTCTCATAAAGAAATTCGCTCTAAAGATACGATCAATCTCCAGGCTGAAGTTTTATATTTCAACTTAAAGAGATCACCTGTTCCATAAATTAAAATCGTCAGTTTTGAAAACGGAACGCTCTGAAAATTAAGCTTAGTTGTTCTTTTAGCAACACATTTGAAACCAGTTGAGTTTATTTCGATAAATATTCGTAAAATCACACTTCAATATTTCATGTTGCTTAAAATCCTGAGCAATGATAGTGGGATGTTATTTCTGTGTGCTTCAAATATTTGTCTAACACTTTAACATTGTGAACGCTATTCACTTACTAGATTTGCGAATGGCCCGGTTCTGAAAACTTTTGAGTAACAGACTTGTTTTGTTTGTTGTCATTCAAAAGTTGCAATATAGCTGTCGAAGTTATTCTGTTTTGGTTTTGAGAGATACATGAACAATTCCACAGAAATATATGTTCCCACGTGAGCCATTCAGTATAATTTTTGGCAATAACTTTTGAAGAACTTATACTAAATCATTCCCTGAACGGCCGCTAAATACTTCTGTCCACACGGCGCAATATGTTATGTTTTTTTTTAATTTGGTAAAATATTGTAGCAGTTATATTATACGTTCAATTTTCGTTTATTATAAAACATCGAAGCAAATACCTTTGGTAAATTGAAGACACTCTGCAAATCGTATCATATAACAATAGTATTGGGGTCAGTGTTCGTTCCATCAACTTTTCTTCCACTTTTTAGTAAAATCTTAACGAAGTATATGCATCTTAAACACTACAAATATATCAGTGTTCAAGTATATATTCAACAGACAATACAATGTGAATATGGGTTCGATTCTTTATCTGTAACCCATTGTTCAGGGATATTGATAATGTACTATGGGCACAAGAATAATTTTCAACTTCTGCGAGGTTATCCTGAATATAATTAAAATGTTCACAGTACATTTCAAAATTAAAAAAAAAATTGCAGAGGAGGTAATCAGTTATATTAGCCTACTGTCATTCCAGTAATTTCTGTTTGGATTTAATTCGAGTCTGAACTTGCTTAATAGCAGGAAATGACAAATCTAAATGATGTGCGTTCATTGACGTTAAAATATCGATGTCTATTTTACATTGTATTTGTATAGTTATGAAAAATTATTTTATATGCACTCATGTTATTTTTTATTGTAGACACCTACATGCCTTTAAAATATTGGTAATATTCCTCAAAATTATATTAATCGAATTAACTCCATTAATTCGAACAAATCCTTTGTAACTATTTCCACTGATTGTAATTCCGCTGCTTCCTTTATTATACCTAAATTAAAAATAACACTTTCCACACTCATCTTTCACCATGCACAAATCTTCATAGTTAACTATGAAGTTATTAGCAAGATTTGTGCATCGAAGATAATTTGTTAGCGATATAAGTACTTTACCAGTTTCCGTAATTAGGCCCGACTTACATATTGAAGTTTTTTCGATCAAGTTTTACTTTGAAATGCACCCAATTAGTAGCAAACTGATTTATACAGATATTACCTGTACTTCATTGTTCGGGAATGCAAGTATTTTTATTAATTTTACGATAATTTCCTTAAATTTGCGAAAGTGCATGTAATACTATAAAATCTTTCTCTAAAGAATATGTACGAAATATTCGCAATTTTAACATTTCATATTATCAAAAGAAATTCACATTTCGTAAAAACTATGCAGCAAGCTTCGACAATCGTAAACGTACGTGCGTTATTTTTTTACGAAAGGCTTTATAAATTTTTAAAATAGGTGTGTTAAAATGCGTTATAAATCCTACAAAAATCCTATAGATTTTAAGTAATTTTGTCAAATACTGCGAAAATCTTTCAAATCGAGAATTTACGATAGCTTTTTTAAATACTTTATTATATTATTGTTTATAATTTTGTACACGTATATCAAACTTTTGTATTACTTCAAATTAAAGCCTGTGTTACAATGTGACGCTGTCGCGAGAAGCGGTCGCGAATGATGTTGCTGATGCTGACGCGGACGCAGTGCATGTTGCTTATGCTGTTCCAATGATGACGCTCGAACATGTGTTGAATTTTCGTTCCATTTTTAAATAAAATCATTAAATCGTAAATAAATAAATTAACTATTTATTAAATACTGTGGCATTACTTAAAACTTACAATTTTCACTCACAATTTCAATGTTCTGCAAAAATAAATTACCTCAATTGCAGCTGTCAAGGTGTTGCGCGTCTCAAGTTGAAATATTTCAAACTTTAATTAACGCGACCAGCGTCAATAACATCCTTAGCCACACACTGTATCTGCGCTTGAGTACTTTAATACATTTTAACTTTTGACAGATTTAGCGACAGCGTCTGCGACTCGCGACAGCGTCACATTGTAACTCAGCCTTCTCTCAGTCATTTCTCCACTCCATGTATGATATAACAATACTAACAATGAGCTTATGTAACCTGTAGCCAAGTAATATACGAGCACTGACTTATAACAATGGACTGAGCGATTTGCTATTTCATGTGGCACAAAAAATATTGTGTTTCTGTATATCACCGTTAGAGCACCCTTTAAAACGATTACATAAAAAACATGTAAAACTCAACCAATCAGATGAAATTTAACACCCGTAAATCGAATTTAATTAAAGCAAGTGAAAACCCTAGAATTGGTTTAAGACCAATTCTTATGATACCCTAGAGGCCTAGATGAATGCTCGTATGAAATTTCGTATGGCCACCCATTTGAGCAATTTCGATTTCTTGCATTGGTTTCTCGCATATATTTTTAGAACGGTTCGTAGGACAGAAAAATTGATTATAACTAATTTTATAGGATTTCTTATTCTGAAGAAGTTTGTAGTACAATACAAATGTCTAGGACTGAAGAAGGGGTTGCCCGATTTAGTCCATTTTTGAAATTTTACTTGCCATTACCATGAAGTCACCACGTACCAAATTTCAGCTTTCTATATCAACGTGTTCTCAGGTAGTGTCCAAATATATAGTGGAAATGAAATTTTTGTATGGCAAACCCACGAAGGAGTTGCCCGATTTGTCTCATTTTCGAACTTAATTTTACTTTGTTTTTAACGTCCGTGTACAAAATTTCAGTTTTCTAAGTGAACGTATTCTCGAGTTATCGTGCGCACGTACGGACGGACGGACGGACAGACGGACATGCAAAAATCAAAATAACTTTTAATTTTATGCGGGGGTGTCCAAACCATTTTGCTCTACCATCATTATTTCTGTGCGTTACAAACGGAATGACAAACTTAGTATAACCTATAGATTTCATCAAGATTGAAGGCTGTCTATAAATGATTTGAGCGATTGGTCGGGACGTGCTTGAAACTCAAAAACACACGAACCGTGCAAAAACTGGCAAAACGGATTCGTTCAAACAGGCGATTGACTATTTGAGAGCTTTGAGTAGAACTAAATATCTCGCCTGAGTCCGTGATAAGCCAGAAAAATGGTTCAATGGCTTCCTCTTTCATCACGACAACGCTCCGTGCCACACCTAATTCTCGATACGCGAGTTCTTTAAAAATAGAAAAAAATCCTGTCTCTCCACATCCACCGTAACTCTCCGAATTTAACACCACGCGACTTATGGCTCTTACCTTTTTCGACACATAGAGGGTCACGACAGAGCAGCTGAAGGCCATTCCGAAAGAACCCTTCCAGAAATGCTTCCAATCATAAAATTAGCGTTGGAATAAGTGCATCGCTAGCCAAGGAGAGTTCCTACTTTGGAAGAGAATAATTCGAATTTGATGTAAACTGATATCTTTTTTTTTGTAATAAAACCACTCACCGTATTGTTTTTTATCACACCTAGTAATATAAGTATAATTAGTTTCTTTCTTATTTCTATTTCTACTTTAAAAAATTTTTAATCCCCCCCCCCCCCCCCCCCCCCCCCTAGAGCAAATATCTGGATCCGCCCTTGATCCGCCCCGAATCGAATGAATTTCAAGAGTCGCGGAATTAATTTATTTTTACGCTAATTTGTTTTATACTTTGAGATAACACTTTTGGATGAAAACAAAATAATACAATTTCGGTATAAATTTCAAAGTGATTAAATTATTAAAAAATTATCTAAGTCAACTTTTCACTTAAGTTAGCTGTACCCTGGTGTATTATACCTACTTATTTAAAACAAACTCCAAAAGTTTCATGGGATTGTGGAAGGTTTATTAAAATAAAGTTTTTTAATGCACTATGGTTAATTTTTACGATATGTATTCTAAAAACTAGTAATTATTGGTTAGCTCAATTTGTATGGATTCTAGGAATTTGCGATTCTTCGTCGTTTTATGGTCGAAGAGAGAATGGCAAGAATGTAGTAAAGTGAGAGCAAATATTGAAGAATAGAATTAAAATTTAAGCACAGATTTCTTCTGATCTTCATTAGCGTATAATAAGCATAATATGCTTATATATAAAAAAAAATAAAGTAAATTTAAGTTCGCAAATGGGACCAATAGGGTATTTCCTGCAAACAGTTGCCATACAAAAATTTCTTTTTTCACTATATATTTCGACACGTAGCTCTCGTTAATTCTAGTTTAAACTGTGTTATATTAGTTAAAACTAGAATTACCGAGAGCGCTTTGTTAGAACTAGAATTTCCTAGTAAAATCGGGTTTTGACGGATTTCGTGTTTTGACTGTAACATGTACACTCAGTATAAGTTCTGAGTGTGAATTATATGAGTCAAAATTTTCTGATTTGTTGATTTCACGAATGTTTAAGGCGAAATTATGAATGGAGTTTTAAAATGTCCAAGCGAAATTGATCGATTTGCCAAAGAATTTCAGATTTGCCGATTCAATAAATGTATTGGTTTAAATTAATGGTTTTACGCATAAGTTTGTAGAACGATGAACTAAATTATGATAAATGATAGTAAAAATGGTTATAATTAATTTTGCAGGTAATTTCTTAATACAAGACAAATTGGCGCTAAACGTTTTCCCAGTACACTTAAAATATTGTAATTTTTGTATGATGTTGTTGACACGGGTTTCAAGATTTATTCCATTTTTAAAATTATATTTATTATTTTTCAAATATACCATATACATAATTTTAACTTTTTAAATCATAGCGTTCTCGAGTTATCGACGGATGAAAAAATCAAAATAACCATTAATACATAAATATCATACGTGGGTGTCCAATCCATTTTTTCATAATTAGCAATATGCGTTACCCAGCGAAATGATAAACTGAGTAAGCCTTATGGGCGAATTATAATATTCAATCAACTAATGTAATTCGTTAGTTTAGAAAATTGTGATGTTACATCAAATTAAAAAAAATCTATCAATTTATTTCTTGAGGTTATTATTTGCATAAATTCGCTAATATATCAAATCATGCTCTTCAAAACAAGCAAACAGTTTCTTTGTTCCTGCGAAAAAATTAATAATTTTATATGTTGATTTTACTAATACGTCTTCTGAAATATAATTAGTTAATTTATCATCAAACATTTGTTAAGTGCACTAATTCAATTAGAAGCTACATCTAAAGTATTTTCCAAAACAACTAAGGGCAAATCAACTAAATCCAATAAGAAATTGTAACTAATTAGGGCTCACAATTTTATTAATTTCTTAATTGTTTTTCCAAATCAATTTACAGTAATTACTAATGTGCAATCAACTAATCGTGATTTGTCGTTTTAACTAATAATTTTTTTCAGTGTGGTCTAACACCCATTATAGCTTTTTTATTTATTTTAATTATACTTCATTTTGTATACTTAACCCAGCGCGATATGAGCGATATTTTGGTGACGTTCTGTTATTCCTATAGATCTAAGTCTATTTCCGACTGATTTTTATCGCGTGATACGTTTACAAGGTTGACAGCGGCTACCAGTTAATTTGTTTTGGTTTTGTAGTGGCAAGAAGATACTACTGTGCAATTTACATATATTAATATTTTATATATTATAGTTAAATTTCGATATCACAGCAGAACTTTAGCATCCAATTACAAATGTAAAAAAAAAAATGTTGAGGTTAAGGTGAAAATTGCACCCAACTATGAGCATCTGTGCGATAAATATTTTTATCGACAGAATTAGCATGTTTAGCGACGATCATATTGCTGCAGCCAATCAGGGCTCTATCGCATGCGATTTATCGCGCTAGTTAACAACATATTTATATTTAGTGTTAAAAATTAACCTAAATATAAATATTGCTAAAATATTTTCTACGTTATTATTACTTAGTTACTTAGTTACTTAGTTTATAATAATTACTATGTTTTGGAAAATTTCCCTTTAATAATAAAAATATTCTCAGGAATGTTAAGAAAACGCCAGCAGAATTCTGAAATACTTCCGGAACATTTCGAATTTGTTAACTCTAGTTTTATTATCGAATTTGATTGATGTACCGGACTTTCAGATTTTTGTTTATTAACTACTAAAAAAATTTCGTGTAAATAGTAATTTTTGAATGATTTCAAATTTAGCATTATTATGTTTTTAAGTTTATCAAAATTGTGGGTATATCAAACACTTTTGAAAGCTGTTGATATTATTTGTCTGTTCCTTACTATGACTAGACTTATTAACATTATATTAAGGAAGCTTAGTCCGCTCATTAAAACAGACAGAAGTTTTGAATCTTTTTTCAAGTTACTTAACATAGCTTTAAAAATGGTTTGTGTTTTCTTCAAACTTTTTAAATTTTCTATATAAATTAATAAATAGTGGTCGTAGCAACTTATTAAAGACTATTAGCTAGCTTCTCCACCATTGATTTCTGTTTTCATTTTTAGATTTTCATATTTTTTAATCTCTTTAAAATGAATTGTGGCAACCTCTTTTGGCACATGCACATAAGAAATCCAGTATTGATGATAAAATAAATGAAGTAAGCGCTGTTCTTTAAAATCTGAAAATTCTATTTACGAAGAAAAAATTATAGAAGTTTCTGTCCATGTAGGTATCATAATCTGTACAATTGAGCATCATCAGCATAAAGGTGCCGTTTGCTGTACTTAATAAAATGAAATAAATCATTGATGAAAAGAGAGAATAACAAAGGACCCAAGATAGGTCCTTGGTGCGCTCCTGAAGATACCAATTGAAAAGAGGAATGTAAATTTTTAGAATACACAGATTGATACCGATCCCTCAAGTAACTGCCGATTAGGTTTGCAGCCTGGGTAGAGAAATTAAACTGCATTATCAGTTTTCTACATAGCTTGCTATGATTCACCGAATTAAATGCCTTAGAGAAATCCAAGAGCATCATCCCTGTCAATAGCAATCCGTATATCATTGGTTATATTAAGAAGAGCAGTAATACAGCTATGCTTAGCTCTAAAGCCTGTTTGTTCTTCATTTAGAAAATTATGATATTCAGTGTATCTATTTATCTGGGCAGACTTAATTTTTCGGAACAGGTATGTCTTTTGAGAACTTCTACTGTTTCGGAAACTGAGATGACGTAAAAAACGTATTACAAATGTGTGCAAGAAGAGAAAGAATATAAGGTAGGAGAATTTTAACAAATTTTGGGTTTAAACCATCACATCCCGTGCTGCCAGATTTGATTTCACAAAGAACCATAAGAACGCCATGAGCTGTTACTCGGGTAAAATTAAATGGTGAAAAGTTGCGAGGAACACTAGGATTAGGTAATTCAGGGCTGCTTTGGGAACTCGAAGTTATTGCAGGTACCATAAGGAATTTCTTATTGAGTTCTTCCGGATAAATGACGATATTATTTTTAGTTGTACAAACTACGTTTTTCCATAATTTCATTGGTGATAGTTCAGTATTGAACAATGAAGAAAAATAAATCTTTTTAGCCATTTTGATTTCAAATGTTGTCAAATTCCGAAGAGCACGATAGTCATCCCAGAGTGTGGCAGCTCGATATCGTTTCCACATGTCAAATGATCTATTCCTGCGGCGAATGAGTCTCAGAATTCTAGGAGAAAACCATGGGCAGACAGGGTTATATATAGTTTTAGTTACCAATGGAACATACTTTCCATGAAGATAATGGATCACTTCAGATAGGAAAAGTGAAAAGGCATAAGGGTCCTGAATATAATGAGGTTGAAAATCATAGGGCATCATTATCATATCATGATCAGATATACTCGCAAGTGACATCTGATTCAAAAATTTAATTTTAGCTGGACAAGATGTGAGAAATATATCAAGAAGAGATGAAGATTGCATTGAAAAGTGAGTGGGATGTTCATTAACTCTATGCGTATCAAGCAAGTTCAACACAAAATTAAATTGGTTTGTAGCACTATCTCCACTGAGCAAATTAATATTAAAATTAATAACAATTACGATATCATTATATTGTGGAACGATATGTGTCAGATCCTTGATTAAGTTCGATAAATATGCGTTCGGCGGTTTATTAACACAACCGATCAAGCATTTATTCACCTATATATATTTTCTGTACGTCAACAAGATATTGTTATCTTTGTGGAGCTGAACCTCTTAATAAATAATTTATGAATTTAATTTATGATTTATGAACCTCGGAAAATAGTATAGTTTTTAAAATTCAGGAGTAAAATGACAAAGGCCTTTCATTTTGCCCTTGGCGAAGTTATGCCAATTTGGTCCAGGTATGTTATTTTATCCAACTGGCCAAGAATAAAATAAAATTATTTTAATAATATGATTATTCATCACATATCTACGAATGTCACATCATTTGCTTTTTTCATAGGAGTAATCAGGCGAAAATAGCATATTAAAAAATAACAAAAAATGGATTTCACTTCCAATAACTAACTGATCCAAAATAACTGATTAATATAAATAAAAATGCTGACAATGAAAAATGAACTATTATCAACATTAAAATTATACAAAACGAAAGCACGTAAGAAATTTCAAACAACACAAAACAACAATTATTGCAATGGGTTACTTTTTCTTTTGTTCATATTGCTACCTTTGATTATTTCTTTTCTAATAAATCTTCTCAAATTATTATACTACGTTGGTTTGTACTACTTTATTGTAATTTCACCCGCTTTTATTTTTAATAAATTATGCAAACGTCTTAAGTTATACACCTGCCAAAGTCACCCCAAACTAGGAGTGACTTTGACAGGGCAGTTTTCTTTAAAATATTAAACGATATTTTTTTTTATTAACTAGCTTACATAAACAAGATGTCAAATACTTTGTGACACAGAAATATATTAAATTTTTTGAAAATGTAACAGTCGATGAAACTTTCAAAATATACCCTGTTTTACGTAATATTAATTTTGCGGCAAATTTTATAAATGCATTAATATCTATTAATTTAAAATCTAAAAATCTGAAAAGCTAAAAATTCAAAAAAATCGAAAAACTAAAATAAACTAAAATAAATTAAAATAACTAAAATAAACTACAATAAATCTAAAAAAATCTAGATTTTTAGATTTTAGTTTTTAGAATTTTTAGATTTTTCTATTTTTTAGATTTTTAGATTTTTTCAAGTTATTTTAGTTATTTCAGCTATTTTGGCTTTTTAGATAAATTACTTTTTAAACCATATTGAGACTTTTCTCCAGTCTTTGCTTGATTTTTCGAACATTTTTTCGTAATATTTAGGAATATCATAGGATAGCAAAAAACTTTGATCACAACCTACGGTTGACCTTGCCACTACAGTGATCGGTTCTCTCATAAAAGCTGTTGTTGGTACGAAGTATTAGCAGTGATTGATGAACCTGAGCACATGCAGATGTACCCAACTTTTTCTTGATGGATCTAATAGAATGTTCAGGGAATTTGCTTTGGGTTCGGATAAAACCAATGTAATACTGTATGTCTATCATCACTGGCCACAGCTCACGCTCGTCTAAAGAATATGGGAGCTGTTGGCGGTCATGACTGGGGTCTGCCTTCTATCTGTGACTAGCTGGACCTAATGACCTTCTCTAAGAGGACATAAAGGTTTTGGTGAGAAGTATTTTTTACAATGGGCTGTCTTGGCTTCCGTGATTGTGATCATTCATATCCCTACCAGGAAAAAAGCTGGACAAATCAGAGCTTCTCTGTACCAAGAATCATCAATATGTCCTGCATTTCTAAAAGGTGTAAAAATTATTTCAATCCATCGAAACTATCCTCTACTAGTCTCATATTATACCAAGAATACAATTTCCATACCTAATCTGGGGATTTCGGAACTTTATCGGTACATGCATTGTCAATGTTTAGATGAAGTTTCTAGTCCGATCACTTGTAGACTAGTTGCTGCACGCAATACTCGCGCTCTAAACCGAGCACATGATTTTACCCTTCAAAATACGAAACTGTATATTCCTTTTTAGTCTTAACCCTAGGCAGACGGACAAAATCAATGATCATTCGTTCGTAATTGATTTTTTCAAAAATCAAGTTATCCAAGGTTTTGTTGATTAAAACGAAAGTCCTGTCAATTTTTGTATGTAATTGACAGCACATTTTTAATAATTAAAATTAAAATTCAATGGTAAATCGATTTTTGAAAAATTCAATTACGAACGAATGATCATTGATTTTGCTCGTCTGCCTACGGTATTACTTGGATCGAACTACCTCATTATTTAATTGACAAGGTACAATTCTTAGCACCGAGTCGCAACAACATTTTTTTCTGATGCCTAGATATAATTATCCTCAGAGCAAACAGTAATTTTTCGTTGACGTTTGAAATTCTTTACCTAGGTACCGAAGTAAAAGGACTTGTGCCGGTGGGTAGGCGAGTTCTCAAAAATAAACTTATCTTCAGTTGACAATTTTTGAAATAAAATTTCCTTTCCTCAATACTTCCCTGTCTCGAATTACCGTCTTACTCCAAACACTTTTTCTTGACAGTTAATTTTTTGCTATTTACTAATTTTTGTATTATGGTTTTTTCTTCTCCTTTTTTAAAATTATGTATTTACTTTAATTTGCTTATTGTTACTATTTCTTTACTGTTTCTTACTTATAACTATCCATACATATGTATTATTTTATTAGTATCTAGTTATCTATGTATTTTTGTTTACTAATATTTCTACTAACTTTCAACATTATTATATTCCATATATCGCTATTAGATCATATAACAAAGCAGATAAGCTATCCTGTGTAAAATTCGTGTGGGTGTGATAGGCATTTTTTGTCAAGGGAGGGGAGGGGGTGGATAAGAGGAGGAGTATCGCCCTGCTGTTCGACATTTCTGATATTTCAGATTTTATGAAAAAAAGTTCGGCTTTTTTTTAGTTATTTTGTGTTACAGAAGTGATTAGAAGTAGTTTTATTAAATATATTCTATTTTGAATGAGATTTCATATAATCTAGACTCCGGCGTCTTGTATTATCGTCATGAGATATTCTCTTAGGGAATCATTTTTCAGGCAAGTTTAATTCTTTCAATAATAAATTATAGTGTTTAAATAAAATAAGAGTGAAATATTTATGAAAATAAAACATCCGTGACAAAAAAAATTTAACATTTTCCAATGCCGGTTTGTTTGCTTAAAATTGAATTATCATTGTGGCCTTAATTTACATCAACGCCAAAAAACGCCAAAATAAACGGAGCACTATTCTTAAATAGTAAAAAAATTATAAAAAAATTATAAAATTATAAATTTAAAAATTAATTCTTCCATACTTAATAAAGTTTTAACTACTAAATTATATGCCCGGTGTAAAAATATCATAGTTTACTACTTCCATGACTAAAACGAATACATCGATTCGGTTCTACTACATAAAGAAAAATGTTTAAGTTTTTCTGCCTCATAGCCTATCCTTTTTGTTATATGATCGAAGATATCTCAACAAATAAGTCAAACTACGTACCTTCTAAAGTTTATGCTTCCTTGTACAATTAACTGAACTATTAATAAATTGATATTGTAATTGAAAATACTTTCGGTCCTGCACTAAAATTCTCTGATGCATTTTCATTCCTAACTGTGCGTATGCGGAACAGTCTACCATCTTCTGTCTTTCCTAGGGTGGCATTCAGCAGTTCAGCACATCCGTATATTTCATAATGTCCCCTTATCCTGCCCTTATCTTCCTTCCTGCCATGCTGTGCCTTAGTTCGTGTGTATTCCCTGAAGTTACGGCTTAATATACAACACTTTTCACACACTAAGAAAAGATAACTTTGAATTCAAAGGATTTGATTCAAGAAAATGAATAGCCAGTTTTTAGAATTTGTCCTCGTGCGAAAGAACTGCTAGATTTTGGCCAGCTTCAAGCATAGATTTAAATTTTTATAAAAAAAAACGTTTAAAAATGTTTTGGCAATCTAAATCAATGAGATCTCACGTTACCATGAGATTGAACAGACTAATAGATAAACGTAAGGACATGCAAGATTGGAAATGTTTTTTAATACACGCCCACTGTGCACTACAAATCTAAAGACGAAAATAGTACCTATATCGTATGATATGTATAATTAGCCATAACTTTATTCTCAGTTTATAAACGCATACACCTCAAACATTTACCCGGAGCTAGTATTTAATTTGCGAACAACTGAGTACCAATTTTCAAAATCGTCTGCAATACTTTGACGACGACGGTCATTTTGCTTATCGACGAATAAACTGTTTATGCTTAATTGTGCGTAGCTGGGTAATTTCTTGGGGACATTCGGCGGACATGATAATTTACCTTTCGCTATCCTGCTACACAGCTACATTACAATTATCGACCTGCCACAAATACAGCTGCGGCCATCCTTCTGTTTGATCCTTCAGCTTCTCTTACTACTATAACAATTGTGGCTGTCGTCCTGTAGTGCTGTACCTTCGTAATCTTCGAGCCTAATATACCCCTCCAGTTACCATGCCATTCAGGTGCAACTACATCCTTGTTCTATCATTAATAATCAATTTGTCGGCTTGTTTTTCTCCCTATATAGTCAAGGTAGTTACTACCTCTCTTCTACTGTATCCAAAAAGGTGAAGGAGATGCCTAATGTAGTAGAAACTGGGAAAACTATATAGAAAGCTTCAAAGTTATGCATATATTTTTATATTTCAATTTGACCTTTTCTTCTAATTACATGATTCTCGGAAACCACTGCAAAGCTCCTTAAACAAAACAAATGCCTACTAAATTTGCTTAGGTTCAAAATAATTTCCTTGGGAAAATTTTGCTTCATGAAAAGTTAAGTGAATATTTCTCAAGAATATGCATGCATCTTTATTATCCAGCGTACGTTTCGTGCTTTTATGAATTCTCTTATTTCAAATACTTAGACATCTTATAGCGGCTATGTAGAGCAGAAAATACCTAACGCTCGTAGCTTTACGTATGCACGTACATCCCTTCGAGACTCGGGTGAAAAACAAAAAACACAACAAAATTCGCAAAAGTAAATTAACCTAGTTTTCCTTCACATATCAATCCAAAGGATAATTCCTGAAGACTTCGTTGTAAGCGTACTTTACAAAATCCTGATAAATTGGGAATGTCAGGATATAACAAATCCTATCGTTAGAAATTCTATGTATGTGTGCATCTTGCCATATACTACGAACACACATCATCTGTTATGAAATGGTAAACAGGAACGACATATATACTGGGGGTGTAAAATACGCGAAATAATAAAATGAGATTTTCGTAGAACGGAAGAACTTTGAATAGGTTTCTATGCACCAACAACAAATAGGAAATATTGGAGGACATCAATCTATTTGCACGAACAAGATAGGCGCAATCACCTCCATCCACGTATATGTAAGGTACCTTGTTCGGAAAAAACTGAAGATTGGAGTCGATGGGAAATGCGATACTTTGTCAGATTTATGAAAACGCGCTAATAAATGGATTAGTGCTTGTTTCTTGTATGTTTTTGATTTTTAGAAGATAAATACAATATATATATGTGAGTAGTATGTGCTCGTGCGAGTAAGCATGTTTTAACTTTTGCTCCCGCATTAGACCGATTTTTCTGCTCAGTTTCTTATTATAATTTATTAATGGAAGGGTGTCTGTCTGTGTCATTTAGTTATAATTAATGCCGTCTATTGTTGATTTAAAAAAGTTGTGACATCTTTCTTGACTTTAAATAAAATTTATTTTGCATTTTGATCAAACAAAGTGAAGTTAACTGGATTGCATACCAGTAGATTTAAATGGATCCACCTATGACGCAGCGGGCTACAAGGGCTACACATACATCTGGCTCTACCTCTACATCAACGTCAGATATTACAATAGAATTGTCTGCCTTCGCATCACAATTTGAATGTCAGCTATCTTCTCTGCCTAATGAATTCCATGCGCAGTTCACCAATGTTATTGGGAGTATTAAAAGCTAACGCTAGAGCGACGGCAGAGGGACTAAAACCAAAGCAGCAATTGAGTTTCCGAAGCAAGATCCCAAGATCAACGCTGTAAAAAGCTATCGAAAAATCGAGTAGTGCCAAGGCAATCAAGTTGTTTTGATCTAGGGCAGCTCTAATGTCAGTAGACACTCGCAGTACTGCTGTTTCGGAGCTGTGGTCACGACGAAAGCCAGACTACCATTTGCTTAGGAGCTCCCTCGAATCCAAATGCTCAACTAATTGCCTATTCATTAGCTTTTCCAGTACTTTCGATAAAAAGCATAGGATGGTTATAGGTCTGAAATTAGAAGAGGATTGAGCAGAACATTTTTTTGGTATAAGCAACACAGTAGCATTTTTTCCCGCCAGGAAAAGACAAAGTCATAAGACATGTATTTATGATATGGAGGATGTAGCTATCTGTGAAAGGAAGCAGCAACTTAACGAACCGCGGAGACATATTATCTGGACTGATAACACAAGACTTGACAGAAAAAAATGCTTTAATTAATTCGCGGCCGTTGATTCCGCGGAAGGAAAAAGATAAATCATTACCTGTTGTGAAATTAGAAGTCATTAGATTTCGATTAGCTTACATTTCATCCACAAGACCTTCCTGTGTGTTAGTAGGAGATGTAAAGAAAGCATTGAGTACATCCGGGTCAATTTTACAGCTTGTTTTATCCATACCAAAAACTCCCGCTTGCCGCAAGTTATGCCAAAGAGCTTTGGCAGGGAGATGGCAATAAAATTTGGAGCTAAAGTAGCGGCATTTGGATCTACGTATTACAGTTGTGGTGATGCTTCGAGCTGCTCGGTATAGAGGGCGGTCATTGTCAGTTTTATTCCGCATATAACGGCGATAAAGAAACTCACATTTTGCTATAATAGACTGAATTTCACGTGTATACCAAGGACATCCATTAACTTGCGAAGTCTTAGTTCTTAACGGCACATACTTTTGATACAAATAGTTGAGCAATGAAGAAAAAGCTGCGGTTGGCCTGCGATAGATGAACAGTCAAATATAGAGTGCCAAGGATAAGAGCGTGTACGTTGATATTCTTATAGCCTCGATAAGAAAATCTGTAAGATGATTCAGGGTTTAGCGGGATGTCATAAGAAAAAAAATTAAATATTGTGATCCAAGTTACTAAATGGGCATAGCTGATCTTGAAAATAACTTTGGTAACATCAGAAGAAAGGATCAAATGAAGTAGTGACGGATTTGTGGAGTTGAAGTATATGGGATATGAATTAATAAGATTTAAGTGCAAGGTAGCAAGAAAATGTAGAAATTGGTCGGCTGATGGATCCTGCTGGCGAATTTTACATTGAAGTCGCCGGTCACTATAATATTCGTATAATTATGCGATATATCAGACAATATAACTTCAAATTCCTGCACAAGGTCCAATTGGAAGCCACTTGGCGAATAGTACACACTTGATAAAATACATTTAGAACTCCCCGACACTATTTCAATGCAAACAAATTCGATCACTCCACCCCTGGATGAAAAAACCCACCTCGACTTCAAACCTTCCCTTACAAAAATCGCCACACTTCCCCCACACGATTTTTACGGTCAGTTCGAAAAAGATTGTAGCCGGGAATCGAGACAAGAGAGGAAGGGATCGATTCATTCAACCATGTTTCACTGACCATTATAACATGGATAGCAGAGCCTGCAAAAATGTACTTGAAATCATCAATATTATTACGCAAACTTCTCGCATGAAATACGCAAACTTTTAGTCCCCGAGTACGATTGCACATAATATTGAATAAAACTCTTACACTGTCCAAACCATTAAAGTTATCCCGGCTCGAGATATATAGACCCCGCACCCCTATCAGTGCCTAGGTCCCATTGAAAAAATTTCCCAAATTATTCTCACAGCGGAACTCACGGAAGGGATAATTATTAGTTGAGAAAAAATATACAGACATTATGAAAATAAGAAATAAAAGTAAAAAGAAGCTAATTAATGAAAAAATTTAAGTTAAATAATGAAAGAAAAATAAACATTAAGCTTATTAAATTTGCTAACAAGACTAAGATTAAATAACCATTCAGTTAATCTAAGCCTCCTCAGTTTCCGCATCCAAAACAAGTTAATCGAGAGTGCTTATGTTGTTGATCATAATTGGAATGTCATCTTGTTTCATACGCATATGTACAAGCCCATTACGGGTGAAGGCAGAGTGGAATAATATGTTTGACTTCATCTCCAAAGCCCTACACAGAATCTGCTGGTTATATGTAGTCAGACTTTCAAACGCACTTACTTCACTTGCAGAGACAAAATCATGGGAAAATTTATTTAGTTGTAGCGGACGAAATGCTTTGAAATTCTGCAAAAATATTTTCTGCTCACTAACAGAGGAGAACTTTACGCCTATCGGAGAATTTTTGTGTTTGCACCACGGTCATGATGTTTTGGTTTACTACGGAAAGCAGTCGAGTAAGGTGACAGCGTATGGTTTATGATGGAAGAGATGATGCTTAATATTTGTTGAGGATTCTCGTTTGAGGTATGAGGAATACCAGTTAACACTGCATCAGTGAGCCTAAAACGCCTGTGCTCGTCTTCAAGGTCATGTTGTACATTAACAAGCTCACCTTTAACTACATCCAGTTCTGCACTCAGCTCGTTCATCTCCCCTGTGATAGATGCAATAATTTTATTAATTTTATCGGTCATTGCCTCCTCAAGTGCAGTAATCCTCTCCAATATGACGTTCGTAAACGTTTTCATGATCCGTCGCCCAAATAGCTCGAAAGAGTCCGTAGAAATAATAGAATTAGATCGAGAGGATGAGGGAGGGTTATTCCTGGCTTTAAAAATTTTCGGAAGGGTAGGTCTCTACGTCGAGGTGGTGGCGTTGCTATATATGTACATAAACTCTAGTATATCTTGCAGACGGGTGATATTTAGTGGAGATACTAATTTGGAGGCTGAATATCTCTTTTGTTAGTTGGGGCAAGGATTGAATACCGGTTCCTATTAATAATTCTGGAGCTTCGAATTTGGCCGCAAACTGGGTCAATTTTAATATTGACTAATTTCGCTATGAATTTATTTCATAGCATAACTATCTATGAAATTCTAGTCCCACATAGTGCTAATCTTGCTAGGCATTCAAGTAAATACTTAATATTTCGCCTAAAATATAATTAACACTTAACAATTATTTTAAGGGCATATATTAGGTCAGCCTGACTATTAATTTGGCGTATATGGCAGGCAGGACCCAAGCCGTACTGATGAATATACAATTCCAACTTATACGAAACACCGTCTTTTTCAAAGAATTTTCGGTTGTAAAGAGTTTTTTCGACAAAATTTAATTGCTCTCCTCTGCAGATTTGATTTCAAACATAATTGAGCTTGAAGGAAATAGACGTATATACCTAAGCATTAAAATTATCTGAATTTTCATATCAATTCCAATGCATTCCATTTAATACAACAAAATTGGTTACAGTTCAACGTAGATTTTGAGCTTGAAAATGACAAATGTGTTTTACCCAAAATATCTGCCATTTTTAACTATAGGAATTAGATGATGACTCAGTCTATTCTTATTATATGTCAGTGACAACAGCACAAGGCAGCGAGTAAAAGATTATGATATTTCTATATTCGTATAACAGAAAGATCCCCGCTACCTACCAAAAAGACGACAGCAAATTTAGAAATCAAGGTTACGCGGTAGTACCTACGGTGTTTGTGCTGGCAGCTTTCTCTCAATCAGCTGATCGCTCTCAACAAACAATTTGCTGCCGCTGCCGCTGCCACTGCTTCTGCCGCCGTGTCAATCTAAAGTCTATTTCGATGGGATTTCAGGGCAACATCTGTGTTGCACTTTATCTAGCAGTGCAGCACTGAATATGTTTTATAGCAGAAGTGCAGCATAAGGTTTGCACTGACTTCCCCTACTTTTCACTGGATATTTTCTCGGTGTTACAAGTACAAGTACAATTGAACTGTCATCTCCTCTGTCAAAGCGTACTGTCGCGATTATTTGTCAAATTCTTTAGTTAAATGAATTAAAAGATTTTGCATAGAGTTTATGAAGAAATTTGTATCAATAAAGAAAATTTATTACGTTTGACAGTTCAAATTCAAATTAATTCAAATTTATTTATAATTAACTCTATACAATTAAGACATGAAAAATAGTCTTATAAGTATGCATAGGTTTAGAAAAAAAGACTAACTACTAAATTTATTTAAAGTAAGATTAAATATAACGCTATAAAGTATGATTGAAACAAAAAAAGAAAGAAAAACGAAAAAGAACAACTAATAGCATATTATTGTATGTACAAAAAAGAAAAAAAAAGCAAATATTCCACGCAAGCCAGTTATATAAAGAGAAAATCAATAAATCTAGAAAAATATACAACCAGCTATAGTTACCTATATAATGTTAGTACTAGGAAATGAAATAAATCTAAACTAAAGGCCTAAATTCATATATGTATCTAGTTAATTCCATAGTAAATTTATCTCTGCTGCGTGCTCCCCTGAGTGTAGGTGGAAGATGATTCCACAGCCTGGTAGCCTGGACAAGGAACTGACGCTCTGATATCAAACAAGTATATCGTGGACTAATTAACGAAGAAGTTCGGTTTTACCAGCAAAAATTTCGCAACCATACATAATAATAGGAATAATGAGAGTACGAATAAGCATACTTCTAGTGGATAGAGGAGTATAGGCCGACGATATAGAAAGCATACGAAGAGTTCCATAGATCTTAGCAGTGATGCTGTTCACTTGATTATTCCAAGTCAAGGTTTTGTTAAATGTAATACCGAGATTTCTAACATTATCGCAGTACATGATAGGGCATCCATTGAGCAAAATTGATGGAAAACACGAAGTGTCTACGGCATGTTTGTATATAACAATCGAATCACTTTTAGTGGGATTGAGGACTAGGTTATTTTGCTTAGACCAGTTCAAGACTGCCAAGAGTTCCTCATTTAGTTTATCCACACCATCTTCAATCAACCCCAAAGGCGTGGAGATATATAGTTGCAAATCGTCAGCATAGAGGTGAAATTTTGAGTATCTTATCATATTCGGCAGGTCATTTATGAAACGGAGAAAAGCAGCGCTCCCAAAACAGAACCATGAGGTACACCACTATTCGTTAACAAGAGCTCAGAGAATAAATTATTGCTTTCGACCAATTGCATTCTGTTACAGAGATAAGATGCCACAAGTTTACACGCAGAGAGTGAAAAATTGAAGTTGTTGCCTAACTTATTAATTAAAAGCCTGTGATTAACCTTATCAAAAGCTTTAGAAAAGTCCAGCACCACAAGTGCAGTAACCTTTTCTTCATCAATTGCCAGCCCTATGTCTTCAGTAACTTTCAAGAGAGCGGTCGTGCAACTATATCGAGATCTAAAGCCAGATTGGTGAGGATTCAAGAAATTATTGCTTTCCAGATATGCACAAATCTGCTTGTACAGAATCTTTTCAAACACTTTGGACAACAAAGATAAAATAGATATAGGTCTATATTCTGGAATAGCCGTCTTCGTTCGTTTTCTTATAGGAATTATTTTTGCTCTCTTCCAGATGCGGGGGTATGACGAGGTTAATAAAATAGTATTGATGACGTGGGTCAGAGGGTGAATAATACAAGGGAGAAGAAGTTTAATAAATTTCGGATGAATGTCATCAAGACCAACGGCATTCGATTTAATAGAGAAAATAGTTTCAATAACATCATCCATTTCAGCTCTAATAATTGAGAAACCATCTGAAAAGGTGACATTGGCCAAAAGGCTGTCTATACTGCAAGCAGAAGATGAATTAGTAGAAGAAGCTGCAAACTGGGCATTTAATACATTAGGATCTAAGTCTACAATATTGTTATTCCGCAATTCCAGCATTCTTCAGGTTATTCCAAAGTTTCTTGGTTGGAAGCTTGACATCAAACTTTTTTCTGTGATAGCTTGTTTCAGATTTTAAAATGGCAGATGTAACAATATTACGCAACCGGGGATATTCGTCTCTAAGTGATTCAATGCGATAACGCTTCCATCTTTTATATGCCCTATCACGTTTGTTCATCAATGCAATTATCTGAGGAGTAATCCAAGGGCAATTTTCGTTAAGAACACTGAAGGTTTTAAGTGGAACATGTCTATTAAAGAGAAAAACCAGGTGTTCATTAACCAATGAAATTTGTAGTTCAACATCAGCCGTATTGCAAAGGCCACTCCAATCAATACGCATCGCCTCAGCAAACAACATGTCCAAATTAATGTTTTTGAAATCCCGATACATAAATTCTCGTCCAACATTATTACCAGGTTTAATGTTATAGATAAGTAAAATTAGGTCATGTCTGGAGAAAGCTGGCAATACCATTTGATTGTAAAATAGCACAAAATCTGAATGAGTTACAAGAAAAAGATCTAACAGTGCGGACGATGTTTCGGTGAAATGTGTAGGGGTAATCGAGTTCACAACAGATAAACTAAAACAGTTTACTAGGTCAAGTATGGTTCTAGCATTTGGATTTGCATGCTACAAATTGCAATTCTGTGTATATATCATGTTTGTCCACAAATACAAGGAATATGACAGAAATATGTTCGATGGGCCGCAGTGCTCTCAGCTCTCCACTGCCAGAAAAATTGCCTCACTGAAATTGTCCCATCGAAATCGACATAATTCAGACTATACCCATGAGGCGCCAGCTCATTTCGTTTTCAAAATTGAACGGTAGGCGCGAATTACTTTGAGGGTCGTAAAAATAAGCATTAAGACGAAAGGTAATCGACGCAGTAAGCATCTTCGAAGCAAGCATCATCTGAGATGCTCGGTTTAATATTATGGTGTGCGTGTGCATATGGAATAAGGCTTTGTCGAAGCACCATTGTTGCGAAGATGCTTGCCGCTCGGCTTGGAAAAGTTCAAATTTTGTTACTTTATTAAGTAAAGATATTTCAACTGTACAAGAGAAAAAGCTAAAATTGCTCTAAAACCAATTCCTATGTTACGATAGATGACTATGTATATCAAAACTATGTGTATAAGTATATATTTTCAGGGCTATACTATGACGCGTTCTCAGTCACTGTCCAAATATATATAGTGAAAACGGAAACTCTTGTATTGTATCCCCACGAAAGAGATACTGATTTTTCCCATTTTCGGACTTAAATTTACTTTTTTTTTAAAAGCCTGTCGACAATATTCAGCTTTCTAAATAGCTACTTTGGCCGGCACATCCACGGAAAGCTATGTGTGCGCCTACGACGTCACATAACCACGTCAAAACAAACTCAGCGGTAGAAAAAGAGAGGAGAACTGCGTCATAATTGAAAGTAAGTAAGTGGTGTGTTGCCAGCGAGCGTATACAAACAAGAGAAATCTCTTCAACAGCCGTTAAATACGCCCTTATTCGCCAGTGTGTAAGAAATAACAGTAACCACTACACCCTTATTCGCCTGTGTGTAAAGACCAGAAAAAAGTAAGTATATTTCACTTTTTCACATTCATGGTCAATTTCCTAAAACGCTACATGTAATTCTTTTTCGCCTACTCTGATGGGTAATCTCTTTCTATTGAATAGCTGTTCAAAAGATTTCTCTTGTTGGTATACGCTCGCAAGTGTTACGATATCGTGTTATGATATCGTATTCCTATTGACGAATTTACTCCTTTCAATAGAAAATGGTCCTCATTTGCGATACCCCAGGAGCGAATTTGTCGTGACGTCAAGCAGATAACAATTTGATTTTCGCATGTAAAACCCAGTTCTAAGGTCCGCGATAAACCAATTTTTCGCGCGTCTCTAATATCGGGCCGTTCTTTAGTAGCTAAAATATGACAGCGGAGACTCAGAGAAAAGATAGTAAAAAGCAAAAGAAGAAGCAGTTTGTAATTTTTTTTCGAAAATACATATAACGTGCGGTCATAATATTTCTAAACGGCCTTCCCACACGAGAAAACTTTCTCTTCTTGGGCTGAGACGTGCTAGAACAATAATGTTGCTCAGCGTAGTTCCTTATATGATTACCGAAATTAATTGTGTGCGTGTTCAATTAAGTCACAGTTTTTTATATAAACAATAACTGTTTCACAAATTCACAACACGTAATGATTATTTAATAATTATATTATCACCTCAAATCGCGGGTAAACATCTGTACAGCTGTCTGATCAGAAATTTCGCAATTTCAAAATGGTCGGAGCTAATTTGCTTACAGTAGTATTAGTATGCTGCCCGTACTCCCGATCGAAACTTGGTAGAATGAATACTTCTCACCCGTAAAAACTGCTTAAAAACGTCCGCGTGTGGGCAATGACAAAAACAGGTAGTTAAAAATTATTTGGAGATATAACATATATAAAAATAATATGTATAATGTATACAATAAAAAAAATTAACAATGATATTAAAAACACGGCCCCGAGAAGAAATCGAGTTTATTCGTACTTACATACAGCAAAGACGTACAAAACTACGTTAACTACAAAAATCTAGTCACTAATTTATCAAATCTCAGAACTCAGAAAATAAATATTTTTAGCGTGTTAAAGAACGTCTCGGGCGGATAAAATTCAAGCTAAATTTTTTAGAGACTTACTCTGAAATCAAAATCCAAAAGCCAAATTTAGCGCATTGACCTTAGTACTGCTCTCGATAAAATTCAGGATAAATTTTCGCCAATAGCTCTTAGGGCACTGAATTTTCATATAAAATTTAGCTTAGTACTAGGCTTAATCGCGGGGAAGATAGGAATTTGTGGCGTGTTCATAATACAAAATTGGTTACTCTTCAGAATACTTTATCAACTCGCTATTTTGGTCCTACCCGCGATTCGCATTCATATTTGCTTCTTATTCTCATTACTCGCAAAGTTTATATTGTTTATTGTCAAAACTGAATCCGTTTTTTTTTCGATTTCTTGAAAATACAGTTATGAAGGACTCCACCTACTGATTGATTGATGATGGCTTTGAATATCCTTCAGGAGCACCAAATAAAAGAACCTGAGACATTGAATAAAATGGAACTTTTGGCGATTGTAAACCTCTTCTATATTATCATTTATAGACTGAATTTTCAAGTGACCCTATGTTATTGCACATTATTGTCTTGAGGTAAATAAGAAGATATATTTCTTGTGGCTTTATGAGAAGGAAGATATAAAAGGCATAATTGTCTTCTTTCAGATATACTCACAACAAAATGATTTCGGACTCTTTAGAAGAAGGAAGAAAAAATAGGGATACATATCTTTTTTTCTCTTCTTATTATCCGCACCATGAATTCACCGTCCCTTGTAATATTTTCAAGCAATAAGAATACAACAAATTTACGATACATTTTCGTTTGGAAGAGATCGCTTACGTTTCTTCTGGGTATCCATCGTTTAAATGTTTGCTGGTGTAACTCATAGCATAAAATAAGTAAATGTGTAGGTAATGAATCGAACAGTAAAGAGAACAATTAAAAAAATTTGCATGCAACCTCTCGCTCGAATATAATATCGACAATACCTCGACCTCATATGAAGCAAGGCCTCAATTCTTCAAAGTGAATAAAAATTCTACCGAGACATTTTCTGTAAATTAAAAAAAAAATCTTATTGCATTTCTAAGCGTCTACGTGCATAAACATTGTTCTCGGCCTCCCAAAAATGCGTATAAATACTAAAAAAAAATTGCCAGTAAATTTCTAAGAAAAAATTTAGGGCTTTTCTGCATCGGGTTGAGGCATCATCGATTTTATATTGAAGCGAGGCATTGCATTGCTCTGGTAAAAGATAGAAACTTGAGTATGCTCCTGAACATTAGGAACATCTTCTGTTAATAACAAAATTTTATGGTTTCCATTTTACTGATATGCGTTCTTCATCTGTATATTTATTTATTTGTGGTCATAGTGAAAAAAGGTACAGCCACGTGTTGGGGTCGACTTGAAGCCGGTACAGATTACTGCGCACACCATTACACGGTTTTTGCGAAAAATTTCGTCCTTTTTGCTCGATGACTCTGGCGATTTTGATTTCTTACTTCGCCTGTCATTAGTAAAGAAACAGTGTAGATTTGGATCGAGATGCACATACAATATCGAGATCTTCATGGTGAATTTAATAATTTAAAGCCTACGTTTACGCGATGAAAAGTTTCAAAATTTTCCAGGTTTATTATTGTCCCTTTACAACATTCATCCACTGACATCTCACTTTTGCTAAAAAGGATTTACAGCGCTTTTTGTCCCTACGATTTGAAAACAGGAAGAATCGTGGCTAATGTGGGCTGGTGACATGTCCGAACTTTATTTGGTGTTGGTTGGCACATCCGCGGTAAGCTTTCGACAACTTATTGTTTGTGGAACTAAATATTTCTATTTTTGATGTGGAGATTTCGCTCTGTCTTGCTTCCACATTTCATCTCTTTTTCACTTATCTTATGTAAATAGTTAAAATCCAGTACTATAATTTATTTGTCCATGAATTAGTTGAAGAATTTTTCGATGAATTAGTCGTGAAAAAACAAAAGTAAAAAAAGTGGTTTGAGTCGAATTTTTAAAAGTCAGTATCTAATTAATTCGAGTGTTTTTACAGTTGTCCTTTTAAAGGTGATTTTAGCAATGAAAAATGAAATTTGTTTATGTAGAGCTCTTTTGTGTCTTCAGGAGCATCTCAGCATATATTTTCTGGCGCAAAATTATAGATGCCGTCCAGAAATTTCATTTATTTGATGTCCCATTTCAATGACCTATTCTCTGTCTTTTCAGCGAATATTTTCGGTTTATGTTGTCTGGGGTACCTGTCAAAGCTGCTATGGACACACTGTGGGAATTGCATTGAACAAATAGCTGAATCCACTGACATACATATATATAGTGGACTGCTTAATATGCTATTTGACGTCTTATGTTGGTGCCAACATTAAAAACAATATTGGCAGGAAGTTGAAAGAGCGCGCTTGAAAAGTGATTTAACCTTCCAGAAGTGGCGCGCGGTCTGTGAGTCCGCACCATATTATTTCCCTTTTATTTTTGTTGTAAACGAATCTAGCTGCTGTGTTCTCCCGGGAACGCAGTAGATGCACACGTCAGTCACTCGCCAACTTTCCTCAGATGTGTTTGTATCGTGATATTATAGTTTGTGGTCCCACACACCCTACGCACACATGAGAAAAATGTCAAATTTGTTCCAAAGCAAGCAAATCAGAAAAAGGAAAGCTTTTGTTAACAATTAATTAGGACTATTGTTAGCATCAATATTGAGTTTTTCTTATATGTATAAAAAGTTAAGATGTTGTCCTTTAATAATAAAAAGTTAGAAAATGAAACTCTTATTTTAACTTTTGAAATTCCCGTAGACCGCATGCCACCGTTCATGTCCTGCCAGGGGGTGCCAATTAAGGTTAATAACACCTTTCGAATTTCTCCTGCGTATCTAATGAATGTATTACCTTCGGCACGGCAATAATAATAATTAATTTTATTTCGGCAAACCCATTTATTTATTTGTTATTAATAGTTCTCTCGCTCAGTTGGTACTTGGTGCTTAGAATGAAAGAGCTTCCTACATAAAATTGAGCCAACTTCCTCCAGTGTAATGAATTGGGTTAGTTTTACTCATGTTGTAAATAGTTGATGTGTATTACAAATTTTGTGTTTATTTATTGCATGGTGTTGTTGTAGTTACTGTTTGCTTGCTTACGTTTCCTTGGCAGTGTTAATTTTTCGCGAATGAGCAACATTTTGACCACTACAAATGACTTATTATTTCATATTTATAATTCTTTCCGGTTTTATCAGCTCAAACTCTAGACAATGTAATAAACAACTATATTTGGAAGTCGTCCCTTAAAAGTTTCTCAATCAATGTCAATCAATATGCCTACCAATCCAGAAAATTCACCGAGGACGAACCCAGTAGTCTAGTAAGAATTATCCAGAAAGCCTTACAATACAAGGAAGTGTTATTATAGTCTTTCATTGAATTTGATTAAATGGCGGGGTACTGAAGAGGCTTGAAACAGTAGGTAGGATTAACCGCCGGCCACTTCTGTATTGCTTATATTATCACCATGAGAATTATTCTCAATTAGTAGATAAAATTGGATAGAGTACGCGAAGTATAATAATTTGTCTTAGCAGATCGAACACAAATTTTGGTATTAGAGAGTATCGCTTCAAGACTTATGGAAATTATTAAATTGCTGATATTTGTTTGTAAATCTGTGTTACGTGAGTTATACCGTTTGATTTTATAGCTGCCCATAACAACATTTCCGTTTGAGTAGTTACTCGTACTTCATCCAACTTTCTATTTACCAGAAGACCAGTCAAATTGCGCTATGCAAATCGCTATGCTAAAACTCAAGACGGTGAATTTGTTCGATTCTGAGGTATCGCTTTTACTTGGAAGAACTAACATGGTTATTATAGAAATCTAATTATTCTTTAGCTTCACTCCATAAAAATGGAGCAGAGGTTTTAGTATTAAACCTCGCAAAAGTGGTCGTACTGAGACACCCTTATTGTGAGAAGCTTTGCCACCAATGCTGTGTTTGTTACTCCCTGACCTGACCCTTAAGACGATGCACGTTGACGTGGTAACATATAGAGAGCGAAAATAAAGGCACTAATTATAACAACATCCCAATATGTTCTCCTAAAACCGAGCTCCCGCTAAAATCATAGTTTTATTGAAGGACTATTCATCATTTTGTCCATGTAAATAATATCGTACGGGAGATGAAAAGAACATGCCGATGATGATGGTGTTTGCTTCCTTTTAATTCTAGAGTCTTTCGACGTTATATTTTATTTTTTACAGGAGTGGAAGGATAATTTATTTACATTTTCCTTTGTTACAATTTCAATTCACTCAGGAGCACTTTACTTCAACCTTAAAGGCATTTGTGGAAAAACAAAAGTATTTTCTCATGCTGAGCTCGCACACACTTCTTCCTACCGAAAAAGTAATTAAAGAAATTTGTTTTCTAAACTTTGACTTCCAACTTCAAAACTCTTCCATTTATTGCCTTTCGGAGTCTTGGAACTGTGAAACTTGGAGAAGTTGCACAAGAACAAATGCGATTTTCATATGAAAGTCTATGGATGCAGTATATCTGTACGTGCGTATGTCTGTCGAATTCTATTTGAATTGCGAGCACTCCATGACTGCTCCAATGTAATTTACGACCTTTTTGGCGAATATTGGCTGAATCCAAAATGTTTGAACTTTATGTCGCGCCGTTGAATAGAGAGAGTGAGTGAAACCCGCGAAGCCAGAGAAAGTCTTATGCTGGGTTTGGTGTGGTTGTGGTGGTAGTACAGCACACAAAATCCAAACGAAAAAGTTCATTAAGACCTGAACGCACAAGAGGGTAAGAGCTTTTAATTATAGCAAATGAATTCGCCACTTTGCATACCGAATTCTGTAAATTCTATGGGTGACACGTTTAGAGTGCATTTCAAGCTTGCCGGGTGGTCTTTGGGGAATCCTTTGGTGCGCCGCTTTCGGTTCTATTTTGGAATTTTCCAAGATTTTTCAACCCAGTAAATAAGTACCGCAATAAGAACAATATTTGTCCAACAGAGCTCTTGTTGTTGAACTTTACCAACAGAAACAAAAGACCACAGAGAAACTCCTCACAACTGGTTCTCAAGTGTACCTTTCACAGTACCGGAAATACTCTTTCAGTAAAACAACTATTTTTCCAGGGAGGTTATTGAGGTGACTCTCTGCTCAAGTTCTTATAAGCATTCTCCATTTAATTATGTTCTGGTTGCAATTCGTTTCCGAAAAAAAGGGATAACTTAAAGTCACCGTCTGCTTGAGCGATATTGAATGATGGATTAAAGAAATTTACTCTGCAGATTTTGGGCTTAAATCTTGTCTAGATAGAAAAAAGTGAAGGTATTGGCTTGAGGTGGCAGTTTGAATATTGCTTTTGTCGTTGATAAAAATAAATAAATTCTCGTGCATATCGCTGTTAATCAAGTAGGTAGTTTAAAAGTCTAAAAGTTTTTAACACCACCAGCCACCCCGTTCGTAGTGTTACATAAACAATTAATGATGCAGCTCCTTTAATCTTTGAAAACGGTTGCTCTGTAAGAAATTGAACTCGTACCTATTACCGATGGCAACAACCTCTCGCACAGCATTCGTCTTGTGTATCGCGGCATAATTCAAAATTAACCATAGAAAGTCTGCCTATAAGCTTTGTAAGGAATGAACTACATATATCGGACTTACATGTTGAACTTGTAATAATTTTATATTGTATTATTCCATCATTCCCATTGCTGCTAATAAAGTAAGACTGCACCCACGAACTGTGGGACTATACGCGCACTTGTGCTTCCTCGTGAATGAACTGGTTGGCGCCTTAAATGAAAGCCGAACCCAGATTCATCGATAAAAATGAGTTTTCTCTATTATTTGGAGCGTTTCGTTATTCTACATTGAATCGTAGTAGCTGAATTCATACGATTAACTCAGATCTGGCTTTTTTTACCCCAGAAAATGAAACCATAGGGTATAATAAGTTTGTCACTCTGTTTGAAGCACCTACAAATAATGATGGCAGAGCAAAAAGGATTGGACACCCACGAATAATATTAAAAGTTGTTTTTATTTTTGCACATTTGTCCGCCCGTCTGTCCGTTCCTATGTTTCTCCGTTCGTTCTTCAGCACAATAACTCGAGAACGCGTTCACTTAGAGTGCAGAACTTTTCCACACGGGCTTTTAAAAAAAGTAATTTAAAGTTTGTAAATGGGACCAATCGGGCAGCACCTTTGTAGGGTTCCTATACAAAGCTTCGGTTTTCAATAGATTTAGAAAAAGTAGTTAGAAATAAAACTTAAAATTCTTCAATTCTCCATCTTTCCCTATTTTGGACAATGCCTGAGAGCACGTCGACGTAGAGAGCTAAAATTTGATACTCCTAGACGCTTTTATTGTGCTAAAACGATCCTCAGAATATGAAATCCTATGAAATTGGTTATAACCATTTTTACTGTCCGACGAACCGTTTTAGAAATATACGCGAAAATCTATTTAAATAATCAAACTTGCACAGGTGGGTGACAATACGAAATTACATATTACGGGCATTTTACTACCTAGGGTATCATAAGAATTAGTCTTAGACAAATTCACTGTACTTAGCTTAATTCTTACAATTTCAGTACATTTGTTGAAGGTTTTGTCCTCTTCATACAGTTCATTTTTACAATTTCGTTTTTGCGTTGGGTTTCTTTCATTATTATGAGTCACCACTACTACACTAGTTTCACTACTTTCATCACTTGAGCTCTTCTCAGGAAATCTAAGCTGGTTTTCTTCTACCTGGCACCTGGCACTGCTGCAATAATAATGATGCAATAATGATGCAAAGAATCACCTGGTTTTCCTATTAATACATATATACATATATAGATATTTGATGTACCTAAAAAAAGTAAGCTTGTTGCTTTATTGGTATATTTTTTAAACAAAAATACAGTTGACGTATTACTACCCATACATCATTGGTGTAATTGTTTATGAATTTATGTGGAGGAATTTTAATTTTTTGTGTGGAAATGGTTTACTTTTTTTCAAGAAGGATTAATTCTGTTTGGAAAAGGTTTAATTCGCTCTGAGAAACGTTTAGTTAGATCTGAAAGTGCTATAAATATGCGAAAGGACAAATCAGGTAGTTAGACAATATAACTGGTAAATTAAGTAATATAAAAGTAGATTTATTTAGTGAAAGGCCTACGAATAGACAACAGAATTGAGCAAGGATAAGTATAAGTCGTGAATTAAGTAATAAAATTTAAAAAAAAATAAACATGGAACAATAAGAGTGTTCAGAATTCATCACAATTCTGATATCTTTAAAACTAGCAAATTTACATCTCAACACATGTATATACCGACCTAAAGAAACAAATATTTTAGAAGTCTAAATTGATACGATTCCGCAGAGAAACGAGCCAGCTAACAGCACACGGGCAGTACACTAAAACAACACATGATAGTATTTTTGTTGTTGTTAACCTAACTAGAAAGAGCATCAGAAGCTCAAATTAGCAGCGCTGCAGTGAAGTGAACCAGCTAGAAACAGCTGTACATGGGTAGAACAATGCATTTGCACTTGATAAGTTGAAAATAAACATCTCTTTAGAAAAAAATTAGTAGGCATCGAATATTTCTGATTGAATAGAATTTACAAACAATTTTATTTCTTTTTTTTCTTTTGTTGCATTTTAAACAATAGAAAACGAAGTACAGCTGCTATGTCAATTTGACATGCGCCTTTGAATGCGGTTCTTTGGTGCCATGAGCAACCCATGGCCATATAAATCAGAATCTGACTTAACTCGATCTCTTTGTTAGTTTGGCAGTGCAGTGATCAAGGCGGTAATCTATTTCCTAGTGTTCTTTCCAAGTCCTTTAAATTTTATTCACAAATTAGATACTTCACTTAATTGACAGCTAAAATAAATATTTTTATTCTGGGTATCGACTAGATTAAAGATTTTACTTTGAGTAGCGATTAAATTAAAGATTCTCATTGCGGGTATCGACCGAATAATAAATTACTAACACACACCACTTTATTACGAGTCTCGACTGTAATAAAGATTCTCATTGCGGGTATCTACCGAATAAGAAATTACTAACATACACCACTTTATTACGGGTCTCGACTGTAATAAAGATTCTCATTTCGGGTGTTCTGCCCAATGAGAGCACTCAAGAAAAATATTAATAAGGATGTGGACTGTAAATAAGAACGCCGGGGAATATTTTAAAGTCAGTGGTTTATTAGACACACACGTCAAACTTATGCACAAAACTCCAACTAGAACTAAATTTAACAGAATTCAATTTCACTTATATTAGATACACTTTATTTGGATAACGTCACTTAACAACTAAACTTCAATTATGTAAATTCAATAAAATCACTTACTCACTAGTTTCACTTATGTTTCTAATTTCAATTTCAACACAATACTGTTAAAGCTGAGACAACTTTGAACAATGGCACTATATATATAAATATAATAACCCGTATCAAATATAGTATATGATCAATCAAACAAAATGTACTCACCAATTTAAACTATGGAATCGACTTTATGGCGCTGGTAATTAGATAGTTAGTGATTATCTTGTTCTAGTTGTTCCCCGGAAAAAGATACCTTACTTCAGCCGAGACCCAAAGCAAAGGTGTAATTTGATTAGAAGAATTCTTGTTCTAATCGTTCCCCGAAACAAGATACTTTACTTTATTAGTCGTGTTTATTCTAGTCGGTACCCAGAATAAATATCTTTATCCCAGTCGAGAACCAATATATATATGTATATATAAAGGTATGAGATTAGTAAATGTTATTCTATTCGCTACCGGGAATAACTATCTTTATCTCAGTCGAGACCCAAGATAAAGGTTTGAGATTATCGAGTGTTATTCTAGTCGCTACCCGAAATAACTGTCTTTATCTCAGCCGATCCCCAAGATAAAATTATTGAGTTAGTAAAATCTACTCCAGTCGAGACCCATAATAAATGTCTTTATCTCAGTCGCTACCCAAGATAAAGTCTTTAAGTTAGTAGAATTTATTCCAGTCGAGACCCAGAATAAATATCTTTATCTCAGTCGCTACCCAAGATAAAGTTGTTGAGTTAGTAAGATTTATTCCAGTCGATACCCAGAATAAATGTCTTTATCTCAGTCGCTACCCAAGATAAAGATGTTGAGTTAGTAAGATTTATTCTAGTCCAGACCCACAATAAATATCTCCATCTCAGTCGCTACCAAAGACAAAGTTGTAGTAAGATTCATTCCAGTCGAGACCCAGAATAAATATCTTTATCTCAGTCGATACCCAAGATAAAGTTATTGAGTTAGTAAGATTTATTCCAGTCGAGACCCAGAATAAATATCTTTATCTCAGTCGGTACTCAAGATAAAGTTGTTGAGTTAGTAGAATTTATTCCAGTCGATTCCCGGAATAAAGATCTTTATCTCAGTCGCTACCCAAGATAAAGTTGTTGAGTTAATAAATTTTATTCCAGTCGAGACCCAGAATAAATACTTTTACCTCAGTCGATACCCAAGATAAAGTTATTAAGTTAGTAGAATTTATTCCAGTTCAGACCCAGAATAAATACTTTTATCTCAATCGATACCCAAGATAAAGTTATTATGTTAGTAGAATTTATTCCAGTCGAGACCCAGAATAAATATCTTTATCTCAGTCGATACCCAAGATAAAGCTATTGAGTTAGTAAGATTTATTCCAGTCGAGACCCAGAATAAATATCTTTATCTCAGTCGCTACCCAAGATAAAGTTGTTGAGTTAGTAAATTTTATTCCAGTAGAGACCTAGAATAAATATCCTTATCTCAGTCAGTACCCAAGATAAAGTAATTAGGTTAGTAAATTTTATTCCAGTCGATAACCAGAATAAATATCTTTATCTAAGTCGATACCCAAGATTAAGTTGTTGAATAAGTAAGATTTATTCCAGTCAAGACCCAGAATAAACATCTTTATCTCAGTCGCTACCCAAGATAAAGTTGTTGAGTTAGTAGGATTTATTCCAGTAGAGACCGAGAATAAATATCTTTATCTCAGTCGCTACCCAAGATAAAGTTGTTGAGTTAGTAAGATTTATTCCAGTCGATACCCAGAATAAATGTCTTTATCTCAGTCGCTATCCAAGATAAAGATGTTGAGTTAGTAAGATTTATTCTAGTCCAGACCCACAATATATATCTCCATCTCAGTCGCTACCAAAGACAAAGTTGTAGTAAGATTCATTCCAGTCGAGACCCAGAATAAATATCTTTATCTCAGTCGATACCCAAGATAAAGTTATTGAGTTAGTAAGATTTATTCCAGTCGAGACCCAGAATAAATATCTTTATCTCAGTCGGTACCCAAGATAAAGTTGTTGAGTTAGTAGAATTTATTCCAGTCGATTCCCGGAATAAAGATCTTTATCTCAGTCGCTACCCAAGATAAAGTTGTTGAGTTAATAAATTTTATTCCAGTCGAGACCCAGAATAAATACTTTTACCTCAGTCGATACCCAAGATAAAGTTATTAAGTTAGTAGAATTTATTCCAGTTCAGACCCAGAATAAATACTTTTATCTCAGTCGATAGCCAAGATAAAGTTATTATGTTAGTAGAATTTATTCCAGTCGAGACCCAGAATAAATATCTTTATCTCAGTCGATACCCAAGATAAAGCTATTGAGTTAGTAAGATTTAATCCAGTCAAGACCCAGAATAAATATCTTTATCTCAGTCGCTACCCAAGATAAAGTTGTTGAGTTAGTAAATTTTATTCCAGTCGAGACCTAGAATAAATATCCTTATCTCAGTCAGTACCCAAGATAAAGTAATTAGGTTAGTAAATTTTATTCCAGTCGATAACCAGAAAAAATATCTTTATCTAAGTCGATACCCAAGATAAATTTATTGAGTTAGTAAAGTTCATTCCAGTCGAGACCCAGAATAAATATCTTTATCTCAGTCGATACCCAAGATAAAGTTATTGAGTTAGTAAGATTCATTCCAGTCGAGACCCAGAATAAATATCTTTATCTCAGTCGCTACCCAAGATAAAGTTATTGAGTTAGTAAAATTTATTCTAGTCGATACCCATAATAAATATCTTTATCTCAGTCAATACCCAAGATAAATTTATTGAGTTAGTAAAGTTCATTCCAGTCGAGACCCAGAATAAATATCTTTATCTCAGTCGATACCCAAGATAAAGTTATTGAGTTAGTAAGATTCATTCCAGTCGAGACCCAGAATAAATATCTTTACCTCAGTCGCTACCCAAGATAAAGTTATTGAGTTAGTAAAATTTATTCTAGTCGATACCCATAATAAATATCTTTATCTCAGTCAATACCCAAGATAAAGTGGATTTGTTAATATTTCTATTTTATTACCACTAGCCAAGTCGATTTCCAAATGATGCGCAATCTATGTAAGGTGGATGCGAAAAGAGAGAAATTCAAGTTGGCCTGTGACTTATATTGCCTCTGAATTGCGCACGGCTCCAACAAATTACTTTGCATTGCGCATAGTAACCAAAGTATGTTGAACTTAACGGCTGTGGAGGTAGCAACAGGAAAATCCGTTGACCTTAGCATCTGTGCATTGGTCAGAAGATTACATTGACCCTAGCAACTGTGCAAAGCAATTGGAATTTTGAGCATATTGTTGCCGTTGCTGATTTTGCCTAGCTAATGTTATTAGGCTTATAATTATACAATGAGATACCAATTACAATATTGCTAATTTGCTATTTTAAAGAATCATTTAAATGTACAGATGATTTAATCTAATTGAATTTGATTTGCGTAATATTATCGAAGACAAGTTACTTTCCTCTCATTAGATTGTGTCCCGGATTTATTTATGTGGAATGTAGCCATAATGGGTTGATTGTTATCTCCACTAAGAACTGCCTTATCGATGTGCTTGTAGGTAGGTATACATCGTTTCGTTCCCAACCAATTTTCAATGATTAGAAAAACTTGGAATTAGAATCTTTTAAACTATTTTACTTACAGGTGGCTATTTAATGTTTGTTTGTACAGCGGGTATCGACCGAATAAGAAATGACTAACATAAACCTCTTTATTACGGGTCTCGACTGTAATAAAGATTCTTATTGCGGCTATCGACCGAATAAGATATTTACATACATAAGACACCTTATTACGGGTCTCGAACCAACAACAAAATTATTAACAAAAACTGTATTGTGGGTAGCGACTACAATAAAGATTCATTCTGTGGGTATCGACTGCAGTCAGAATTAGGAACCTCACTTTATTCTGGGTAGCGACTGGGATAAAACATAGTCCAATTCCAAACCTCAATAAAATAGAGAACCAACCTGAGCAAGTGCCTATTACTACCAGCTCAGGCTGGGGAGTACATTGTCAGATACAACAAAATTTTCTAACATAAAATTGATTTAATCTTAATTATTCTTTTACATTTATTCAATATTGAATTGACCTCTACCTATATATAAATTTAAATTATAATTGTGGTTTTGAAATAATATTACCAGGCACATATACATTATATATTAATTACAAATTCTAGCATTTATTGAATTTCAAAAATGTAATTTTAGTGCGAGTTACAGTGTAGTGAACTTGGTGAACCGGAGAAAAAAGCCACGAAATTATTGACTTTGAACCAGGGTTATAACTTCCGTCACACTCCTTCATTATTTGCATGTTCGCTCTGACTACGGGCAGAACAACGAGCGTATGCACCGTATGATGCAATGGTGATCAGTGAACATATGCTCAATTCTAGTGTAATACGTATTCCATAAGTTGAATCTAACTGAAATAATCACAGTAAACGTATTATTATTCCATCATTAGCAGTGATGTACCTGTGTTTCACAATTACACCTACGTTACGTTAGAGTAGTGATGACATTTTTATCTGCATAGTCTTGCAAAATAACTGCTAATTCTCATGTACCGCTAGGAAGTCATTTCGGTCTCTTTTGCTCATTATATTCATAAATTATATCTCCCACGAATATTCTTGGTAGCTCTAGACTTTTGTGAAAATGTTTTTTTTTCATGTATAATTATAATTAATGTTAGTCAATTGTATGAACTGTGTTATATACTTATGTACATATATAATTATTTTAAAATTAAGTTTTGATCAATATAGCAAGTGTCCTAAAAATTTCGTAAATAAATTTAACTTGATTTTAAGGATCTGTTCACTTTCCAAACACGCCTCGCAGACGTGCTATACGCGGAAGTTGAAAAGAAGACTTCTTGAAAATTGAATTGTGGCATAGATTAATAAAGGATTTCATTTTCATTTCATTTCATTCTATGTGATATTTTATTAAGCTGTGATTGTGGGCAATATCTAATATTTCTTCTTATAAAAATAAATATTATTTACTGTAACTAAGTAAATTGTGGTATGCTTGCTCCACTCCAAGGGAATATGATTTTCTATCCATGATGATAAATAGTTAAAATTCTGTTGTTATTAGAAAAGGCAGATCGCTGCCGAACTTACTTTTGATGGCAGAATATCTCGCTGTTTAAGATTTAGGCAGAGTATGCTGATTTACTTTAATATGGAAGAGTATGCCGCTGTTTTAATGAGAAATTAAAGAGAAGGTTTTCACGATCAAAATAACTCTGATTTTTAATGACCCATGCTTGGTTATTTATACAATTATTTTACATAGGAATCAATACGTTCAATAATTCTAAAAGGGGGGAGTTATTGTCAAATTGCAACAAATGAAATTGTAAATCATAGTTGCAGTGTCAACAGTTCTGATCACTGAACTTCTTTATGATTCATTGATTGATGTGTTATAGCCATGACCGCAGACACAATTACAATTGAACATTTTGCTTGCATAGCGAAATTTGTGTGTGTTGCAAATTTCTGTTAAGGTCGAGCAATTTGTTTTGTTTTTATTTTCTTTTAATTATCGTTTCGATTATTGTTTATTTTCCTTGTCTGTGGTCATGGCTTTACAGTGCATTGGTTTGGTATGTATCTTATCTATTTGAGGTGACATTAATTTGAATTGAAAGGTTTATATATACATATATTATTATCCCATAAAGGATGTCCTGTTTACTGTGATTTAATGGAAAACCAATGTAAGCGAAGTTAACTAATTCATATACATGGATACATTAGTTGGAGACTAAAGACTTATACATAGAAAGTTCTATATATTCTCTCTCTCTCTTCTCCGCTATGATAGCTTTCTTTGGTTGAATAAAAAGATAAAGAGCTTTGAAAAAATTATCCAGCTTTATATGGAGATTTTCTTTTCTAGTTCTAAGTTGTCTCAGTTTTATTAATGTATCTACAACATAAAAAGGATTTTTTTTATTTAAGTCTAACGCAAATACATTTTCAATTATCAAAGGCCTATAGCGAAAAAGTTCACAGGTTCACATATTCAGCTGATTTTACATTGATTTGTGTTAATTACACCCTAAAAGTTTTACACAATATATTTGAAATCGTGTCGTTATTGAAAGAGTCCATCTTCATAATAAATCAAATCAGATTGAAATAGACTGTACGACGAAAAAAATACAACAAAAACTTCCAAGAAACCCACAATACCGTCATCGATTTCGTGGAATTTTGCACCTGTTTTTTTCGTTTATAGTTTAGTTTGGTTTCGTTGGTTCAGGCGGTCGCGTTTATCGCTACCTGTATCACTATTTTAGTATTCTGTTCTCTTTGTTAACTAACCAGTTTATGAGTCGGATGAATCAACTAACAATCAAAGTTTCAGGGCTTTCAACTATTTCTCTGCTCTGCAACTGTGCAAGTCATTGCAGAAATCAGCTACGTTAATTGTTGATCCTAAAAAAATATGAAAAAAACGGGAAATAGACAATTCAAAATTAATTAAAAGTCAAAATCAAACTCCCGATGCAAAACGCAAATGAGAAATTGTCAACAGATACTAAGTGATTGTCAATCATTAAATATCCCGGTGGATGGTACTCGATCATTAAACTGCAGTATATATATATGAATAAATATTCCAAATATTACTGCTATGCCAGGTAAAGTCTGTAGCTCAACTCTAAAAGCCCAATATGGCGGACGGGTAACCTCCTATATAAAGAGAAGTAGGCCCCAAAATCAACCTCCTATATAAAGTAGGCCACGAAATCAGAAATTTTACATCGAGTAGTCACTTATCTTGGGTGATCACCAAATTAGGTAATTCGATTTTTGTGAAGATTATTCGGGCAAAAATATTTGCTTTAAAAATATGGAGACCTTAGATTGCTTTTTTTGTGTTGTTTTTGGAAAAGTCGATGTAGTTGGGTTTATTACCAATACAAAAATATTTCCCTGATCTCTGAAGTTTCCAGACTTAGAAAACCGTTCATTAGTTGGGATATAACCAAGCCAGAAATGCTTTCACAGACAGTAAAATAAAAATCATTATAATCAATTTCATAGGATTTAGTACTGAAGAACTGAAGAGCGTTTCTGTATAATAAAAATATCTAGAATTGATCATTTTCACAATATACGTCAACATCTTAAATTTATATTGCAGCAAGGGGTTGTTAGTTTCAGCTCTTTTTTGAAATTATATTTACTATTTACATGGAAATACCGTGTACAAAATTTCAGCTCTCTACTTTGAGGTGTTCTGAGGCAGTGTCCATATATGTGGTGAAAAATTAAATTTTTGTATGTCAACCATTTGAAAGATTTACAGGTTTTGGCCCATTTTCGAACTTTAATTTACTTTTTTTGTATAAAAGCCCATGCGCAAAATTTCAGCTATCTAAGTACACGTATTCTTTAGTTATCGTGAGGATGAATCAATAGACGGAGAGGCAGCCAGATGGACGGATAGACCGACGAACAGATGGACGGACAGGCATGAAAAAATCAAAGTAACTGCTCTACCATCATTATTTCTAGGTGTTACAAACGGAATGACAAACTTAGTATACCCTATGATTTCATCATCTAGGATATAATAAAACGGGCAAGTGCGAGTCGGACTCGCACACGAAGGGTTCCCGTACCATTTACCAATGCACCAATTTTTAACTTTATTTTATTTGCATTATTTCTTGTTATAGCAGCTATAGAAATACACAAATTGCAACGGACTACCTGCTAGGGTTCACGGGATACAGTCCGCTGACAGACGGACGGACAGTGGAGGTTTAGTAAGTAATAGGCTCGCGTTGGCACTCTTTGGGCACGGAACCCTAAAAATGGAAGAATTTAAGTAAAATTCATATAAGACAAACAAAAGATTTAGACTGTATTTGGAATTCAGAGAGAAAGGTCTTATAATTTACTAGCGAGTTGCATAAGGTCAAAAGAGGCCACACCAGTCATTAAATTACTATTATATCATCGAATTCTCTATCCCGCTCATATACAGGATATTCAATGATCCAGAAAAAATAGGCTTAGAAATGATATCCTCTATCTACACAAATTGTGTAATTGGCTGATAAATCCGAGGGCAGTAAAAACACAAAGAAGCTTTGTAAATAAATGCTCTAACGATCCTCTACAACAAAGTGCAATTCTGGTTCTACTAAAGAATTATCGGAGATCTTCAATATACTGGACATTACGCAAAAATTATTTTGATGGTTTACAGCTGATTGGAGTTTTCCAGCTGGTTATGTTTTTGATCGGGTCTATGATGTAAGGTTTGGGATATTTTTTAAGGAAACTCCGATCTTTGTTTTATGCTTTTTTTGATTATTCACTAGACGTTTCGGGCCTTGATTAGTAACCTTCTTCAGGAGTTAGCTACATTAGAATACAAGATAATATTACGTATAATTAAAATATTTCTCACCTTTGTTCTTGATATGATGAAAAAAATGTTTAAAAAAGATATTATTGAAACATATTTCACAAAAAAAAAACATTAAAAATATGATAAAAACGTTAACTGAACGTATAAATAAAGAAATAATTTAAACAAAATACATGAATAAATAAATAAATAATTTAAACAAATAAATAGGTAAGATATAGATTGGTGTTTTATTTAAGGGACCACAGGTGAACGGCGTGCGGAGTTCTTTGTCATGTTATGAAGTCAAGTTTCAGTTTTCTAAGTATGTGTTGGTAATCTTTATTTATTAAATCTGTGTCTTGTCTTAAATTAGTTAGATTCCTTTTTTTCATGTAGATGTGGCATGCTTCTTTGAATTCGCGTTTTGCTTTGTTTTGCTCTATGTTTATAATTGTCGCATTATCAAATGCGAATGCGTGTCCGATTTTTATTGTATGGGAGGCTAATGCTGATCGTGGTGTTTTCTTGGTTATGTATGTTTTATGTTGTGATAGGCTGGGTTTGAGTTCTTTTGATGTTTGTCCTATATATGCTGTAGTGCAGTTTTCACATGGTACTTTGTAGAGAACATTATTGGCTTCTTCTGTGGGTATAGGGTCCTTCAATTTTGAGTAGCATCTATTGAGTTGCGTTATAGGTTTGAATGCCATTTTGATTTAATTATTGTTATTTTGAATTATCCTGGCGATTTTTAGAGATAATGGATGTATATATGGGATGGATCTGTATATTGGGGTAGTGTTGTCTAATGTTATTCTGTTGTTAATCGTTCTATTATATTGGGTGTTATAATAATGAGTATTCCTTGTTGCTTTCTTTCTATACTATGGCTTTTCATGATGTTGCGGGCGCTATGGACGGAAGATGTGCACTGGTGAGCTTTGTGAATAATTACAAGTTAAACTTAAATATTTCTCATATTAATGCTCGCAGTCTTCTCTCAAACTTTGAAGAATTTAAGTATACCTTTATTAATAGTGTTGATATTTTGGTTGTTTCCGAAACATGGTTGAATGATTGCATAGATGAGGCTCTGGTTGAGCTACCGGGCTATAAGCTCTTTAGAAATGATAGGAGCCTGTCGATCGGTGGTGGTGTGGCTGCATACATTAAGTGTCCTTATGGATGCAGGGAGATTTGCAAGTCGGACTCATCTTCTAGTGGAATTGAGTACCTCTTCCTGGAGGTTCGTATTAGGTCAAATAAAATATTGCTAGGTTGTGCATACAAACCTCCCCGCATATCTAACTTAAGTTCATTTTACAATGATTTTGCACAGATTAGTGGTGCCTACTCGATGAGTCTGATTTGCGGAGATTTCAATATCAAACTCTTAATCAATAATAGTAAATCTAGGGACTTCTTGGCGTACTTAAATACTTTGGGGATGCATATCGTTAATACTGCTCCGACAAGATACCATAGTGGTGGTAGTTCCCTGCTAGATGTCTTTGTGACTAATACCCCAGATCTGGTAGTAGACCATAGCCAATTTAATATTCCTGGAATCAGTGATCATATAGCTATTATGGCTTCTTTTGCAATCTCTGCATTATCGTCCTCAACCGGTTGTAAGAGCATTGTTTACAGGGACGGCAAATCGATTGATCTTCGGAAATTGCATCTTGCGGCTGGTGACATTTTGTGGAGCTATATATATTCCTCTACAGATGTTAATCACAAAATTGCGTGCTTCAATAATAGACTAAATTATCTCTTTGACTATTTTGTACCCATAAAATCACGTAGGACAAAGTCTAGCTCGCCGTGGTTCACAAGGGATATTCAAGCTCTGATGACTGAACGAAACCATGCATATACTTGCTGGAGAAAGTTTGGAGGTGATTTTCTTCGAAGGAACTTTATTCTCCTGCGAAATAAAGTCACCGCTGAAATTAGAAGGGCAAAAACTAATTACTGTAAGGAAAAGCTCAATTCTTCCATACCATCTCGTGTACTGTGGAAAAATATTAAAAGTATGAATTGAATAAAACGCCCCCAAAGTGAAAGTGAATGATTATTTTTGTAATGCGGCGGGTAATTTAAATAATATTCCTTTTCCGGTATTTTCTCAAACGGATTACTATGAGGGTGATTTCGCTTTTAAAAATGTGACTGAATCTGAGGTTATACTCTCCATAAGGTCTATTAAATCAAATGCTGTTGGTTTGGATAATCTTAATCTTAAACTTTTAAAGTTAATTCTTCCATTTTTTATTAAGCCGATTACTCATATATTCAATACAGCAATCACAACAGCTTGCTTTCCAAGCATATGGAAGTTGGCAATGGTTATACCCGTGAAGAAAAATCCCAAGGCTGACAGTTCATGTGACTATAGACCAATTAGTATCCTGCCTGTCTTATCCAAAGCTTTAGAAAGGCTTATTTTAAACCAACTCACGAGTAACATCGAAGGTCACGGCCTTTTAAGCTGGTATCAGTCAGGATTTCGCGCTAGACATAGTACAGTTACTGCGTTGCTAAGCTTAGTTGAGGATATCAGGAATAATATTAAAGATAATCAGGCTACAGTATTGTGCTTGCTCGATTTTACAAAGGCATTTGATTCCGTAAACTTTGATATCTTATGCAATATACTTAGATCCCAATATCACTTCTCAAGCTCGGCGACCAAACTTATACGTTCCTATCTTTCTGATAGGAAGCAAATTGTAGCGACGGATAAGGGATGTTCGAATAGCAAAATTCTATTCACCGGCGTGCCACAGGGGTCTATCTTGGGTCCTTTGTTGTTTTGTTTATATATAAACGATCTAACGGAGGTTACTTGTCAATCCTCTCTCAAATTATATGCTGATGATGTTCAAATGTGCTTATCCTCAAACTTAATAAATCTCCATAGTAGCATGAACAAAGTTAATATGGATTTGGAAGCTATTGAATCTTGGGCTAGTTTGAATTGAACTGTCTTAAGCTGAATCCTTCAAAGTCGCACGTTATTGTTATTTTTAAAAATCACGTTGATATGTCCCAACAACCTTGTGTTAAACTTAATGGTATATCTATTCCTTTTGCTGAATCAGCTCGCAACCTTGGTATAATTTTTGATACTACATTAAACTGGAATAAACACACTGATACACTAGTAGGTAAAATATATGGTAGCTTAAAGGGTCTGTGGCGTCATGCATCCTATACCCCCAGAGAAACAAGGACTCAGTTGGTAAAAGCGCTCTTGTTACCGATCATAACATATGGCTGTGAAGTTCTCGGCAATTTAAGTGGCAGATGTCGTGATAAAATAAATGTAGCATATAACTCCTGTGCTAGGTATATTTGCGGCATCCGCCGACGGGATCATGTGTCCGAGTTTTCCAGAGCTATCTTAGGTTGTACGCTGAACAATTATATTAAATTAAAAAAATATGTCTCATGATATTTCGCATAGTTAAGCGCATGTGCCCCAATTACCTATATAGTAATGTAAAACTCCTTGCATCCGCTCGCACAAAACTGTTGCTCATACCGAAACACAGATCCCATTTCAGTAGTCGCTCATTTTTCGTCTATGGTGCTCAACTCTGGAATAATCTGCCCATTGAAATAAGATCTACTCAGTGCCCTGACAGCTTCAAGAGATTACCATTTCAACATTTCTCTAGCATGTAATTATTATTTTCTTTTCTTTTATTTTATTTTTGCCTTATGTTATTCAATTTAGCTTAATATTAATTTTTTTTTTTTAATTTTCTACAATTCAAATATTTTTCATTTCTTTAATATATTTTCTATCATTTGGTAATTCTAATTCTATGAATCTACTAGTATTATTTTACCTCAGCTTATTTGCTTTTCTTTTTATTTATTTTTTCTTAATTTAGCAATTTCTATGTTTTTTTAATACTTATTAATTACTATTATGCTTTACTTTATATTTAATTGTAAATTTAATTTTAATTTTTAATTTTTATTTTACTTCTTCAAAATCGATGTCGGTTTTCATGTATCTACATATAATTAGGAGTATGCGCAAATCAATGAGCATTGTTCTCATTTGTGCTCTTTAATTTCAATAAATTTGAATTTGAATTTGAATTTGAATTAATGTATCTATTGTGTTGTGTGGATAGTTTTTTTTCGTCAGAATGTCTGTTGCAATCATGTTGTTTTTCAGTGTGAATTGCCGATTACTTATTTTAAATATTTTATTGATGAATGATTGAGTTGTGTTAATTTTTGTTTGTTGTGGGTGATTGGAGAAATAGTTCAGTATCCCGTTTGAACTATAGGGTTTACAGTACCAGTCAGTTATTATTTTATTGTTGTTCGTTCTGATTAAGCGGATGTCCAAGAATGGGATTGTTTTATTATTCCCTTTTTCGATGGTGAATTTCAACCTATTGTGGATGCTATTGAATGTATGTGCGAATTTTATTTCGGAGCATTTTAGTATAGCGCAGATAATGTCATCTATGTACTTTTTTTAAAAAATATCCCAAACCTTACATAAATTATTTTGGATGGGTCAACATATGTTTAAGTGCCGCAGTTTAACTAGTTGTGACTATTGCATTAGTATTTATAAAAATTGCAAATTCTCTCAGCTTCCTCTAACATCATAAAACAGACATCAAAATATATTGCTTTTCATTATGAAGTCAGATTGGCTTACATTTTACATTCAGTAAATCTGTAGTAATCCAGATATCCTTGTTGTATCCGTGATTTATTTCATGATGAACTCGGATGAAATATATAAGGAACATATTAAGAAAATCCAAACGGTTCAAATAGCATCAAACTGGTTGGACAGTAAATATTAGCAAGGTAGTTACTTGCGGTCGAAAATCATTACAACATCGTTGTGGTCGCTACCAGGATAGAAAGACATAACGGATGGCTATGGTGCTTGTTTGTTATTCAATAGATATTTACACGATTGTTAACATAAATAAACCACAGTATCCCTCTTCATCAGAGTCGCGGGGACTTACAAACTGAAAGGGTCCTTTTCCTTCACCGGTATAGCAAAACATCTTATCAGAGTTTGTTTGCTTTGGTTTGCCTTACTCCAGCCCAACGTAAAAATGTATCTCCACAAGACGGTTCTACGGATGAAATATATAAGAACAGACATTCTCCTAAATATATATTCCGTCCTATGTCACAGTTACCGTCTAGACGTTATTTATTCCAAGGCGAAAGCTGAGAATTTATTGTAATTACATTTTACGGTCTTTTGAACGTGGACGGATACAATATCAGTTGGGATTGGTATCTCTTGGGAAAATATAGTTTGGCATACCATTAGTTAACAATATTTGTGAGAAAACTATTTAGTCAACAGTATGTAAATATGTTGTGCATTCCAAAATCCTCCCTAAGTCCCTACAGCAGTCACTCTGGAAAAATCAATTCCGAACCCAACATATTTTAACAGATGCTGTTGTCTCTAAAAACAAAATACTAGCGTGGCGCTTTACTAGTGTTTTCACCAGAATGGAAAAATGTCATTCCATGCTGGGAGGAGGCAATGACATGGTTAAGGCTGGTGTCATGTCGATACAGGGTATTACATCGGATCAATTGGTCGTGTAATACGGCTCTGTGGGAAACTCTACATATGTATATAAAACCCTGTGATGCATTCACCCCGTACAAGCTATAGAAGCAACTTTAGCTATCGCGATGCGGTTCATTGTGTAAACTGTTACAATCTGTTCTGCGTTGCTTTTGTTTATATGCATGTACGTTCTCTACATTGGAAGTAATCAACATCCAAGTAAATGTAGAGCTGTAAGCTTACTCATTTCAAACCTAAGGTTGTGCGATGTATACTAGGTGTTCAGGTAGCTGCTGAGCTCGGTTAGGTAAAACCATGCAGCATCTAGCGGATGTGAGGAAACAGATTTGTGATCAGAACCGCTTATCTGAGAATTTGGTATGCTAATTGTCGTTCAGGAAATGGTTTGAATTAATTACACGTCTTTTGGACGCCAAAATAGTTGTTCGCACTGAAATTGGACTCCTATATGGGTGGAATTATTTGCATATAATATAAGTTAACTGCGATGAAAAATATACATCTCGTCCTCCCACCAATCCCCATTTAATACCTGAGTTATGATTAGGATGGTAGGAGAAGCTTATTAGTTTTTTAGGTAACAAGATACAACATTTGTTTGTAAATAATAATTTTCATTCATATTTAGTTCTCTAGATCTTTTACTGAATAAATAAATTTATAAAAATTAATAATTTGAATGAAGCAAGCCGCAATTATCATTAACTACTCAAATCTATCGGCCTGGAAATAGTAGCAATCATCAGTCGTTCATTCAGTCGTTCGTGGTTTTAATTTCCAACGAGTTTTTTCAGGTTATAGCTAAGGATCCTCTAACAATATTATTACCGTATTGCATGATGTGGCCTATTTTTGTTTTATCATGGCGGTGACACACAAAATGAGATCATTTGAAACTTAATTACGGATGGTCTCGAGAAACTTTGAACCGAATGATGGAAAATTAGTTACGTAACTACAGAACTGATGTTTTTGAATGATAATAAGGATCTAGCCAACCTTTATTCCCAGATGAAGGCAAAAACAGCACAAAGCTTCTATAATATCTTGCATTCATTCACCGATTGCGATAGTAATCGAGAACAGTTCTACTTATGTCACTGCTATATAAACATCTGTACAGGTACACATATTATGAATTCGAGAAGATTATGATTGAAGTAAATCATCATTGTTCTACGGAGAAAACTATTCAGTATGAACGGTATGTTCTAATAACTTTAATTATTATACATATTCGAAGGTAGTCTTGATTGAACGGAAAATCTGCGCAATCTTCGCTGGTTGGTAAAAAGCAGTTTATTAAGGCCAAACTAGGAAACAAGGAAAAACTACAAAAAGGTTTATCATCTGAAATCCGGAGACAGGTTTTGCTGGATAAATTTCACGAGAAAATTGTCTGAGGTGGGATACAGTGGATAAGTATGGTGATCTAATCACATTGAGGTATCTGAAGATATCTATAGGCTTACTAATATCGAACAGTACCCAGGTTGGAAGTTTGAGAAATGAGTGAAGTGAATTTTTGAGAGAAACGTACGGCGACTTGTTAAAGAGAACAGAAACGATTATTTATCACCACCTAAACTATACCCTCAAGTTTAGCTCTATGTTATGCGTTATGTCTTTAATTAATTTATTTTTTTATGACACAAGACAGAAGAACTAAGTAATGGTGAGATTTTTATAGAATTTCGCAGGTGTTATGAACTTGTCGTAGGCGGTACGTTTTGCAATCAGAAACGGTTATCTTCGTGTTCAAAAGTAGCTGAATACACTGAATGCGGTTAGAGATAGGGTCCAAACACGATGTTCTAACTATACAATTTAACTGGTTACTCGTTATTAAAGCTTAAACAATACTAGATTGTTTGGTTTTTTCGAGTTATAGCTCCTGTCCTAATTATGGTTAATGCCCTCGATCTGATCAAAAAATGCAGCTGTTGGCTTGCTGCTGTCGCGGAAACCTTTTGCGGTCTTGGTAGTTATGATGTCAATGCAAAGTGCTGATCTTTCCTGTAGAATAGAGTAGGCATTCCAAAATTACTGATAAGCATCGGATTCTTCACTACGATGCATAGGGAGATCTAGGGGAGGTAAACCTTGAGTTCTTCAACACCATGAGTGGTAGAACTCGAACACAAATAGATCACATACGTAGCTGTAAGTCGCAGGACCTTATAAAGTAATATCTGTTGAAAGTCATGATCAATATCAAGTTGAAAGGGTCGGTGAACATGACAGGTCCAGGAGAACTACGAGTGCGGCTGATTTAACGAAGAAATGGCGACATTGGAAGTACCTACTACCGTTATAACTAGTATCAATTGAATAATCTCCATAATAAGGAACATGAAGAACAGACCAAGACAATTGTTATTTACTGCAGAAAAGTTCACAAAAATTCAGATCAGCTACATGGGACCGAAGACTAAAGAAATGATTATATTTTCAGCTGAAAAAGAAATAGGACCAACAAAGTGAACAGGAATGTATCAACGATGAAACTAATAATTCACAACAATTATGGCTAGAATTATACAATGAAAATTTTCAACCACATACAAATACTGTTGGGGCTTCACGTCTGGACACCTTGCTCGAAGCTTTAATTACACGGCAGTCTTAACGCACAGATTAGTATCAATGCGACAATTAGCGCTCTCATGAGACAGAGTATATCCTGTCCCAATGAATTAATAGTTTATGTCAGTGTATGCGTGACATTGGACTTACTGTGGGTCATGGCACCCTGTTGACTTAGCGCAACTCCACGATGAAAGCCAAATATCCAAGCATAAATTGTGTCCGCTTAAGTTATGCAAACCCAAACACTCTCTCTCTGCCCGCATATGAGCTACCACAACCACCACGATGCTCCCATCAAGGGGCCTACTCGTGTTGATGCGAATAGTATTACAATAGTAGCAGTAATCGGGGCGCCTCAACCCCGTGGTACCAAGTTAGCAATCTCGGATTCTGGGTTCATAATCCATGTCCATTAGGCCTTGGGTACTCCCAGTGAATCTTCATGCAGATCCTTAAAAGAGACTGGTTACTCCGTTCGAGCTTAATTATACATATTAGCACATAAACTGATAGCAGTGGACCGCGAGAATGTTATGACCCGTTCTTCATGTTAGTAGAGGCTCTCTGCAAACCACTAACTCAATTCGCTGCTGCCTTTCAACCACAAACAAATACTATAAAAAGAAATCTGTGGTAATTTGTATTAAAAGGATAATGAAGAATATTTCCTGATTTATTACATTCTGCTTTTTGTCTGCTATTTTAACAGTTGCTTTGAAAAACGATTTCTTGCAATTCTCAAAACTCCAAATACATTTTATGAATTAAGTTGTGCTTAAAAAAATCATTCGTAACGCAAGGAGGAAACATTTTCATCATTTATTTCATGGAGAGAATCCCAATACTTAAGAACTTGAATTTGCTGAATACAGTGTGCTGAAAACTACATACATACTTGTAATGTTTTTGTTTTCACATAAAGGGGAGTGCCCACTTTTAATTCAACATAAGGCCTGACATGAACAGACACGAAAAATGCCTTGAACGATGTATTATGATACTCTGAATATATTTTTTTAATAATGTTTAAGCGGGAGAATAATTTGGCGATCGAATGTAGCTTGAGCGACTTTCATGGGTGAAAAAGCGGACTTTTCTACTTCTGTTAATTGTGCGGAATTTGTGCGTCGTGAAAAATAATTTCCTGTGAGAACAATGTTCACAATAGAGCAGTAACAGCCACGGAATCCAGAACTGCAAAATATATGCTAAATTAGTAACTGGGTTGTATGTGACCTAAGTTCATGTAAATGGGTTTTCCGGTGGCGAAAACGTCCCGAGAAAGTTTTCTGAAGCGAGGAAGAAGTACACCACCCGATAGCACTCGGCGTGACCTATAATTTGATATATAACATGCTGTATTGGAACTAATCCCCCCCTGCCGGTGATCCTCCTCCCACGCTACAAGAATGCAGAGAAAAAAACATCGATAATTGTAGCCGGTAATGAGCTTAGGCGAACAGTGAAACCCGTTTTTCGATAGGATACAACCTTACTGAGTTAAGGCGATCGAAGGTACGAAAAATCTAGCAACTAAGTTCGTATTAATAAGAGGAAAATACTAAAAAAGTCAGTATGGGCATCGCTGTTTGAGCCTCCGAGTATAGGAGTGTAGGTACTCAAATTTCGTCTGAAGATTTTCGAAAATGTAATAAATCAAATTTTGACCCCCTCACCCAAGCCATCCTTTGCTTAAATGAAATAAACATTGTTAATAAAATATGTTCAAAGTACAATAACGCATCGTTTAAGACATCTCTCATTGCTGTTCATGTCCGGCCTAAAATGGGTATTCATTGCCCTTTAATAAATTTAAATGTTCGTTTTCCGCATTAACTTTTCTATTTAGGAAAAGTAGTAATATATTTACTTAAAATAAAAAATTAAAAAAAAAGTATTTTTCTATTAAACTTTATCGTCCTTTTTGTACTTTTGAAACTAGAAAAAATATCGAACTTTTCGACCCAGCGATCAGGAGGGTGATTCTGTGCTCTTTGTCGTTCTATTTAGTCGTGAATTTTGACATATTTTGTCGAGTTTTTTCTTTTAACACAGTTCATTTTGTGTCTTCACTATTAATACCACAAAATGAACTATAATGAATTGTCGATGAGCAAACGTCAAAAAACACGACTAAATAATCGACAAATTAGTCAACTGCTCCCAGAGGTTGTGACAAAAATTTTACACTGGTAAATGGAAATTCTACACCTAATTAGAGCAATTCAAGTGCTTAAATTCGAAATAATATTTTGAATTTGTAATGTGAAGTGTCATTTTCAGTTCATTCTACGTCATGCAAAGCTTGCTGAGCTGAATAAAAACACGAAAAAATCAGTAGAAATGTTCATTTCATTTAGTCGATTATTTTGACATTCAAGTTCGACAAAACCCACAGAATCACCCTACACCCCCTGTAGGGTGATTCTGTGTGTTTTGTCGATCTTGAATGTCAAAATAATCGACTAAATGAAATGAACATTTCTGCCGAGTTTTTCGTGTTTTTATTTAGCTCAGCAAGCCTTGCATGACGTAGAATGAACAGAAAATGACACTCCACATTACAAATTCAAAATATTATTTCGAATTTAAGCACTTGAATTGCTCTAATTAGGTGTAGAATTTCCATTTACCAGTGTAAAATTTTTGTCACAACCTCTGGGAGCAGTTGACTAATTTGTCGATTATTTAGTCGTGTTTTTTGACGTTAGTTCATCGAAAATTCATTAAATTTCATTTGTGGTATATAATAGTGAAACGTTCCCAGAAGGGTAACCAATCTTTGTAATCACCCGAAAATGATTTTATAGCAACCATTGGGAGCTTAGCCGAATGTTTTTTTACGTTTTTCGATTCACTAATTTGCTGTGTATCGGAAGGTGAACATACATCAGCCTTATTTTGAAGTTCTCTTACTTTCGTTAGACGTTGCTTAAGTCAAGCAATAACACCGACAGCCTTGTCATCGTATTCCGCGATATTTACTTTGCTGGGGCTGTGCTTTGTTGCAGCTAAACGGTCGAGGAAAACAGTGAGCTCTTCTTTGATTTTCACCGTTGTCTCGATACGCCTGAGACTCTGACGTATCTAAGTAATCCAAAGCCGCCTTTGAAATCTTTGTTATCTGGCCCCGATAAACCACACGTACAGTAATATCCATCGAGAATTGATTTACCTTGTTCGCTCCCGAGTTTAGGCACCAATATCGAAATACTACCGTGAAGGGAATTAGAATGAATTAAAATTTCCGCGTTACTCGAGTAAAATAAGATTATTAGGACTAAGTACATATATTATAAATTCAACGTGCGGCCGATGTAAATGCGAAAGCGTCTCGAGAATAACGGACGTCTGAACTGCAATTTCTCATCAAAATGGTGAGATGGTGTGGGTGATCACTTATGGCGTAATAGTTTTCACATCTGCTGGCACATCAACTTAAAGCAGCGTGTTCTAAAAAAGGTAATTTATGTGACAAAGTTACTGTGGTTTGAGGTGTGTTAGGCTGAAACTAACTAAAACACAGAAGAAAAAAACTAAAACTAAAAAACAGCAGTGTTGTCTGGGGAACTATGATCTTTGGAAGATCAGACAGATACCCAGGAAGCTTCTTAATAGAGTATTAAAGCATGCGTTAATTTTTCCGAATAACCTAACTGAGCTAATCGAAGAAATAATCTTAAAAACGAGACCACCGGCACATCTGATGATTTTCGGCATTATAGAAGAGCTTTGAGTTGCAGAACAATACAAATTGTTCCGTACGTTTGTGGACGAACTGGCCCCTGTCACAATATTTGGAGGAAGATAGAGTGTTAAATACCCAGACAGATGACCCTGAAAGATTTTTCTCTTATTCACAGGTGGCTCAAAATACTCTCATGATGCGAGCTCTTTTTTGTATTTGGACGATGATATGAAGATGAATATTACCAATCGTCAGCATCTGATCGACCTTTTAATATATGCATATCATTATCGGACCCAATCTCAAAGTAACCGAAAGCGGACCCCAAAATATCAGCAGATGCTCTTGCGTTAAGAAATGGTAGGTTGTTTAACACTTTTTTGGCACAGCCAGTTTTGTACAACCATTTAACTGGATACGAACAGCTGTGTGCTACCGATAATTTGTTAAGTACGTTCTTTTGCACAAAAAGAATTGTGCAAGCAATTGCTTGTTGTTTGGTTGTTTACTACTAAGTAAACTCCGCAGGTACTGACATTTCCGCACTATAATCATGCTCATTTTCACTGGCATGGTGACTAGGCGTTCAACTGACTTGGTTTGGACAATTGGAGTCTTTCAATCATGAGTATCACAATAAATTGGATGACAGAGTCAAGTAATGTAAAGTTAGGATAGCTCAGTTGTAATAAAGTATTTCACATTGCGTAGACAAGAATAAAAAAAAATTATTGACTAGAGAACACGATGTCATCAAATTACGTCATCTGACATTTCCAGCGTTTCCTGAAACCTGAATTTCCTTCGAAAACCACTCTGGGGATTCTGCAGCTGTTCATTATTCAAACGCGCCTGAGATATATTTTTTAATTAATTTTAAATTTCGAAAGAATAATTATCAACAGAACGAACGATTAATGTAAAATTGAGCGCCAAAAGCTTCTAATCATTTCTCTCTAATTAGATGCAGAAACTCTTCCTGATTGGTTACTTGTCATTTCACTATCCTACAACTCCACTTTCCACGATGCTTCTTAAGAGAACTGTAATTTATTTAAAAAAATACATTAGCGCCGCACCGTATTTGCATTACTTCTAAAGTATGTACATGTGAATACCACGAGCCGTGAATTGCGGTCTTGATTTATTCGCGAAAAATATCAATCATTCCAAATGTAGCACAAGTTTCTCTGACACCGAGAATTGGATTGTACGTAAGTAGGTACAAATCTGGATGGTGGCTCCAAGAAATCCCATCAGTAAAACCGCACAGATGAGTGGTACTACCACGTATGCAGTTCAATCAGGCAAGATATTTAATTCCAATCCCGGAAGATGATTACTCAATTCCTCGGTCTCCGTTCGTTACACATGTCTCTGTCAATAATGAGTAATGACACGATTTGCGTCCGAATTATTCATGTCGCCTACAAACCTTACATCAATCCAACACAAGACACTTCTTGTACTCCCTAAGTGTGAAAGGAAACAAAAGTTGTACCCGAGGGGATTAGGATGATACGAAAAGGATATTTGTTTTACTGAGTATAAATCGAAGTGTTGGCGGGAGGGGTAATGGAGCGGTTCCTCTCAAAAGACAAAAGGAAATATATTGAAGGCAATTTAACAAAAAAAAAAGATCCGAACAACATTTCTTTTCCATTCTACCATCGAACAAAAGGGGTTACAGCCAGCCAACCAAACCAGCCACTCCAATATTGTTTGGTTCCAGGATAAATCCAAACTGTCATTGGGGCAGGCAGAATAATGTCAGAGGCTTCTAGGGCTAAGGGTGCTATAGCTGTGTTGATAAATCGTAGCTAAAGTGCTCAGTAGGGAAAACAACAAATCCAAAAACTTTAGTCATCAATAAAACAAAATTTTAAAATCCTCGATTCGTTCTCGTTGTATTAAACTAAGACCCAGGCTTTGTTTTCAGAGAGTCAGATCCCAGATAGGTCTCGAAATCAAAGAGCATTGCAAATAAATGTTAATGGACACATTTTAAGGCTCCTGCTCCTGCTGCAACTGATTAATTGGCAAGGTTCATTTTTAGTTCCCTGAAAAAGCTTTTAAATAATTAAAAACTTTCCTCAAAAGGTTTTTTAATTCAATTCTCGTGTATTTACTTAGTTGTGACGAAACTTTTAGTAAAAGTCAAGCAAATGTGACAGCAGCTGGAATTTTGAATGAATTTCGCCTGGCTTTTGTGTATACTGCCTTTCGGAACGGCATTCAGTTTTAGTTTAGCAAACAAGAAAAGTCGGAATAGTTTAGAATAAATAAGCTAAATGTACTTCAAATTTGAAACTTTTTTTAATTCGCTTAAAATTATTGAAGAAATTGGAAAAATTCCCTGACTACCTCAACATTTTGTGGATTTAAACTATCCAAATGTGTATAGTGTTTCACAAATTCTGAACGTAAAATTCAGCTCTTGAGTTAGAAGCCTGAAATTCACCCTAAACTATAGCAATTTTTAATTTTCTAAGTGCCTATACGAGGCATATAAATTATCGCAGACGTATATAATTAGCTTCTAAAAAACAGGTGGGTGATTCTGATCTTTTGTTGTACTTTAATGTCAAAATATACGGCTAAATGAAATGAACTTTTCTACTGATTTATTCGTGTTTTTATCAGGGACCGAAAATAACTGTTATTATTTTTTTATGAGCGAAAAAACTCCTTTATAAAATTTTCTAGGAAGTAGCGAAGTACAAAAGTGGTCTATGTACAGTACTTAGACTAGCTGACTACGTTGAAATCAAGAAAGACTCGATTTTAATATATAAATCCAATCCTAACTGTTATTGTAAGACATATTTTTTATATTTCAATTTTAACTGTTAAAAAAATACTTATATTATTATACAGCGATATAAAACTCTTTGCCAGAGTTTTACATATTTCGTCTATTATAATGTTACCAGTTTGGTCTATTTCCTTGTAGCGTTCTGACCACTGGCCGAGCGGACACCAATAGTTACGGTCAGATTCGGATGATGCGCTGCGTCCTGGACAAGCAGTCTAAGTAATAAAAAAAAACCTCGTACCTGGGATTTTCGACGGGGCTGATGAAACAACGGAGCCGGGCTTTCTTAGCGTCTTGCTAGGGTGTTACCTTGGCCTAGTTTCTGCTGGGTGACTTTGTTTTTTCTTCTTGTTTTATGCTAGTGTTCGTTGGGTTACTGTTTTGGGTTTTTTTTTTAAAGAAAACCACTAGAACTTGCTGGGTTTCGCACTGACTTTTATTTATCCAAAAAGAAGCAAAGAGAAAAAATACAACTTTCTTCATAGCACAAGACTTTTCAGCTCAAAGACTACACTTCGACAAATGGCGGCTTACAATTTTTTCGCGGGGCTACGTGATCTATTCTATCCTTCAATCTCTTCTCATCTTTTACAAAGTTTACTTGTCCTGCCCTCTATTTTTCACATTTTACTTAAAAAGTCAAATTTTCTGTTTGTATACTTCAAATTTTTTAACAAGTCAAATTTTCTTTTTATCTACTTCAAATTTTTAAACAAGTCATATTTTCTTTTTATCTACTTCAGATTTTTAAACAAGTCATATTTTCTTTTTATCTACTTCAAATTTTTAAACAAGTCAAATTTTCTTTTTATCTACTTCAGATTTTTAAACAAGTGAAATTTTCTTTTACTTTTAGCTTTCTGCTACGTGTCATAGTTCTTATCCAATTTCAGTTCTTTGCTAAACGTCAAATTTCTCTTGGCTTCCATTTTCTACTAAGTTTCGAAAGTGTTCATTAACTTTCAATTTACGTTAACTGTCAAACTTCCTTCGCTTCAGTTTTCTACTAAGTTTCGAAAGTTTTTGCCTAATTTCAATTTATGTTAAATGTCAAACTTCTTTTGACATTTAATTTTCCATTAAGTTTCGAAAGTTCATCTAATATCAATTTATATTTTCTACTACGTCTCGGAAGCTTTCGTCTAATTTCAATTTATGTTAGATGCCAAACTTCTTTTGCTTCAATTTTCTACTAAGTTTCGAAAGTGTTCATTAACTTTCAATTTACGTTAACTGTCAAACTTCCTTCGCTTCAGTTTTCTACTAAGTTTCGAAAGTTTTCATCTCAAAGTTATTAACACTTTTGGGTGAGCCATATTTATTTTCTGATGAGAGATGACGGAATATTCTCTAGCAACTTGCAGCGATTCTATGTCTAAGCACAAGTCTAGCAAAATGCTTCGGCTTTATGCGGCCACGTCTGGGTTCGCCTTTTATCTAGTCGGTTGGAGTAGTTCCTCTGAATTGGACTAGATTTCAAGAATTGTGGTGACCGATAGGGGTTAGAATGGAGACGAGTCTTTACTTTTAGGTTTAGGGTTCTGCTATGGTTCGAGGTCTATCTTCTGAAAGAGAGACTGTCAAATTGTATGACGTTTTCCCTGTCTCGTATGTTTGATTTTCTTGACGTATGTAAATAGACGAGAATTTCCTCGAAAGTAATTACAGTTTTTCAATATTGAGCAAAGATTGTCTTTCTTATTTTTTGTGGGAGAAATAAAAATAAAAAAAAAAAAGTGACAAATCTAAACTTCTACGAAATACTTCCTGCATAATTTAAATGTCAACATTCCTCAAGTTTTCCACTCATTAAAATGTTGGTCTCATCGTTCAAGAAATGAACTTCTAAACACTAATTCCTAAAGGTGTTGAGAACTTATGCATGGGCAATTATTCCACTCATCCCGCAATGGACGAATGCCTTGGCAGCATACTTTTAGAACGTGATGACTCCCAGGAACGTCTTATAGATGTACTGGGGCGAATGGTCGGGAGGTATTGCACTGGAAAAGCTCCCATTGTAAGGAGGCGACCCGATTTAACAATTCTTAAGGATACTGCCCTATATTGAGAGATTAGATTTCTCTCTGGATTAGCTCCTGACTGCTAAGGCTGAGGTTGATGCTAGTGTATAACAGAAAAGGGGTAAGTCATCTTGTTACACTACCCCCCTCTCATAAGCTTGTAGCTCCGTCCAAGCTGACTTATCTTTGGTAAGGATTTGTAGGGTTCGTTCTAATACCCACTACGGTTCGTGGAAATAATGAAGAGGGATACGGAAATTAAAACCTTCCAACGAAGGCTAACTCAGAAGGAGTTAGTGGGAAATCATCTGCTCATCTAAGGCAGAGGCAGGTTAAACAAGAATCATGTCCTTATAAAATGTTACTCAGCCACCACGGATTGTAGGAAGAATGAAGAAGAGATAGGAAACATTAAAACCTTCTAACGAAAGCTAACTCAGAAGGAGTTAGTGGGAAATCATCTGCTCATTTAAGGCAGAGGCAGGTTAAACAAGGATCATGTCCTTATAAAATGTTACTCAGCCACCACGGATTGTAGGAAGAATGAAGAAGAGATAGGAAACATTAAAACCTTCTAACGAAAGCTAACTCAGAAGGAGTTAGTGTGAAATCATCTGCTCATTTAAGGCAGAGGCAGGTTAAACAAGGATCATGTCCTTATAAAATGTTACTCAGCCACCACGGATTGTAGGAAGAATGAAGAGACGACCCTAAGACTGTCGGACTTGATCTGTGCATGTTGAGTCAGAGACACATGTCTGAAGTCATGCCGGCCCTTGGTCAGAGGTCGAGATCGGTCTCAGTGTTGAAACCCAAAGGTGCCCTCGCGGCCCAGCAACCCAAAAAATCTGGTCTACCAGCACACCTCCGGCCCTCAACACCAAGACCAGTCGGAGAAGCCGCTGCAACCAGTAACCTAACCAACTGATTGCAGGACCTCTTCCGCACGGGGCATCTCCTTCTGACCGCAGATCGACGTTCGTTCGAGGGTGCGACTCAAAGTCCTTAGCAGGGGTTAAAATTTTGAAGGCACTCTTTAATGTGGAATTCCTACGGCAGCGCGACCTACGTAGGGTACCATGTGGGAGGGGTTTTCGAATCATTGTCAATCGAGGGAGTGTGAAGAAAAAAAAAATGGACTAATTTACAAGAGGTATACCGGCCGCTAGGTGGGGCAGGTCCTAAGCGGCACCTGGGTATCCTGTAGTTACCAGTTAAGCTGGCTGGATGCCTTTTTAGGGCTACCAGGAAGTATTAGTGGTTATAGGGGAAGGTCGTTTCTCTCGCGGTATGGGGCTAGTCTATCGACGTGGACAGTTCGCATCTTTCCACCGTGACACTTTTTTAGCTTGAACACCACTTCCGTTACAGCCTCGGTGATCTTGTATGGCCCATCACAGTCGCACTGAAGTTTTGGGCACCGCCCGATTACGCGTCTTGGGAAGTATAACCAAACAAGTTGATCTACTTGGAAACTAGGTTTCTTCGACCGAAGGTCATAATATGTCTTCATACGCCGGCTCGCAGTGTTCAACATAGCTCGATTATTCTCGTGGATCTCATTCAGTGTCGTGGTCAGGTTATCCAGGTACTCGTTGATTGACGTAACTTCAGTAGGTGGGCTTCCTAAGACCATCTCAAGTGGTAAGCGGAGTTCTCGCCCAAAGAGGAGCTTAGCTGGTGTCTGTTTAGTGCTATCTTGCACACTTGCGCGATATGATAGTAGTAGGTACGGAACGTATTGGTCCCAGTCTCTTTGGTGTGAATTTAGAAACTTCGCCAGATAGTCTAGGATTGTTCTGTTAAATCTTTCGACTAGACCATCTGACTGTGGGTGTAATACTGTTGTGCGTGTTTTCTCTACCCCGAACTTCTGTAATACCTCTTGAAAAACGGCACTCTCGAAATTTCTGCCTTGATCTGAATGGAGCTGAAGTGGGGCTCCATGTCGGCTGAATACGGCGGAGATGAGTGCATCCGATACAGTCTCGGCTGTCTGATCTGGTACTGGGATTGCTTCGGGCCATTTGGTGAAATAGTCCATACTGACTACCAAGTAGCGGTTACCTTTATTGGTCTTTGGAAGTGGTCCCAATATGTCTACAGCCACTCTCTCGAAGGGTGCACCCACGTTGCATACCTGTAGAGGAGCTCGCCGTCGTGGACGCGGCCCTTTCCGTGCTTGGCACTGGAGACATCCAGCACACCAGTCCTTTACATCTGTACTACTACCCACCCAATAATATTTCTGTCGAAGCTTACCTAAAGTTTTGTCAATGCCGAAGTGTCCACCACCTAGAGAATCGTGTACCTGATTGAGGACAATTTTTCGAAGAGACTTTGGAACTAAGATTTGCTTGATAGTTTCTGTTCCTTGACTGATGACTCGGACGGCGATGTTATTTTCTAATTTCAGAACAGACCACATTGACCAATACGCTTTAACTTCAGGGCTAAGATCTTTGACGCTCTCTTTATCCGGGCGTTGACCCGTAGCCAGCCAATTCCGAACACATCGTAGGGTGAGGTCCTTCTCCTGTTTTTGACCAATATCTTCTTGGGTGGTGACTAGGCGAATTATGATGGTGTCTTTCTCTTCGAGCCGTTGGCAGTAATGACAATCAGTTGTGGAACAAGGTCGGCGTGACATTGCATCCGCGTTGCTATGACTTTTACCCGGGCGATGTACGATTTCAAAATCATAGGCCTGCATGCGTTCTATCCATCTTGCGACTTGTCCTTCAGGACACCGAAAGTTCATCAACCATCTCAAAGATGCATGGTCTGTTCGAATTGTAAATTTTTTTCCTAGTAAGTAGGGCTGAAAATGTGCGCAAGCCTTCACTATCGCAACTAGTTCTTTCCTGGTGACACAGTAGTTCCGCTCAGGCCGACTGAATGTTTTGCTGTGATATTCCACCACGTGTTCCATTCCGTTTTTAACTTGTGAGAGAATAGCTCCCCAAGCATGCTGGCTGGCGTCTGTGTCCAGGATAAAAGGCAAATTTTCGTCTGGTTGCGTAAGTATAGGCGCAGTGGTTAAGCGGTCTTTCAATTCCTCGAACGCTCCTTGACAAGCATCTGACCAGAGGAACTTTCGGCCTTTCTCCGTAAGCTCCGTTAATGGTTTCGCGATAGCTGAGAAGTTTTTAACAAAGCGCCGGTAATAGGCACATAGCCCTAGAAAGGACTGTATATCTCTCCGTGTTTGTGGTCGAGGCCAATTCTGGACAGCGTTAGTTTTGTCGGGGTCCGTCGACAGTCCAGAGTCGCTGATAATGTGTCCGAGGAACTTCCCTTCTCTTTGACACAACTGACACTTCTTCGGTGAAACTTTTAGATTTGCTACTCTTAATCGGGCTAAGACAAGGCGGAGATTTTCTACCATTTGTTCAAACGTGGGGCCATGTACGATAACATCGTCCAAATATACTAGGCACGCCTTAGGTGGAATTCCTTGGAGGACGATTTCCATGAGCCTCTGAAAAGTTGCAGGGGCATTGGTTAGGCCAAATGGCATAACTGAAAACTCCCACAATCCACTGCCTGTAGTGAACGCGGTCTTTTCGCGATCTTCCTCTTCCACTTCTACTTGCCAGTAGCCCGACTGCAGATCTAGTGTCGAAAACCAAGTTGAACCGGCGAGAGCATCCAGAGTCAGATCAATACGTGGCAGCGGATATGAATCTTTTTTGGTGACCTCATTCAGCCGTCTGTAGTCGACGCAAAATCTAGTCGAGCCATCCCTCTTCTTCACCAGGACGACTGGAGAAGTCCAAGGGCTACTAGATGGATTGATAACGCCTTGGGTTTTCATCTCGTTTACCAGATTTTCCGCTTCCTGACGTTTGGCCAATGGAAGCCGCCTGGGAGGCTGTTTAATCGGTTTGTTGCTACCTACGTCGATCTGATGCCGCATAATCGTGGTCCGACCGAGGTCGTTTTTTGTTCGCGCAAAGACATCCTGATGTTCTACGAGTAGTTTTTCCAATATTATTCTCTGCTGATTATTCAGGTGTATAGTTATGGGTTCCAGCAATTGGTGTAATTCAGGCGGTAGATGATTGAAGTTCGCTGTTCCTTCTTTCGAAGAACTGACAATGTCTGCAGCTACTTCCACATCTGCGAGGGAGGTGTTAGCCTTTATTTCGATTGGGTTATCTGTTACGTTTGTCACCCGAACTATCAGACTTCCATTGTTGGACTGGCCGACTGCTGGTTCCATCCACAGGGTAGGTGGGAGATTCTTTGGAGATATCAAAACAGTTTTTCGTTCACCCACTGACGGGTGGTAAAGTGTTACGAAGCAGGACGACTCCGCTGGTATTGTACAGTCCTGTATTGTTCTAACAAAATTCTCAGTGCCCTCTTCTTCGATTATCGGAACGAGTTCGTGAGCTATCCTAATAGTGTGCTTCGCTAAGTCGATTGAGCATCTGTTGCCCGCAAGAAAATCCATCCCGATGATGCAGTCGTCAAAGACATCAGCTACGTAGAAGGTGTGTGTCGTGGTAAAATTTTTAATAGCAACTGGCAGCTCAATGATCCCATCCACTACGCTGGTTCCTCCAGTGACATTTCGAATCTGTGTTAAAGATGGGTTGAGACTATACGGGTATTGCAAGCGGTCCAGTATTCTTCGGTGCAGAATAGAATGCGTCGCTCCTGTGTCCACGATCATGTGGCAGACAATTCCTTCTATCTTCCCTTTTATTTTAATGGTATTACAGATCATACCTTGACTAACAGTTATGATAGGTGGAGCTGGTAGCCTCGAAGATATTGGCGCCGTCGTGTCCCGTGTCTCCGTGTTATGTCTGGATATTGGCTCTCGGTCAAGTGTTGGTGTAAGGGAGGTCAGGGTGGTAGCAGGCGATGTGTGGTGGATAGCTGGGGAGTTAGGAATTGGTGTGTTCTTTGTTGGGATGTTAATAGGTGGTGTCGGATAGTTCGTTAGTGTGTTAGTGGGAAGAGGATGGTTTGTTAAGGTGTTAGTGGGAAGAGGATGGTTTGTTAGAGGGTTAACGGGAAGTGAACGGTAGATTAGTTTATTAGTGGGTGCGGGATTTGTTAGTGAGTTTATTGGGGGTAGGTCAGTTAATGTGTTAGTGGGTGGTGGATGGTTTGTTAGGGGATTAATGGGAAGTGGATGGTAGATTAGTGTGTTAGTGGGAAAAGAGGAGTTGATTACAGTGTTGGCGGGGAACGGGGTGGGGATAGGGTGTGTGCGTGTAGTGGTGGTATGTGGCTGGTGTGAGTTGTCATCGTGTTAGTGTTCGGTGGGAGCTTGACGAGTGGTGAATTCTGCGCGATACTTGTTTTTGTGTTCGGAGTATATGCGGTTATGGTGGTGAGGTTAGTTAGTTCTAGGAGGCTGGTTTTTAATGGACTGTTGATCTTTGTGCCGCTGAGGATGTACCTGCAGATTGTATGTGGAGCGTTTGTGAAGTGTGCTGATCTCTGCCCCCCGAGATCAGCTGCCCTGCGTTTAAAGTTCCTGTTAATCTAGATGAAGCGATATTCCTAGTATGTTCTCTGCTTCCGGATAGCTGCTGTGTTTGTGTTGGTTGCAATTTTGACGGTGAGTCGTCCCGTGATCCATGAGTAGATTTATGTGCTATATTATTCCCCCTTCTTCGATAGGAATTAGCAAAATGTTGATTGCTCTGTTAGTAGGGCGGCCTTTAACCAGGTCGAATACTACTCTGTTGCCAGGAGCTATTTCGGTTTCCGGATTTAGAACTGAACTCTGAAAGTTGGCAAAATGGAAGAAGACGTCTATTTGACTCTCATCTCGCACGATAAACCCGTACCTTCTTCGAAAGTCGCATCGACGGATAGTTCCTGTGACGTTTTGGGCTATCAAATTGGATTTAAACGGGGTGTTAGCTGATATAGGAGCTGTTGAATCTGGCTGAGCTAGCTGCGGCTCCCTCACGCTAGCTCGTTCGCGTTTCCCGATAACATCCGTGCTGAATTCCTTCCCAATTGTTCTCTTCTGAAGTCCGGCGGTTCTCGCAGTGGAGCTCTATTATTACTCGTTGCTACGGCAACTCGTATATTTCGCCTCGTGGCTCGGGTTGCTCGATGGTTAGCTTCGATCCGGTAGGCTGTTCGGACGGCATCTTGTAGAGTAGACGGATTGAAGTCTCGGACTTTTTCCTGCACGTCTAAGTTGAAAATTCCGTCTAGGAAGTGTTCCAAAGCGATCTGGTCTCTTGTATCCTCTGGACAAGATGGGAACTTAAGCCTGGTCAGCCGTAGAAGTTCCGTGGAAAATTCTGAAAAACTTTCTCCATTCCGTTGAACTCTTGTGCTGAGCTGGACGTGATTGAATGACTGCTTGTACTCGGTACCAAATTGGATAGAAAGCGCATTTCTCGCCTTGGTGTACGACCGTCTAGCGTCCTGATTTAACGTCTCATAAAAACCAAGCGCCGTACCGCGCAGAGATGCTACCAAGTACAGTCCTTTTGTGTCGTCATCCTAGCCATTAGTTTCCGCTATTGCCTCAAAATGCAATTCGTAGTGGTTCCAAGGAGCTTTTCCATCATATTCCGTTGGCGATAGCATCGGTTTCCTTACGTGCCGGTCATTTTTTCCCGGCTGTGATCTGCACGATGTCGGTGCTTCTCTTGGCTGTTCTGACCCCCCATCGTTAGGACATGTCCCCACGGGCGCACTTGCCTCAGCCGATTGATTCTTGCAATAGTCTGGATTCTCCTTGGGAAGTCTAGTTGGAGACGGTGTGGAATGGCCACTAGGTGGTGGATGCCCCGCCGTTTTGTCAGAGGCTGGTGCATTCGGTGTGACCTCAGAATCGTCCATGACCTTATGCGCGAACGCAGAGGCGCTCAGGATGGACATATCGGACACCTGCCTTCGTAACGTGCCCATCTCTTCTCTCACGGACGTATTCTCCCCCTTTAGGGTCCTCAATTCGTTGCCGAATTCCGCCATTGCACTTGATTGTGCGCTAACTTTGTCATCCAACTCTTCCAGCTTTCGCAGAATCTTTTCGAGCTGTTCTTCTGCCATCCTGCGCGATCACTACTCCCTACCTCGTTAGAAATTCAAATCGTTGATAATCGAACGTGAAAGATTCGAAACTATTGCCGTGTATACCACGCGGCCTAGACCAAATGTACAATCAATTTAGGTTGGATAGTGCGTAGTAGAAAACGCTGTAATTAGTATAGACGCGTAGAATACGGTATTCAATAATAATCTTATTCAACTTAAATTCAATAGCCCCTAGTAGAAAGTTTCGCAACCAATCTAGATGCGTGGAAGATTGTATTACGTAGAAAATTTTAGTCGACTTAAATCCAATAGCACCCAGTGAAATTTTGGCAATCGACTTAGATTTGAAGAATATTGACTTTGGTAGCAGTTTTACTCGAGTTAAACGCAATAGCACCCAGTAAAAGTTTTGCAATCGGTCTAGATGCGTAGAATATTGTATTAGGTAGAAATTTTAATCGACTTACGTTCAATAGTACCCAGTAAAAAGTTTTGAAATTGGCCTATATGCGTGGAATATTGTATTAGGTAGAAATTTTAATCGACTTACGTTCAATAGTACCCAGTAAAAAGTTTTGAAATTGGCCTAGATGCGTAGAATATTGTACGAAGTAGTGATTTTACTCGACATAAATTCAAAAGCACCCAGTTAAAGTTTGCAATCTTACGTAGAAATTCTATTCGACTTAAATTCAATAGCACCCAGTAAAAGTTTTGCACTTCCTTAGATGCCTAGAGTGTTGCATCTAGTAATTTCAATCACTTTAATTTGCGATAGCACCTAGTAGAAAACTTTCAAACGTTATAGATGCTTTGAATATAGCATCCAGTGATACTTTTAGTCAGTTTGATTTCGATAACACCTAGTAAAAAAAAAACTTTCAAAAGTTGCAAATGCTTAGAATCTCGTATTCGGTAAAACTTTTAATAACTTTATTTGCGATAGCACCTAGTAGAAAACTTTCAAACGTTATAGATGCTTAGAATATTGAATCCAGAAATACTTTGAATAACTTTAGTTGCGATAGCACCTAGTAGAAAACTTTCAAACATTATAGATGCTTAGAATATTGCGTCCAGTAATACTTTTAATAACTTTAATTGCGATAGCACCTAGTAGAAAACTTTCGAACGTTATAGATGCTTAGAATATTGAATCCAGAAATACTTTTACTAACTTTAGTTCCATTTTAGATGCTTAGAATGTTGCATCTAGTAGTAATTTTAATCACTTTAAATTCGATAAACCCTAGTAGAAAATTTTGCAATCGTTTTAGATGCTTAGAATGTTGCATCTAGTAGTAATTTTAGTCGCTTTAAATTCGATAAACCCTAGTAAAAAAATTTGCAATCGTTTTAGATGCTTAGAATGTTGCATCTAGTAGTAATTTTAGTCACTTTAAAATCGATAAACCCTAGTAGAAAATTTTGCAATCATTTTAGATGCTTAGAATATTGAATCCAGAAATACTTTGAATAACTTTAGTTGCGATAGCACCTAGTAGAAAACTTTCAAACATTATAGATGCTTAGAATATTGCATCCAGTAATACTTTTACTAACTTTAGTTCCGTTTTAGATGCTTAGAATGTTGCATCTAGTAGTAATTTTAGTCACTTTAAATTCGATAAACCCTAGTAGAAAATTTTGCAATCATTTTAGATGCTTAGAATGTTGCATCTAGTAGTAGTTTTAATCACTTTAAAATCGACAAACTCTAGTAGAAAATTTTGCAATCGTTTTAGATGCTTAGAATGTTGCATCTAGTAGTAATTTTAGTCACTTTAAATTCGATAAACCCTAGTAGAAAATTTTGCAATCATTTTAGATGCTTAGAATGTTGCATCTAGTAGTAGTTTTAATCACTTTAAATTCGATAAACTCTAGTAGAAAATTTTGCAATCGTTTTAGATGCTTAGAATGTTGCATCTAGTAGTAATTTTAGTCACTTTAAATTCGATAAACCCTAGTAGAAAATTTTGCAATCATTTTAGATGCTTAGAATGTTGCATCTAGTAGTAGTTTTAATCACTTTAAATTCGATAAACTCTAGTAGAAAATTTTGCAATCGTTTTAGATGCTTAGAATGTTGCATCTAGTAGTAATTTTAGTCACTTTAAAATCGCCAAGCTCTAGTAGAAAATTTTGCAATCGTTTTAGATGCTTAGAATATTGCATCTAGTAATACTTCCAATTCAATTCAATTGCGATTGCTAATTTATATAAACTTTCGAACGTTTTAGATGCTTAGAATGTTGCACTCAGTTATGATTGCAATTAATATAGATTAGATAGCCTGTAAGAGAAAATTCTGGAATTGATCTAAATATGCCAACCACGGTATTTGTTAATAATTTAATCAATTTATGGTACTACTTGCACGTAGCAGAAAACGCTGTATCTTATTTTAGTGTGTGCAATATATTTAATCAGAATATATTTAATTAGTAATAAAAATATATTTAAGAGGGCGAAAATTAATTATAATTAGCCTCGAACTGATACTACTTAATTTCCCAATCTGTTCAGTGTGCTGTTGTCGATGAACTCCCGTTGTTGTTAGGACTGCCGTTGTACCGTTAGTACGGAACCGCAACGTCGTGTAACTTCGACTTCCAAATTTCGTTCTGAGGTCGACGGGCTGAGAACTCGTGGGGGCCCTTTTACGGGACTGAAGTGGTACCCCACACTTGACACCAATTGTTACCAGTTTGGTCTATTTCCTTGTAGCGTTCTGACCACTGGCCGAGCGGACACCAATAGTTACGGTCAGATTCGGATGATGCGCTGCGTCCTGGACAAGCAGTCTAAGTAATAAAAAAAAACCTCGTACCTGGGATTTTCGACGGGGCTGATGAAACAACGGAGCCGGGCTTTCTTAGCGTCTTGCTAGGGTGTTACCTTGGCCTAGTTTCTGCTGGGTGACTTTGTTTTTTCTTCTTGTTTTATGCTAGTGTTCGTTGGGTTACTGTTTTGGGTTTTTTTTTTTAAAGAAAACCACTAGAACTTGCTGGGTTTCGCACTGACTTTTATTTATCCAAAAAGAAGCAAAGAGAAAAAATACAACTTTCTTCATAGCACAAGACTTTTCAGCTCAAAGACTACACTTCGACAAATGGCGGCTTACAATTTTTTCGCGGGGCTACGTGATCTATTCTATCCTTCAATCTCTTCTCATCTTTTACAAAGTTTACTTGTCCTGCCCTCTATTTTTCACATTTTACTTAAAAAGTCAAATTTTCTGTTTATATACTTCAAATTTTTTAACAAGTCAAATTTTCTTTTTATCTACTTCAAATTTTTAAACAAGTCATATTTTCTTTTTATCTACTTCAAATTTTTAAACAAGTCAAATTTTCTTTTTATCTACTTCAGATTTTTAAACAAGTCATATTTTCTTTTTATCTACTTCAAATTTTTAAACAAGTCAAATTTTCTTTTTATCTACTTCAGATTTTTAAACAAGTGAAATTTTCTTTTACTTTTAGCTTTCTGCTACGTGTCATAGTTCTTATCCAATTTCAGTTCTTTGCTAAACGTCAAATTTCTCTTGGCTTCCATTTTCTACTAAGTTTCGAAAGTGTTCATTAACTTTCAATTTACGTTAACTGTCAAACTTCCTTCGCTTCAGTTTTCTACTAAGTTTCGAAAGTTTTTGCCTAATTTCAATTTATGTTAAATGTCAAACTTCTTTTGACATTTAATTTTCCATTAAGTTTCGAAAGTTCATCTAATATCAATTTATATTTTCTACTAAGTTTCGGAAGCTTTCGTCTAATTTCAATTTATGTTAGATGCCAAACTTCTTTTGCTTCAATTTTCTACTAAGTTTCGAAAGCGTTCATCTAATTTCAATTTATATTTTCTACTACGTCTCGGAAGCTTTCGTCTAATTTCAATTTATGTTAGATGCCAAACTTCTTTTGCTTCAATTTTCTACTAAGTTTCGAAAGTGTTCATTAACTTTCAATTTACGTTAACTGTCAAACTTCCTTCGCTTCAGTTTTCTACTAAGTTTCGAAAGTTTTCATCTCAAAGTTATTAACACTTTTGGGTGAGCCATATTTATTTTCTGATGAGAGATGACGGAATATTCTCTAGCAACTTGCAGCGATTCTATGTCTAAGCACAAGTCTAGCACAATGCTTCGGCTTTATGCGGCCACGTCTGGGTTCGCCTTTTATCTAGTCGGTTGGAGTAGTTCCTCTGAATTGGACTAGATTTCAAGAATTGTGGTGACCGATAGGGGTTAGAATGGAGACGAGTCTTTACTTTTAGGTTTAGGGTTCTGCTATGGTTCGAGGTCTATCTTCTGAAAGAGAGACTGTCAAATTGTATGACGTTTTCCCTGTCTCGTATGTTTGATTTTCTTGACGTATGTAAATAGACGAGAATTTCCTCGAAAGTAATTACAGTTTTTCAATATTGAGCAAAGATTGTCTTTCTTATTTTTTGTGGGAGAAATAAAAATAAAAAAAAAAAAAAGTGACAAATCTAAACTTCTACGAAATACTTCCTGCATAATTTAAATGTCAACATTCCTCAAGTTTTCCACTCATTAAAATGTTGGTCTCATCGTTCAAGAAATGAACTTCTAAACACTAATTCCTAAAGGTGTTGAGAACTTATGCATGGGCAATTATTCCACTCATCCCGCAATGGACGAATGCCTTGGCAGCATACTTTTAGAACGTGATGACTCCCAGGAACGTCTTATAGATGTACTGGGGCGAATGGTCGGGAGGTATTGCACTGGAAAAGCTCCCATTGTAAGGAGGCGACCCGATTTAACGATTCTTAAGGATACTGCCCTATATTGAGAGATTAGATTTCTCTCTGGATTAGCTCCTGACTGCTAAGGCTGAGGTTGATGCTAGTGTATAACAGAAAAGGGGTAAGTCATCTTGTTACAATAAGAATTAAAAATGAGTTTTATTTTTTCCTCAATGAATAAAACTCATAATTCGAATTTTATATTTTCCTTGTCTTATAACAGTTAAAAATGAGTTTTATTTTTGTCCTCAGGAAATAAATCTCATAATCAGATTTTTTTTATTTCCCTCAGGAAATAAAACTTATCAATGGACGTTCTCTATTCTTGTTGTCATATTATTGTTAGAAGATACAATGTGTAAATTTTTTTAATCAATTTTGTATAGCAACCGTACGAAACAGTTGCCCGATTGGACCTATTTTTGAATTTAAATCTACATTTTTTTTAAAACGGCCGTTTACAGTGAAAAACCAGAGCTATATATAGCCAGGGGCGGATTTCCATATAGGCCGAATAGGCCCGGGCCTAAAGCGGCACATTTAGAGGGGTCCGCAAAACTCGATGAGTTTTTTTTTAGTAGTCGCGTCTTCTGTGAACCCACACGTCAACGTTTCAAAATTTAAAAATGTGTCCATAGCATTCCGAAAAAGAAATTTACACGTATGGAGAGGAGATTACAATTATGAAAATGTTGGATCATCGAACTGGATCTTTGCTTTTTAGTTTACTCCAAGTTCAAGAGCATCATTTTAATTTTGCTCCACTACAGACATATAATAGTACTGGGTTATTTGGTATTTTTGCTTCAACTTTTCGTGTTTTACAGGGAGTAGAGGGGCGGAATCTTCCATAGGCCTAGGGCGGCCAAGTTATCAAATCCGCCCCTGTATATAGCAACACCAAGAAGGGGTTGTCGATTCCAATTTTTCTTTCCCTAAGATTCTTACTCGTACAGGTTTATTTCTTCAGGGAAAAAATAAAACTCATTTTTAACTGTTAAATGCTGAGAAAAATGATAAACTCAATTAAGGAGTTTTATTTCTTGAGGAAAAAAATAAAACTCATTTTTAACTGTTAAATGCTGAGAAAAATGATCAACTCGAATTTTGAGTTTTATTTTTTTAGAGGAAAAATAAAACTCATTTTTAAATGTTAAACCGAGAGAGAAATATAAAACTTATGATAAGACTGTTATTTACTCAGAAGAAAATAAAATTCTCTTTTTAACTATTTCATTAGAAGATAAAATATAAACTATCAATAACAAAGTGTTAAAACCAGACTTTTAAAATATTTGTTATAACTCTTTCGGTCCCTGGTTTTTATTCAGTTCAGCAAGCCTTGCTTACGTAGAATGAACTGAAAATGACACTTCACATACAAACTCAAAATATTATTTCGAATTTAAGCACTTGTATTGCTCTAATTAGGTGTAGAATATACATTTACCACAGTATAAAGTTTTTGTCACAACCTCGGAAGCAGTTGACCAATTTTTCGTTCTTTAGGCACGTATGCTGACAATAATTTATTGCAACTTCATTTAAATTACGACAAATTTTAGGTGAAATGTCAAAATATGTGATTAAAATAGGAGCCTAATCTATTACAAAGAGATGAGAATCACCCCGAGGTTAAAATTCCTTGTGTTTAGAAAGTTTTATACCGATATCGTTTTTAATTGGGTATCTCAATAATATGAATGTCATAGGTACACTTGATGTAACTTAGCCCTTTCGAGAAAAGTGTAGATATTTCATGAAATGTAGGCAGATAGTGTAAAAGTTTGCTCTTAATGACTTTTTACATGATGTGCTTGAAATTTTTAGTCTCTCCATGAAATATTACAAGCCGGCGTGTATTTGAGCCTATGTATTCGAGATGCGCGTTTGCGTGTGTGTCGCTGTATCGCAGCTCTGGGTGCAATCTACCCCTTCACCGCTCATCTACCTCTCATAGTATTGGGTTATGTTGATTGGTATTACACTGTCGCCGTAGATGCTTGTAGCATTTAATGAAGTGACTAAAAATTTCAGACACATCATGTAGAAAGTCATCTAGCGTGAGTTACATCAAGTGTCTTCGACAATAACATGTGTTACGAAATTTAGATGAAAGAAATTCAACCTTAAATTTTCACAAACCTTTGTATACCTCAACAAATTAATGTAATTTGGTGAATATAAGCCTACAAAATGATACCTACCTTTCTTACACCCTCTCTAATTTTCTAATCGGCCCATCAACGATTTCTACATTCAGAGAATACTTTCCATCATCCACATCTGTGACACAGCTCTTAAGTGTACGATGACTATAGACTGTTGCAACTAATTTGAACAGATTTTTGATTCATGATGAATTTTTAGGTGGTCAGTTTGGTTACTGATTATCTATTGCTGTATGTAAGTCCTGATTCGTTCTCACTCATTGGTACTAGTGGGGCAAGCTAGTTGATGACTCTTCAATATGGTATGTAGTCAGCAGCAAGGCACTAGACTGTCCGAATAATCTTCGATCTGGAGTTCCTCCAGCTAGTTGGCATTACTGCAAATAATGTAGTTAAGTAATCGACCTGTACGGATAAATAAATTAGGGTCTTGTTGACTGTCCCTATGAGAGTTAACGAGGAGAACGAATGGACGTCTCTTGTTGACAATGTACAGTAGCAAGAAGTTGTCCTAGAGCAAACTATTTCGGTCATGAGCTTTCTTGGTGGATTCAGACGGCTGAGGCGTGGTCTTACTGTCCCAAAGACAATACGACCTGGTATTGTGAGAAACCTTGTCGGCTTCTAGTCCAGAGTAGTCAGATTCCCAACTTGTCACAGTTGTCCTCAGCATGAGGTACAACTTCTAAAGAATGACCCAAATACAAAGAGGGACCCTTACAGTCCCTATGATCGTACGAGAATTAATTGTATGCCTGGGTTAACCTTGGAGCGGCGTGACCACGTACGCACAACTGCCTTGATGAGGGTTTTAGACAAAAGAATAAGATTTCTTGACGATCATACTGAGGCAGTCAGAAAGGCAAGATTGTTCGTGTACCCAGAGTTCTGTAGCAGCGGTGGTCCTTGTTGAATATTTGTCCCCAAGGAATTATCCACGTCGTGCAGATGCAGCTCTATCTTGATCAGTTCTGTAACTAAGAGACCTAGGGAACTTAAAGCATTAAAAGCAAAATAAAGAAAATTTCTTGATATTTGTTCCCAGTAGTCTTGAAAAGAAAAACAAAAGTGCTGAAAAAAAACACAATATTTTTTTTTAACAACGTTATAAAGAAAAACAAAGCCTACCTAGCTACGGCTGTCTGTGTTCGGCAAGGTGTTACTAGCCCGAAATGATTTACCTAGTTTACATGATGACTTGACTAGAATTTGGAAATAATAGAAACAGGTCAGTTGCTTCGCCACAAATTCATCTACGTCAACAATTTTTTTTTTTTTAACTATGATTAAGCCAAGCTCAGGGATCCCCTTTGATACTGTTTAATCAGAAAACATTTAACAAACAAATTTATGAATGGAGAAATTGGGCAGTTTGGGATACTCAAAGTCGAATATACGCTACTCTAACTATATTTTTGTCTTTCAACTTCGCTTAATTTATACAAAAAATATACAATGGATTTTGATTACAAGAATCGATTCACAACAATTTTTTTTTTTTGCTTTTTTATGGTGTTGCCGAAGCTCATGGATCCTATGATGCCGCTGCACACCCTTGGCAGGAAAGTAATAAGCTGTTGGGAATTGAGGATTATTGAGTTGAGACAAGTAAGTGAATGCTTGTGGCTCATAGCTGGGGGAAAACAGAGGATGGCAAACTGTTCCACATTCGTACTCTTCTACTCACGGAATTTCACGATACGGCTGAATTTGACTTCAAGGGTGTGCTTTCATTGGCTTTACTTTCTTTCTTTACTTTGTTTACCAAACTTTCGTTTTCTTCACGGTCATATGCTCTGATTCTTACTCGCCATAGTAACCATCGTGATATACACACGGTGATTCATATTATGTATACATACTTGACACAGTTCATGGGGTTTCATAATATTTGCTGTGCCTGTAGAAATGATGAGTCAAAGTGTGGATACTTGCTTCTATCGGTATTTCATTGATTAAATTAAATCGTTATGTTAGTATGAGATTTATACGAATTGTGTTGTGTAATGATCTCATGAGATCATGACATCATGAGATCACGAGATGATTATAATAAGATCACTACAAATTAATTAAATTCAATTCACTATATTAATTCAAACTATTATGATGCACATTCAATTTCACGTCACTTTTTAATTAGGCTAGCAGAAATGTTCATCGAACATATTTGTCATTCGATGATTTCTTCTGCAACATTTAAATTCTGAAATTTCAAAATTATTTAATTATAAATTTACCAAATTACCATTTGCATCAAAAATAAAGATGAATTAAAAAATTAATAAATAAAGTCAAAATAATAAAAAATCAATTAATAAGTGACGGAGATGCCAAAATGATTATGGAGCCAAATAAAAATGAAGAATGCGGAAAAAAATACTACTGAACACGACGTCGACTTATTGAAAAAGAGAGCGATTCTTTGTTGCGTTCTCCTTTTTATTATCAAGTCCACCCAAATTTTTGTGGTACTGCCAATCTGCGTTGATCCACATATGATTTGATTACATGCAATAGGAATGCGGTATAAATAAATATAGATATAAAATATAAATAAATTAGTAGCTATTGAACTAGGTTGGCATTATTAATTTGGTGATAATACGCGTCTTTCCTGTTCTTATTTGTGGTTTAAAAATCCCTTTAAATATGAGAAATAAAGAAAAATATATAAAGCTCTTCCTGTAGTAGTGAATATAAAAATAATGATTCTGCTAGAAAACACATTATTTGAATACTAGATTTTTTCGTCGTGGATTTCCGTGAGAGTCAGTCCTTTCAACTCTTTCATCTTTTAATTGTCCTTTTCACACTAATTGAATTTGTTGAATAATTCAAAAAATATTAATTTTTGAGAAAAATTGGCCTTAGTTTTGGATTCTGTTTCTACTGAATGTGCCTGCCTCGAGCTGTCAATAAAGTTCAAAGTCAGCTCGAATTTTGTATTTTGTTAATTTGTGAGTTTTTAAACTGTGGTCTATTTAAGAAATTGATTCAACTGGTAAGTTATTGTTTATATTTAACGTATTTGCTTAATTTTTTCAAAGAAAACCTTGACAGATTTGCTAATATATTTCATGTGTTTCGTTGAGGTTACCTTTGCTTATATTCTTGTTTATTCTTCAGTAGATAAAAGTTGATTTATTAGATGTGTTTTTTATGCGAACTTATTTTTAAATTATGCTTATTTCTCAGATTCCGTCTACCTTAATAAGGTGAAGGATTTCGTTTCATTGTGAAGTTAAGAAGATTAGATTCCAAGGATAGGAAGTTCAAGGGACTGAATCTACTTAATCTAGGTAAGTATTTCATATACATTTCGTAAATTCTTTCTAAAATTTTTCAGTACTTCAATGCTGAATGCTTTAAAATAGGATTATTTTCAATCCAGATTTAGCGTCGCTAGATTTTGCCTGGGCCAGCTTCTCGGTAAATATTCGTGGAATAGATACAAAGCTCAGCATGGCAGCAAGGAAATAAGGAAAGTCTCCTGTCTCATGAGGAGTGTGGGGGAATTGCTAATGTTTTTCGCTCTTGAACTTTCGCAGATTGTAAACGCGATAAAAGACAGAATATGCTAGACTATTCCACATTTGCATTGTTCGTGATAAAAATGCATCCCGAAATCTTACTGTACGACCGAAAGTATTTTGACTGGTTAAAGGATAGACCTATCTAGAAAATTCATCAAAATATTTAACATGCATGTAGCTGTAAAAAGCGAAGGGCACACGACATTGAGACGGTGCTCGAGCGAGCCGGTATGACAAGTATTTAATTGCCACACTTGAAGGTTCTCTTTGGACAGTATATAATAAAGCCAAGGCTATTCGACCAGCCCCAGCCCAAATATGGGCACTCCTCTCAAGGTTTTATAGGCTGAAATATTTCTTACATTTTCAGAACTCCAACATATTTTGATGCTTTATTGACAACAGGAAAGATTTGATCTGTCCAGCCTAATTTACTGGAAATATTAAAGCCAAGAATGCTTAGTGACGCTGAATCGGATAGTAATACTCCATCAAAATGCATGGAAGTGGTTAGTGATGATCTTGTTTTAAAGAAATAAGACAGCCAATGTCTTAGATGGGTTGAATTCGACGCGATTCACTTTTGCCCAAATGAGGATATTATAAAGATCGTTATTCAGGTACCTCATCATGCACTCTTGTGTGACATATACGATATTCCCTATGGAATCAAGCGCACTATCATCAGCAAACCTATGGATGAAATTGAGAGTAAGAAAAAGAGATGATCAAGGAAAAGTAGGAAGAGAGCCGGAGAGATAACAGAGCACAAGAGAACACCGGCATTTATAGGGTGACGTTCAGATGTAACGCCATCTAATAAAAATCGTGTAAGCGACATATAAAAAATTGTCATTCTATGATAGAATATTATAGCCAACACCAAGTGTTTTAAGTGTGGCTAAAAAGGCAATCAAAGCCCTTTGAAATATCTGGAGCAACAATTTTGGACACACCAAAATTGAGGGGACTATAGTTCCAACGTTCCGTAACAAAAGTCGGTTAGCCTCGGATTGGCAATCATTGATGAATTGATTAGATTGTAGATACTAAATTAAATTGGAGTTAATGATAGATTCAAAAACCTTCGAAAGAAATGAAGTGATTGCAATTGGTAGATAATTTGAGGGTTCGCTGCCATCTCCTCTTTTTAAGAATAGGCTAAACGTGGGCTAGTTTTCAAGCAGTTGGAAGGTTTCCTGTCGAATAAGACTAATAAAATTATTTGTGAAGAGGTTTAGTAAAGGATTAGGTTTTAATTGAGAAGGTGCTAAATACCATTAGGACCTGCAAACTTGAAGGCGTTTAGCCCCTTAAGAACGATGACCATTTGAGTGGAAGATGAGATTTTGAAGCTAATATAGCAACCATAATACCAGCTTTATCCAGGGAGTCAACAACCGCTTCACAATTGCTAAGTAGTAGAGGTATAGAGGAACTTGAGAAGTTGTTCCTGATGGTTTTTATCATAGAACAGATATCTTTGCTACCTTTGCGGTATGCCAAGATTCTTGGTGTAATAGTCCAGTCAAAGGGAAATTCTTCTTTCTGGACAATGGACTTTCAGGTGTTCCGTCTAGTCTTGCAGATTATTTTACTTTTAGACGCAAATGCAATTGATAGGCGCAAAAAACAGACTATTTCCCTCTTATAGCTTGGTTGCACTTATATCGTTAAACCAATAGCAATTTTTCTATTTTGAGATCTGCTGTGGGAATACGGAATGTATGCACTCATGTCACTTAGCGTGTTAAGTATTACTAAGCTCTAGGGTGCATTTATCGTGATCCCCCGAAGCAAAACACCCGACCAAACAATCTCCTTGAGGTACTGCTTGAGACTTTCCAAATCTGAATTCTTGAAGTGGTAGATAAACCCGCTTATGACGACACAGATTAGAGGTAGTAAATTCAGCCGAGATTTAACAGTGATCTGGATTATCAAGTGGCATCCGACTGAAACAAGTCTAGTAGATCAGCTTTATCTCCAGCTGCATCAGGAATTCGCAAAAATGCCAATTAAAATATTCAATGAGAATTCCATCAATCGGACTACAAGGTTTGTCTTAGAAAAATATCTGAGTCGCTGTATGTTGTAGACATTGAAATGGCCTGCCAAGACAATTTCGGAAAAGGGGAGACAGAAATAAAATGATCAATATTATTAAAAATATTGTCATATACGAATAACCTGTCGTCATCAGACATGTTTGGACTGTGATAAATTAAACAGAAGTTCATGATGTTCCTTAATCCAGATGTAATTAAGCTGCAGAAATCTTTAACAACGGCGTAGCCCACATCATGATTATACTGACTAATATCAGCATCAGAAAGCTTCAAGAACTGTAGAATGTTTTGTTTTGAGGTGGCAATACAGCTAAAAGCGATTTCATCTGAATCCACGAATAATGCAGAAATTTAAAATAAAATTCTGCATGCTCAGTAAATAGCAAATAAAAAAGCAAAGAAAAAATAGAACGACACACAACTTGGAGGACTGGAAGTTTTCACAAAGCAGAGCAAGGTATATAGAAGGCAAGGTAACCCCATTACAACTTTGACACATTGCAACTGATAGCCTGTGACGTAATTCTGTGACTAATGTTTATACATTTTTATAGGAAAGACAGAGAGAGGAGAGAGAGTATTGTGTTCTCTGTGCTGTACTTTCCTATACATTTCACAATATTACGTCACTTAATGGTGGAACATGGTTCGTAATGGGAAATCCTTGTATTCTATATACCTTGAAGCAGAGTGCCTTGTGTGGGCCACATTATAAGTAAGTAACTGTGACAAGCCATAAATTCCTGATTCCGAAAATTAACGGGAATGAGAAAGTGATCTGCTTCCACGATCGGTTATAAGTTCATACTGTTTATCTCATCATTTTAAAGCAAAAAGTTTAAAATGGAAGTTATGAGGTTTTGCACGCATGTCATTGATATATTATTTTATTTTTAGGATCACTCAAGTCGACCATGTTTTCCGTGCTTAAGACTTTCATTAGGAATAATCCAGATGCCCGAGGAGGGAACGATTCTCGATCGCGACACAGAAAAAAAAAATTTAACGGTTGAGAGCGAAGAAGTGAACGAACACGTGAACAAAAGCTTTGTTAGGACAAAAGTGCTCAGTTAAAGTTTGCGTTAAAAGAAATGTTAGACGGCCCCTTCCTGGCTAAAGCGTCTGGAAAATCAAAACCATCAGCACAATCCAAACACGCATATGTTGTGTCCCGTCTGTCTGCCAGCAGGAGAACTGACTCAACTAAGATACCGGAGCATCGATTACCGGAAGTGGAATGAGAAACGAGCCGTCGTCCGAAGATCTCAGTTACCAGGATGATTGATGAAAAAAGATCAAAAAACGTTAGAAGGAGGGAAGATTTGCGCATCTCTCGTAAAAGATTCACGGAAAATGATAAAGAAATTATGGAACTACCGCGGTACATAGTAGTCAATAATAGATCGTAGTGAGTGATTCCAGGGTCCATATCTGCTATAAGCCGATTAAGTTCTTTCTACTTTGAGAGCCCCGTTTTCCTCGCTACTCTAGAATTTTCAATTTACAAGTTCATTTTGCAAAATACTAAACAAAAAAAAAGGAAAATTGAATGTGTATTTATATAGGTACCAACGTAGTTTTGACTAAAAAATGTGCGATAACTGAAAACGCCAGCCTCAACATCTTGCTTTCTTTCCGTACAATTTTAGTTACACTAACAATAATAATTACATCATTAATATGACATATACTGCATTTTTGATTTTAGGGCACTAAATTAATGGGTTTAATAAAACACAATGCAGATGGTTTGTAAAGTTTTACTAAATAGAGCTTTGGCTTTCTTATCACAGTTATTATGAACTTTGCTCACTGTCCACTGTACTTGTTGACTCTAACAAACGCCGATCTGATTTTAAGTCATAAAAACTGAATTACTAAAACGATGTGATCTGAAAACTAACTACGATCCCTTATCTACTTTTGTATATTCATTTACCTACTTAAATATAAAAATTGAAATGAGGTAATATGTACAGCAGTGAATACTATAATGAGCGTAAGTATGTACATATATTTAGAATTTTTTATGTTGTATATTTTTTAGGTATGGAAAAAGAAAAACTTAAAAATAATATTATTTTCTTTAAATATTTATAATCGATACAAATCTCCATAAATATAATCGTTTGTGCGTCCGTTAGTGATCGTGTAACTTCTGAACGGCTTGCTTGATTGAGGTCCAATTCCCATAAATATTTTTTTTCTGCCCAGACGATTATTCATAGTTAATATTAACGGTCAATTCGCAAGAAAATTGCCATTATTATTTTACATGGAATAAACGATAAAAAATGGAAGCGACGCACACGAGGTGTTGGTGTTACTGCTTACGAAGGAATATTTGCAGGAAATACGTTAGCCTGATTATACATTGTTCATACAAAATAACGTGAGTGCTTTTATTTACGATTGCTATTAATAAAATGTTCGTTAACCAACTTCATACGAATATTTGAGAATAGTTAATAGTCAATTATACGCTACAATATACGTGCAATAAAAATTAAAAAAGTAAAAGTTGACCGGCCAACTTGATGGAGCTCCTCATTCTGCCAAAGCGGAGTACTTTCGGAAAAAAATGGAGTACACGACTAACGAAATTTAATGAATTAAAATTAATTAGAATGGGATGTCCAGAAATCATATTAATGTGAATAAAACTCATTTTCATTAAAACGATCATTTAAATTTTTAAATAAATCTTTATATGTCTCCTATTATTACATTATTTATATATATTTTTTTTATATAGAAACAACTGGTTATTATTTTAAGATTTTCCCATGATTTTTTTTTCAGCAGTAAGAATTTCTTAAGGTTACTTGAGAGCTTTTCGGTACCTGTAACGATTCGTTACATGGGAAGCATTTACTCGTTACTTTGAAATCGGTACTCGGTACTTTCGTTACTTTCGGTACTGGTCAGAATTTTGATAATAATTTCTGTTCTGCAGCGCCTTAGCTTGTTTTATGAATTTTTTACGCTGGCAGCTTTTATGAAATAGGTAGTATCTATCTATAGGTTAGGTATTTACGTTACTAATTCTGTTGTGATTCCATTATCTTTCGTTTCAGAATTTGATTTTTCATGAACGCTATCTTAATAATTTTTTTTTTAATACAAAAAAGAAAAATAAGGTGTATTCCAGGAAATACAAAAGGAGAAAATTATTCTTAATAAGAATTAATGAATAAATATATTGTGTTATATATACATATATATGTATTTGCACATAAATAAGAAAAAAATATATATATAAAAAAAAAAATTCAACGGCAGAAAAAAACGAGATGTTCACACATAAATAATTAAAATATTGAAATAATATACATAAATTTAAAAGTTATAAAAAGAGATTAATTAAACAAATCCTTATTGGCATTAAGGAAAACTATCATTTGAACAATCGGTCTTAATCGGCTTCTTCTTTCCGATATTATGAGCTCAGTTTTTGAAAGTATATGCTCACTGGGGACTGAAGGTGCCACAATTCCAAGATTTTTCCTTGCTAATTTAGCTAATCTGGGATAGGTGAGCGCTCGTGTTTTCCACCACAATAATGGATCATTTTTGCGGTATATATCTGGCTTTTCAGAAAACTGACGAGCCTCAATATGTGCGGCGGATGACGGTATAGGTGCTAGCACTTTTTGCAAAGGATGCTCTATTATCAAAGTCCATCCAAATGTCCTCCTCCATATTCTTGCATCTTGATTCATCATATTAAATCCAATTTTTTTGAAGCGGGGATCCAAAAACGTTGCCCGGGAGAATGTAGTTAGTTAGAAGTTAGTGAATGTCGCATTTTACTAATATACTACCAAGCCCACGTGCAAGTAAAATAACTTTCGATATAGTAACATCTTTTTCAGCACTTATCTCATTTGTAACTTGCTCAAATGGCTTTAAAACTTTTATTAGTTCCCTTAGTGTTTTCCTTTCCCACTAAGATAAACTTTGGACACATATTCGCTGAAACATGTAATATGTTGAATTCCAACGGGTTATAATATCATTTTTAATTTTAAGGGCTAACTATCAGGGTTCATTTGGTGTTGCAATTCCTTTAGTTTTTCGGAAGCTACAGTAATTTTCGTCTTAAGAATTTTCGGTCAAAAATTTCCGCTCTTTTTTTGTAATTTAGAACGTGGTCTTAATTTTTGCCAAGTCAATATCCTTCATGTTTCATTGTACCTTTCTTTTAGTATTTGCTGCTCTTTTACTCAAAAGGAAAAAAAAGCAGAAATGTAAAAATGCAAGCAAATCGTTATTCGGTGAATTGAAAAAGATAAGCACAAAGTAACGAAATAAGAAAGCACAGATTTCTTTGCTGAGTACCGATTCGGTCAATATCTTTCATTTTTCACTCTACCTTTCTTTCGGTATTTGCTGCTCTTTTACTCAAAAGGAAAAAAAAACAGAAATGTAAAAATGAAAGGAAATCGTTATTCGGTGAATTGAAAAAGAAAAGCACAAAGTAACGAAATAAGAAAGCACCGATTTCTTTGCTGAGTACCGATTCGGTCAATATCTTTCATTTTTCACTCTATCTTTCTTTCGGTATTTGCTGCTCTTTTACTCAAAAGGAAAAAAAAAACAGAAATGTAAAAATGAAAGGAAATTGTTAATCGGTGAATTGACAAAGAAAAGCACAAAGTAACGAAATAAGAAAGCACCGATTTCTTTGCTGAGTACCGATTCGGTCAATATCTTTCCTATTTCATTCTACCTTTCTTTCGGCATTTGCTACTCTTTTACTCAAAAGGAAAAAAAGCAGAAATGTAAAAATCCAAGCAAATCGTTATTCGATGAATTGACAAAGAAAAGCACAAAGTAACGAAATAACAAAGCACCGATTTCTTTGCTGAGTTCCGATTCGGTCAATATCTTTCCTATTTCATTCTACCTTTCTTTCGGTATTTGCTGCTCTTTTACTCAAAAGGTAAAAAAAGCAGAAATGTAAAAATGCAAGGAAATCATTATTCGGTGAAATCAAGAAGAGAATCACAGCATTAAAACAAAGTAACGAAATAAGAAAGTACCGATTTCTTTGATGAGTACCGTTTCGTTACTTCGGTATTTATCTAACACTCGTTAGTCAAGTAACGAATCAGTACTTTTTCCCCATCTCTCAGATCATACTTGCATGAAGTTAAATGGTTCTGTTATGAAAACTATTCTTGAGAAAAGCATACCTGCATAAAGCAAATCAATACAGGTGTATACTAATGAAATACATAAATTTGATCATAGTTTAATTATTTAAATATTTATTATTTAAATATTTGTAAGGATTTTAATACAGTCATCAGCAAAATTGTATTGGCAGCTTCAGTTGCTTTAGTTTTTCTGCATTTCAAATCTTTTAGAATATTTGAATCAGTACTGCACAGAATTAATTCTGGTAGAGAAAAATGGATTTATCCTTGCATAAAATTAAAAATTCGTCCGTTCGTTCATCCTTACGATAACTCAAGAGCGTGTGTACTTAGAGAGCTGAAGTTTTGCATATGGGTAACTCCTTCGTAGGGTTGCCATCCAAAAATTTCGTTTTTCTTTATGTATGTATATATTTTGATATTATCTGAGAACTCGTCGACGTAGAGAGCTGAAATTTTGTACATGGTGTTTTCATAAAAATAGTTAATATAATTTCAACTTCAATTTCTTGGTGTTGCAATATAAATATTTATGATTTTTACGTATACTGTGAAAACAATCAATTCTATATGGTTTTCATGTACTGAAAATTTCTTTAGAATATGAAATCCTATAAAATTATAAATAAATTATATATAAGTTCTAATCATTTTTGCTGTCAAAAATCTGTTCAAAAATCAAACTTGCACAGATGGGTGACCATACGAAATTCATCTAGGGCAGCGGTCGGGGAATTTTTTTAGCCATTACCCAAAAATATTTTTGTCTAAGCCGATATTACCCCACATTCTGAAGAGCAAAAAATAAGGCAAGGTACATTCAGATTTATTTATTATTCATTGAATTTATTGGGATTTACATGAAAACTCTGTATAAGTAAATAAAAATTATAAACAACATCATTCCAAACGACTATACTTTTTGGAGAAATGATGTTGTTCCATCTTTGACAGAATAACTTCAAAATTGGTGCATTTTAAAGTAAGGGCAGTCGATTTCTGCTCTTCGTTTTTATGTTCATTAAAGTATAAGATCCTTGTTCGCAAAGGTTCTGACATCCAAAAAGACGACAGATCTGCTTTGCTCTCAAATTGTATGCGAGCATCATTATTGCAGCGGAGTTCAAGAAGTGCTTCTGCCAAGTTTTGAGGGTTTTCTAGTATGTTAGATACTTCACATTTGAAATGGGTGCATTTTTTATAATTCAAATTGCTATGTAAAATAAACAAATTTTTAGCGCCCCCCTTATTTTCAGATAATATATCTTGGCGTTGCCTTTGTATGATTGACATAATTTAGGCAGCAATTACAATTTCATAAAATATGAAATGTCAGAAATGTTGAACTGGCGCGCAATAGGCAGTAGGCCCTCTTGTTATTTTCCCCCGGACAATAAGTAATACTGTCATTGAATTGCTTAAACACGTACACTGTAATCGCATAGTACCCCGCTTATTTATTCAATGTTACAAAGTATTCCCTTGGTTTGGAAGACAGATGTGAATGCAAACTATCCAAATGTTTTTTTAATTGACTTTTTTTTAAAGATTCTGTAGTCAGGACTTTCAAACATACAACACACTGTGGTTTCATTACATCTTTATCTTCTATTAAATTCCTGAAAAATCTATCACGTTAGTCGCATCAACAATAGCGTATTCCGAATATTTTTATATAAAAAAAAAAATACTATAACAAGTTTATAAAATAACTTTTTTTTAAATGTCCTCATTACCCTCAATAATTTCATTTTACCCCATTTGGGGTAATTGACCCCGGTTCCCCGACCGCTGATCTAGGGTATTGTAAGAACGGGTCTTAGATCAATTCGAATTTCTTTACTTGTTTGCAATAACTTTAAAACGTATTTTACAAAACCGCCTGTTATTTATAAGGCTGCGTGCATACAGAGCAACATTTTTGAACACCCTTAGTTTGATAAGTATTACATTTTGTTGGCGACAAAACAGCTTCCATAGAATTTCAAAGAATGGTTTCTTGACATATCTGGTCGTCGTGCTCTAAATCTGGTGTTAAACTAGAAAGAATGTTTTCTATATTATTTATGTTTGTGGAATTTTCAGGAATTGTTCTAGATTGCCTTTGATCTTCGGATAGAATTGTCATGTTCATATTGCATGCACCACAACCAGTACATTTAAAAATTTTAATACTGCATCTGCAATATTGTCAAAAATTTACTTAAGTACTTTACCTATGGACATACATTTTGGATGCTTTGACACTTACTTCTCCTTTAGCGAAATTGATTTTGATCACATTAGATTTTTACTCTGCACTTCACAGTTCTGTATGAAGTTCTGTTTCCCCGATAAATATAGAATAGTTAGTAAACTATGATATCTGAAAGAACTGTCAGGTCATTATAAATAATGGTCGATACTCTTTTGCTGAAAGTTAAGTAGTTAAGAGATAAGAATTCAACTATTTATTTTTTGCATGGGCCGCATGCTGGTTATATTAAAGGACTTTGAAATTCATAAAATACGCCGATATTTGGTCTGCTGAGTTATATTAAAAAAATCATAACTTTGGTTCTGATTATCACATTATTTTAAAGATGAAAGTACAATTCTTAAGGGAAAATTATAAAAAAGATAAACCTTTTAGAAGACAAAAAAATTAAGTATAATATATACATCCGTTATCCTTGAATATCTTCAAATTAATTAAATTTTCCTTACTTTATTTTTAAATTAATGCTCATAATGTTGTTAGTAAATCGTTAAATTTTTAAATTGTGATCGTATTGTTTGGAAACGAGATTTTTTTTTCGTTTGAGGACTGGTTTTTTAGGAAAAAAATGTTACACAAATCCATTTTGTTATCCTCGATCCCGTAAGAATTTTTCACCAAGGACATCTTTTTTTTTCTCAAATGTGACCCATTAACAGTTCATTAAACTTCGAAACCCATTGAGTCCCAACTTGAAAATTTAACTTCTTATCAACAACATTATGAGCATTAATTAAAAAAGATGGTGAATTTCGTATTTTGCAAAATTTGTGCTCTTTAATCAAATACCACTGTTTCTGTGGAATTGTCCACAAGAAGTCAATCACCGTATGTCAATCAGATCATGCAAACTAAACTGAATTAAACTTAAAAGAAAAAACTTATACAAAAACCAGTTTTACTGACGAAATATTTCGTTAGTTTTTCAACAAAAGAAGACAATCTTAAGCGTAGTCCCTAAAATTTTCCACAGAGATGGTGTAGGCTGTAAGTTCCTTGAATTTCGTATTTTGAAAAATGGGAACTATTCTCAAGTTTTTTCCTTTGTGTCACAGTTCACAAAGTTTATATTGTTTTATTACAAAAAATCAACATTTTTACCGCACTTGAATTAATGTAAACAAATGATATAGTTATAATAAATCACTAAATACCTTCGTCGAATTATAAACAAAAACCAAACCTTCCATGAAAAATTTACTGTTAATTGGACTTAGCTTTTGTGAGAAGGAAAATGAAGAAAATATGAAAGACATAGGAAAAGGCAAAAAGGATTAAAATAAACGTTTTCTGGGCTAGAATGGAATTTTTTGGAGTTCTTCAAGTAAAGAGCGTTCATTATTCACTTCATAAACATCAAGCACAGCGTTTAACGAACGAATCATAACGACATGACTAGATAGGTGTAATTGGCTAAAACAAATAAGATTACACTTTAGTGCGCTGCACGCCAACGCTGAAAAAAATTATAAAACAGGGATGTGTTAGCTCCTAGCCCAACTTTTCAACCGGACTCGTTAATAGATTTTATTACTAAAATTTACTACGAATGTATCGTTTTAAACGAAGGTGAACAAAACCTTTTAGATTATTTGCTAACAATATATATAGGAGTTTTAAGTATGAAGAAATGAAAAGTGGAGTACTTTCATAAAAGGAGTAGTACCGGAGTACGCTATTAGTTTTCGGAGTACAAATACTCCTATCGGAGTACAAACGACAGCACTGATTTCTCTGATATTTTTGGGAAAAATGAGAATTTTATTTGAGAGGAACTTTACATCTCCTTTCAGCAACTTGGCCAAAGCGAAATTTGTCTTTTGCTTAAAAATGGGAAGTAGTGTGACTCGAAATACATTATTATGGATAGTTTATTAGTTTGATAGGATTTTGAGGAATTCAATAAGATTTTGTCATCGGGTAATCCTACGTTCTCTCGATTTTTGTTTCTAACTCGTTGTCTCAGTTGCACTACAATAGTGGATAGCCAGGTTCTTTTCCCCCATTTATGCAAAAGAAGAAAGTATATGAAATTACTTGTTTCATTCTAAAAAAACACCAGAAATTTGCCCATTTTGCTCTCCTGCTTCTTAGCTTGTCATTAAGTTAACTTTGTCTTTACCTTATTCTTCCTTCGGTGATTGCATCTGCAGCCAAGACAAAAACATCAAATGGCATAAGAAACCGTAGTCAAAACCCACGAGAATACTTCACAAGCAAGCCACGAAACAGACTCCCTCCCTGCCCCATGCCTAACGGAGTCCTTATATTCTAAAATATTTGCCGTGTTCTTATGTAATAAAACTGACAAAATTTTGATTTGAATAGCTCCTCCGCCCTAAACTACTATTCATACAGAAAAATGGTGCTCTGATAATCTTAAGCTAGCGTTCTTATCTTCAGAACCGTAATATTATTTTCATACCCTTCCTAACAAAATTATTTAAAACAAATGAAAAAGCTAGAATTGGTCTAAGACCAATTCTTATGATACCCTAGATGAATGCACGTATGAAATTTCGTATGGTCACCCATTTCAGAAATTTTGATTTTTTGCATTGGTTTCTCGCATATATTTCTAGAACGGCCCGTCGGACAGAAAAAAAGATTATAACAAATTTTATTGGATTTCTTATTCTGAAGAAGTTTTTAATACAATAAAAATGTCTAGGACTAATCGTTTTCAAAGTATATGTAAAAAATCAAAACTTTTATATGGAAACACCAAGAGGGGGTTGCCCGATTTATCCCATTTTTAAAATTTTATTTGCTATTAGTATGAAAACACAGTGTACCAAATTTCAGCTTTCTATATTGACGTGTTCTCAGGTAGTGTCCAAATATATCGTGGAAAACGAAATTTTTGTATGGCAACCCCACGAAGGAGTTGCCCGATTTGTCTCATTTTCGAACTTAATTTTACTTTTTTTTTTAATGTCCGTGTACAAAATTTCAGCTTTCTAGGTGAACGCGTTCTCGAGTTATCTTGCGCACAGACAGACAGACGGACGGACATGCAAAAATCAAAATAACTTTTAATATTATGCGTGGGTATCCAATTCATTTTGCTCTACCATCATTATTTCGAGGTGTTACAAACGGAATGACAAACGTCGTACACCCCTATAGATTTCATCTAGGGTATAAAAATTTATCTTAATCAAATGACTACGATTCCTCAACCAAAAACTCTCAGCTCGGTAATCATTGTAATGTCACTGTGCCATCATGGGATGCCGTGGGCTGATCATATCGAATGTAGCTGCTTACAGATTCGGACTCCGGCTGCACGTACACACATGCAATTTTTACTCAGGTTACTTTGTAATCAAAACTATTTTATTATTTTGTTAAGTAAGGATATAGGAAGTGTAGCCTTTGGGAAGGTAAGGAACCAAGCTTTAAATTACTAGAAGACTATTTTCTTTATGGATTGTAGTTTAGGCTCCATATCATATAAAAAGTCAATGTTTGGCACTTTTCCATAAGTAGTAATATAGAACATTTTAGAAAACGGACTCACAACGCATACATATAGATTTCTGTTTCATGGCTTGGGAAGTACTCTCGAGGGTTTTGGTACATATCATAATAATAATCTGTAATAATCACCCTTTGAGCTTGAAGGTGTGAAATGTGTCTGGACTTGACTTCTTTGTGGTGGATTTATGTTGTTTAGTTACGTTTCTATCAGAGATGAGAAAGCTTGCTCCTTCTGAGCAAATACGTTCCCATGCATCCTGGATATCTGGTTGCAATAAATTCTTTAGCCGCGTTGTTGTACAAGTTAATTTCCTTGAAGACTTCATCCAATTTTCAATTTCATTGTAAAGCTCTCACGTTTCATTGTCAACAATACGTTTGGAGCAAATCTGGAAGGAAAAGGACAGTGAATGCATGAACAGATGTCTATATAGAAGAAAAAAATCTTATTTGATAAGCTAACAATATTGTGTACAAGTTCGTTATGTTTATACGGCCTGAAGAGAGGATGATTGATTTCGGTTTTCGATTTCTTCCGGCTGCTTTATATCTTGTTTTTCTACTTTATCTCTTTCCTACGCATTGCTTCGAGACTTACTATTCCCAAGGATAGCTTTTGTATAACAATATAGAGCATACTAGTACGTATACTCTCAGAAGTAAAATTAAGGGGTTCCTGTTGCGTTGAAGAAAAATCGCTACAGCCCTAGGCAGACATAATCATTTCAAAGAAAACACGCAACAATGCAAAATGAAAATGTACGTTTTCACATTTGAAAAGAGTTGAAAGTTGTGAGGCAAACAAATTAATTATTAATGATAGACTTGTGATTTTTCATGTCCACATTGGAAAGCTCGTTCCCAGTGAATACAAAAAAAAAATTCTGCCAAAGAATATTTAATTTTTTTTTTTTGCTTAACCCTTGAAGGAATTTTGAAAGCCCTTTCATATACAAAGCACCCCCAATGAATAGCAGTATATTATGAAAATATTAGTTCAACAAGGAATAGCCCTCGATTGGATTTTTATTCTCCTATAACATGCCCAACTTTGGGGCTCCATTACAAGCCAGATTTATACAATAAAAATTTAAAAATCTTCCAGGGTAAGTGAATCCACCATTTAACGTGTTTTATTATCAGCAGCTCTTCAATTTGACATATAAAAGAAATTTCCGTAACAATTTTCGAAATGAGCTTTTTATAAGCCAAAATATCCAATTCTTGTGCGTAAATAAAACCAGTGGGGTGCTTATAGGAAGTAGGAACCTGCACTGTACCCTTTGGAGATACAGTAGTCACATCACATCGTCTTTACGAAGCACTTCCAAATTTATGAAAAAATGAAGTAATTTAATTTGTATGGTTCCAGTGTAGAAGTCGTGCCTGTGCGTTTCGTAAACAGACAATCCTTATAAGAACTCTACACTATGTATGTACAGTCGCAACTCGCCCTGATGAAGTTTCCTAATAAGTTTCTCTGTATGTTGGTTGAATTAAGGCGAGTTTACTTCCACGAAACTCCACCTGGTTCTCTTATACATACATAATACAATATGCTGTCTTCTCCATATAATCTATTTGGAAGTTGTTACTAGAATTGCCATTATTGAATGTACCTGCCTAAGCTGAGCGACAGTACCTTTAAAAGTTTCTTATTAAAAGGAATGACGCCCGTTCACAGAACAAATGAACTTTGTACCGTGACTTTGGATTCAACGGAAAATTCATTACGTTTTCAGTGCTTTGGATCATATCTAAGTAAATTAAAAGCATAACCGGAGATAATTATTGCTCTGCTGGGGGAGCTTCGAATTCATCGGGGGGAAATTCTGTAAATTATGGAAGGGGACTTCATCGTTACAGTTTCGGGATTCCTTAAGAATTAGGTAAACTTTATTGGCTGTTGATAGACTCACTTTGGAGGGTATGTTATTTGCACCAGGGCTCTTGAAATTTTCTAATAATTTTCCTTGTAAAGTTTTTGATTTTTAGATCTATTGGGTGACTTTGTGAAGTTTTTATCACAATCACAACTTTAATCCTAACATTGGATGGGTTAACAAAAATGGATGAAAGTTACATCAAATGGTAATAATTAGTGTTTTTAATAACTAAAATCGTATTTTTTACCTGGTATATGTATGATGGGCCTATAGCTAATAGTGCTATTAAAAAATAATGAAGAAATTACAAACAGTCTTACCATAATGAGAAGCGGTTATAAATTCCAATGGTGCCATGGTGGAAGGATTAGGTGATCACTGAAGAACATATAGTCCTGTTCGCTGATCGAAGAATCACTAGGCCAGCACACTAGCATTCCACGGCTAAAATTTGCAGATAATGTGGGGTGGGTTATTTTTGACTGGCACTCTTAATCTCGTCAGTGCCCACGACCCACAACATGAGAAAATTCTAAGTTATCATATTAGGGAATAATAAGAAGAGGATTGGAGGCGGAAGACTAAGAAATTGATCGGATGTATACATAAATTCAACTGGTTCTTAGGGAAGAAAATGCCGTCATGTCATCCAGACCACATCCCGATCAATTCACCCCGTGCTGCGTGCATCAGGAAGGTCTCTCATAATGGCTCTGAAACTCCTATACCTGGAACGGAAAAGAGTGAGCGAAGCGCCGACCAGTGAAGGTTGAAGGCTCCGGGAGACAGGAGATGGAGAAAGAAAAATCGCGTTAACCCATCATGTTGGTGAATAACATTTTCTGTTGAACCTGAGCACATGCAGGTGTACAAAACTTTTTCTTGATGGGCGTAATAGGAATTTCTCTGAGTCTCTCTTGGGGCAAGGAAGAAAACAGAGCACAGAAAGGTTTTGGTAAGAGAGTGTCCAGCAGGTTAGTAACATAGGCAGTCTTGGCCTCTGGGCCTGGACCTCTCGTCCCTCTCCCTATAAAAAAAAGCATTTTCAATTCAACATTAATTTGTGTATACAATTTCCGAATAATGTTTCAAAACATAATGACTGATTATTGAGAAGATTACCTAAGATCAGGTTTTGCGATAAGTTAATAGCGTTCTTGAGCTGTTTATGATGTTTGTACAAAATAAAGATTCGATAATCCTCACGTTGATAGGCTGTTGCTAAATTTTCTTGCAAGAAGAATTCGCTTCGATTGTAATTCCATTTGTTAAATGTTTAAGTCGAGAAGCTTTGCGCTCAATTTTCGTACAACAAGAAAATTCACTTCAATTATAAGTCATGCTGTTATTCGAGAAACGGAAAAAAATGTCTTTGCACATTTAAAATTACCACTTACCCCGTATTTTTCACTCGAAGGAGCTCCCTAAAAGTATCTGAAATGTGAAAAAATACATACCTCCTTGAGAACATTGAAAATTTCTCGGGATTTCTTTTCGTTGTAAGCAGAGAATTAATATTTGTAAAAAAAAAGGGCTCATTATAATATCAACTTGATGCTCCCCTTTCCCCCACCCTTTTTTTTCAACTCAATTGAAAGGAAAATGATGTAGTTAGCAAATTTGGTATAGCTTACAGCAACTCTTCAGAACTATATAATATTACTAGCTGACCCGGCAGACGTTGTTCTGCTCTTTCCAGTAGGTGGCGCGATTAGTTTGACTTAGCTGAGGGGACCGACGAAATGATCATGCGCGTAGAAGCGCGGAAAGTACAATTTTATTTGAATAAAGAAAAGTAAACTGGTGTTGTTTAATGATGTATTATTTATTTTGTTTATCTTAACGCTAAATTATGAACAATATATTTTGCTAGTCCATCAGGTGCATAGAGAAAAAGTTTTGATGGTTTTCTAACACATGTACGGGCAACATATAATTATCCGTGAGAAAAACATGAAATGTCTAGATCAAATCCGCATATTATGGCCATTGTTTGTCCTTGCGACTTATTTATCGCGTCATCGTAAATTCCAAACGTATGGGCAATTGTAAATATTTTAAATGAATTGGTGCATTAGTGAGCGGCCGTAAAATATTGCCTCCTCTAAAATTTCCGCTTAATATGTCCCTCCAATAATTTTTGTAATAACGAATCTCGTCCCATTACAAATTCTTTGGTGCATAAAAGTTTTGAAAGTCCCGGCAAATCGAGAAAATTAAAGAAATTTAGGATAATTTACGCTTTCACTATCATCTACTTGTGTCAATTGACACGAAATTAATTCGGCGAGCAATATTTCTTGCATTTTTTAAGTTTTTTTAGCTGCCAAAATCTCTCGTTTACTCAGCTATTGATACTTACGATAATTGTCGCGTATATTTGGAAATACACTTTCTGTTGAGAAGACGCAGCAAAAGTTTCAATTTAGATAACAGCGAGCCTGTAGGCAATAAAATTTACTATACGTAGGTTTGTGTCCTGAAAGTGAGAAAATTCATATAAAATTAGCCTAGACCTAGACCACAGACCACATTAGACAAATTATATAATTTAAGATGAAAAATGAATATTTGCAGTTTAAATAAATTGAAATTTTTTAACGAGAATTAACTCTCCTAAATATTGTTTGCACATAATTGTTAAATATACTATTTTGCTTTGTATTTAAATAACTTTCAATGAAATATTAAAAGTTCTCGTCGGTTAAATATTGGGAGAAAAAACAAGTAGGTACTATTAGAGCCCAATAATTAAAAAAAACGCAGCTAAAAATTAAAAAACTCGACGTTATTCACTATATCTAGACCTTATTTTTCTAAAATAGTAACAATCTAAAGAAATAAGAATACCTACTAACAGGAATTTGACTTAAAAAACTACAAAATTTTACCATTTTTTAGAAGTTTTTTTTTTACCGACGCTATACACAAGACCTCTTCGTTATATTTGATTTAAGATATAAATCATTATTTTGCTACAAATAGTTTGCCAGAAATTCGGATTGAAAAATGTACGAAACATGTAAATCTTGGTACTGCTTCCTCTTAAAAGGTGCTCAAACCCTGATAGCAGACACATAAAATGTGTGTCACAGGGAATATTAAATCGCTTAGTCCATTGTTATAAGTCAGTGTGGTAGGTTTGATCAACAAGAAGAAGCAATTCAGCATTCTTAAACGTCCTTTTCTACTGAGATAAGGTTAACGGGTGACTAGGCGAATAGGACCCGCGACTAAAGATGATCTATTTAATTCTTTTAAAAAAGTTACTGAACCTAAGTTCTCATAATGCATACACTATGTAGGTATCCCTCATATTGAAAAATGGTTTTTTATTGATCTTGAGCTTGATTCCTTAATCCTTAGCTTTTTCTTATCTAAATACCTTTCCTAACAAAATTATCACACAATTTTAGTTGGAACGAAACACTACAAGTCCCTGAATAAAATCTTACAGCTCAGCACTAGTCATGCGGTTGTGCTCTTCTGCGTTTTAGGTGTTTGAGGGGAAATTGTAGTTTTTATCGGTTAAACTGAAATTTTTTAATAATTTTGTTAATTAAGGTATATAAAAGCGACCATCTAAGGGAAGCTGTTCAGCGAACAAAAGGGGGACAATCAGTAACGATTTAAAAACAATTATTCATAAAATTTTACCTACACCTGGAGTCTGCACAGGTGAAAGATTCCAACGACGATCTGTAATGAAATGAGAAGAAACACATTAATACTGAACTTGAATTTGGATATTTTCAATATTAATCTACAAAGGTCGTAGATACAGCAGTCAAGTCATGACTGAATATACATATGACTCATATAAACAAACAATGCCATGCAAGATGAAAGATATGGAAAACATGAATAATTTCATGTTCCCCACAAAATTCATAGCATAAAACAATGAAGTACGCTATAAGGTACATAATTAACACAATTGTAGAAAATTTTTGTGGAAAAATAAGGTGAAAATGCCATACAAACACTCACCTGACATTTGTCCACAAATTCTTACAATTGATAAACTAAACACTAAATTCACCAAGTAAATAAATAGATATAATTACCTGTTGCTGAAGAATATCCTCAATGAAGGAAAATACCTGAAAAATACTAAAAACACATAAAATAACACATTAAAAATATAACTTGACACTCGAGCGCGAAAGTGTCAAAACAACGAAAACTTGATACTACCGCGACGTTTGACGTATCCAAATCACGTAAAATCGAAGCGTGATTTCAATGGTCGTATTCGTTACGCGATATTTTTCACGGGAAGCGCGATATTCGCGATTTTTTAGTTATACATTTCCCACAATGAGTGCGAAAGAGACTCACAGTGGGAAGAAGACAAAAAATTATTACAAATGACAGGAAAATCTACTACATCGAAATGAAACGTAACGAATCGGCATTTTTATAGCAAATGTTCCAAAAATTACAAAAATTGATTAAAATCATCAAATTGACAATCAATTTTTACGATTATCGATTGACAACAAGAAAAATTCAACTTTTTGTCATTTTCAGTGAAAATTTCGAATATTTCACTTTATAGACAGGGAAAATGGAACGAATTTTTCTATAAAAAGGAGGCCATTTGTTCATTCTGTCTTCTATTTTCAACTTAGAATATAGAGCAAACAGGAATGGTGACAAGCCAGATTTTGCGTAATGAATTCCTGGTTGTGTTGGTAGTCCATTTTTACATGTATTTACACGCCATTCCTATTCTAAACAACTTGTCAATTAGCAAAAAGTAAACAAACGTTTTGTGCGGAGCATCTGTGGTACAAATGCTCTTTTTCTACTTTATTCTGAAACAAGTCACATAATTAATTTATATAAATCTTTGCTCCTATTAACAAAAAAGATAATTTAGGTAATTCAGTGGCCTCAAACAGGATTCCCTAGTTTATAATCCAATTTGGATTCCCTAGTTTATAATCCAATTTATATTTGCAAGTACTGAACGAACACTTCATTTCTGTTTTTTTAATTGATATGAAGATTTTAACAGGCACTAGTGGCACTATAAAACTTTGCACTAAATAAAGTTCAAAGATAAATAGTTTTGAAAAGAATTGATTCGGTATTTTTGTTAAATTTCACAAAAGAATTTTAAGTTGACCAAATCTGTTCACAAAATAAAAGCACATTTGACAATTAATCTACAGCTTTGACATTTTCTCTATCCAGCATCTCACTTAATCCTATGTATAGTGTCCAGCTCTTGACAAATACGCTCATGTACACGAATTTTACACGATTCAACCATTCCTGTTTGCTATATATTCTAAGATTTTCAACAAATTGTCAAGGAGTATACATATGCTAACAAGAGTCATAGTATCCTCAATTTGCAATTTTATCATCAGTGCTTAATAATATTTTTTTGGACTTATATTCAAATATAACATTTTTTATTCAATATATTGCTTACAAACTATTATCACAAATTCAATTTTCTTAACCTACTTCAAATAAAAATTCAACCTTATGCTATCCTAAGTTAAATTAATTTCAATAATAAGAGTTCAATAAAATTCACAGAAAATGCTGTCACATAGATTGGCTCCCTTTACTTCTGAAAGAAAGAGAAGAAAATCCACTGTTAATTCAATAGAAGTTTTGTGCTACACGTATAAGCACGGTAGCAGTAATGAAAAAAATTATTATAATTTGGCAGAAGTATATTTCTGCAGCAAGAGTAGATTCCTGCTTGGATAGTAATAAGTAGGAGTAAATTCCTACTGAGATGTCTGATAGAGATTAATGCAGAAGTAAATTTCTGGAGTAAGAGTAAATTCCTACTCAGGTTGGAGATGAAAAATAAGCAGAATTAAATTTCTGCAGTAGGAGTAAATTCCTACTTAAGTGTGGGATGGAATCAGCAGAATTAAATTCCTGCAGTAGGAGTAAATTCCTACTTAGGTGTGGGATGGAATTAGCAGATTAAATTTTTGCAGTAGGAGTAAATTCCTACTTAGGTGTGGGATGGAATTAGCAGAATTAAATTTCTGCAGTAGGAGTAAATTCCTACTTAGGTGTGGGATGGAAACAAGATTTGGTTTGGATAATTTGGAGAATCAGAGTAAATTCTTATGTTTTCAGATCAAATTCTGAATTGGGAATGGGTCCTTCTGCTGCAGCTCGTCGCCTTTTTATACCCGCAGCGAACCGCTACGTTTTGGTTTCATGATGGGTTGCCTTGGCAACGTTCAAGGTTTGTTAAACTTTGACGGCGGCGGCGTCACACATTGACGTCATTGTGGGACCATTAACGCTGCACTAAACTCTGACTGCGACGAAGGCGAGAACATATGGTGATATGTTGACATTTTTGATATGTTAATGTGTAAATATACTGCGGTAGGAGTTTTTTGGTAAGTTTGTTATATTTATTCTATTTATTAGTTATTTATAAGAGTTTTTGTTTATTTTCAAGTGAAAAAATAGTGTAGGAAGTTTTAGGACGTTGGATTGAAGGGAGGAAGTTCCCTAGCCTCAGATAAGTATTTTTTATTTAAATTGTTTTAAGATAAGATTCTTTGTGTTTTGGATTTTATCTTTTTAGGTATATATCTGGCGATGAACCAAGGACCCATCGCGGGATTATATATGTGGACTGAACAATATGATAGAGTGATACATTTTCCAACAATAGAAAAGCTTCCAACCATAGTCGCTTTCCCTGACAGACATACGTTGTTCGTTGATGTTGCCGTTCTTTCTGCCTAGAAGTTATTTTGCTATTGGCCATACAAGCCATTGTTACACCCATTAAATACAAATCATGTTCGTTTTTAGTTAGCTCTGCTATATTCAATCTATGTTTGTACACTTTATCGGAATCTAATCCTATGAAACAATTTGATGAGCATTCACAGCCATTCCGAAGACGAGCAGCAACTGCTTCAGGTGAATCTTTGTCTTCTTCGTCCTCGAAAGTATCAGGATTATCACAGGAATATGCAGTATGAAGGTTCTTTTTACGTTTCCTTTCTTTCTTTCAGGATAGTGACACTCAGGCCAGCATATACTTCTGTCACTGGGTTCGATCCTGAACAACTACTCTTCCATGTAATAACTTGGCTACCAAAACAGTCGCGGCCTCTACTCAGGTGTCAGTGGTGAACACAGCGGCCTCAATTCCTATTGCAATGAATGTCTCTGCCTCTGCCAGCACCTCCGCGCAACCCCTATTTGCTCATAAATCGGGCAACGGCTCACAATTTGGAAATCCAGCTTTATCAAATCAGCTGGTAAACATCCACCCTTAACCCATTGATTTATTGCACAAACTGGCACCTTCAGTTGGTGTCAGCTCCACGAATCCAGGTACTGCTCAAAATCCCCGTGCTTATATGTTGCACTCCTCATCAGTACGGCGGAGATGGTCACCCGTTCCCAAATGCCAACTCTACTGCATATGTGCAACCACATGGTGGGAATTTTCCTGCCACCTGGTGCCATTTGACGGATCCGTCTCTTGGTGAGACTATCGAATCCAATTTGAGATTGTCGCGCAAAACAATGGCTGGTCAGAACAAGAAAGAGCCGACGCAATAATAACACAGCTGCGTGGCAACGCTTTGACCGTGCTCAGCGTTTCCCCCAAGGCCATTGGATTAATTATCACGAGCTCATATCTCTGTTTGAACAGCGTTTCGGGCTGGATTCGTATTCCTGTCAGGTGCAGTTTTATGGAAGAACCCAGCACATCAAGGAGAGTTTTGTTAATTTCGCTCTAGAGCGACAACGACTGGCTACTGCTGCATTTCCTTCGTGTCCTACGGAGGTGGTAGATAGAATGGTGGCATTACGATTCATAGGGGGACTTAAGGATGATGATCTCAGGACTTTGGTTAAAGTCCGGGGTCCGAAGACCATCTATGAAGCGTTGAGCGCTACACAGGAGCTATCTATTGGACTGGGTACGGGGAGAGGAGCCCGGATTTTCATGGCTCAAACCACATCGAGCTCAAGATACAGACTTCGCAGAGGAAGGCCACGTAATACTCAACGTCCCTTTGATATGCAAGCCCAGACACTGTTTAATGCCTCAACAATAGCGTCTAATATTTCAACAGCACCACCATCACTTTATGCCTCCTTTGTTCCTCCAGCATCGGCAGATTCTGCTGCACCAATCTCAACGAATCCCGAAAACCCGGGACTATCGTCTCATTGGGGCACGAGTCGATGAATTCTTCCTTCTGCCCCACAATTTCTACTGCATTGCAGACTCCAGTGCCATATATAGATATGACACTGAATACCACCTCTTCTATATTAGAAAATATCACCAATGATAGACCATCCTCTCCCTCACAGATGACAGGCGACCCAGAGATATTGGTAGTGCAATCTATTGGTACTTCCGAAAACAGTCTTACTGTTGAAGGACTTCTGGACAATAAACCCTGCGAATTTATTATAGACACTGGAGCTACTCGCTCGATAATCCACCCCCAATACTTAGACCTCTCCTCGTTGAGAGCAAGATTGCGACCCACAAAAGTCCGCCTCCGAAGTGTAACAGGCGAAAGAATAGAGGTGTTAGGTTTTCTCGTTGTCAAGGTCCAGTTCAGAGACTGTAAATTACGACACAAAGTACTGATAGCGAAGATGGAGCCCGTGTGCCTTCTAGGAGTTGACTTTCTAGATGGTAACCATTGCAAGTTAGACTTCGAGCTAAATATCCTTCAGATTGGAAGTACCATCATGACCTTAAAGAAACCGCGCTATGAGTTGTGGCCCGTTTTCTTGGTAGCAGCTGTTCTACTAACCGCCCATAGCGAAACAATTATCACGCTGCCTTGGAAAAGGAAGGCTGGGGCAGAGGCAGCCTTTGTGTTTGAACCAGTGCCGCTTCATGATTTACCCTATGGAGTACGAGCAGCTCGTGTCCTAGTGGATACCCAAACAATCCAAGTTCCAATACGTTTACTGAATTTGACATATAGCGCTATATTTTTAGCCCAGGATACTCTAATGGCCAGTTGGAGCAAGTCACTTTTGTTAAAAATTCCTCTAGTTTGGTGAAAGGGAGTATTGCTGAGGACACCACAAGACCAATTGCAGCAGATCTGACAGCGGTTGAAAATTCGCAATTGACAGCCCTACTCGACGAATTTAGTGATATATTTCCTACTGGGTCAAACGACTTTGGCCACGCAAATATCACGCGACATAAGATTGACGTAGGAGATGCTGGCCCTGTCGGATTGCCACCTCAAAGGATTCCAATGGCAAAGAAAGCAGAAGTCGAATAGCTGACCTTAGAAATGGAAACAAACGGCATGATACGACCTTCTAAGAGCCCCTGGTCATCACCGGTAGTCCTCGTGAAGAAAAAGGATGGAAGTACACGTTTTTGCGTGGACCATCGGAGACTGAATGACATCACGAAGAAGGACTCCTACCCACTTCCCCGAATTGATGACACTCTTACCTCCTTTGCTGGATGCACTTGGTTCTCCACTTTGGATTTACAAAGTGGATACTGGCAAGTCGAAATGTGCGAGAAAGAGAGAGAAAAGACAGCCTTCTCGACAGGTAATGGATTGTGGGAGCTTAATGTGATGCCATTTGGTCTCTGTAATGCTCCTGAAACATTTGAACGGTTGATGGATGGCGTTCTGAAGAATGTGTGGAGCTGAGACTGCATTAGTCTATCTGGATGACATAATAGTCCACGGTCGCAGCTTCCAAGAACACCCAGCCAATTTACGAAAAGTATTCGAACGCTTACGTGAAGTCCATCTCAAACTCAGCCCAAAGAAATGTCATCTGTGTAGGCGAGAGGTGAAATATCTAGGCCATATTGTAGAGAAAGGACTGCAGACAGACCCAGCTAAAACTACGGCTATTGAATTACCTAAAAATAAAAAAGATGTTCGCAGTTTCCTTGGTCTAGCATCGTATTACCGTAGATTTGTGCGTGATTTTACCACGATTGCCAAACCATTGACAGATCTCATCGAGGAAAAACGGAAGTTTGTATGGGGGCCCTAGCAAAATACAGCCTTTACTGAGCTGAAGAGTTACTTAACCTCCTCTCCGATTCTAGCTCAGACTGATGGAGAATTCATTTTGGACAGTGACGCTAGCCAAACTGGACTGGGGGCAGTGCTATGTCAAATCCAGGATGGTAATGAAAAGGTCCTAGAATTTTATAGCAAAACTCTTAGTAGGATCGAAAAAAATTACTGCGTGACTAGGAAAGAACTGTTGGCCGTGCTGCGTGCAACTAAGCACTTCCATCATTACTTATGCAGTCGACCGTTCCGGATCCGTACAGACCACGCCTCTCTGCGCTGGTTACTAAATTTTAAAGAGCCGGATGGACAGCTAGCGAGGTAGCTTGAGAGGCTGCAACAATACGACTTCGTTATCGAACATCGCAGACATCTGAATTCACATGCCCTTTCTCGACGCCTGTGCGGAGATTGTACGCACTGCAATCAAAAATATGTAAAGGAACTAGAGCAGAGTGTGAATCTGGTATCCTTGGATGCAACAATTGATCTGGCCACCGAGCAGGAGAAAGACCCCCTACTCAACAAGATCAAAATATGGCTACGAAATGGAAGAAGACCTTCGCGAGAAGAAATCGTCTCAGAAAGCCCACAGCTGAAGACTTTCTGGGCAAGGTGGGATTCATTGCGAATCTCGGAGGATATTCTATATTTAGTGCATTATGGTGAAGAAGAAACCCTCTTAAAATTAGCCGCTTTGAGCTTGGTCACCCATATACTGCAAACATCTTATGACAACGCAGCAGGTGGACACTTTCGAATAAGGAAAATAGCGGACAAGATAAAAAAAGCGATAGTTTTGGCCCACGCTACAACGCGATGTCGAAAGCTGGTGCGCCAGGTGCATACTCTGCCATGCTCGAAGAGGACTTCGAACGAGAAATAGAGGAAAACTGCACACCTATAATGTCGGGGCTCCATTCGAGCGTATTGCCATCGATGTTCTAGGCCCACTACCCAGGACTGACAGAGGTAACAAATATGTAGTAGTAGTAGTAATAGACTACTTCACTAAGTGGCCAAAAGCCTTTCCCACACCCGATCAGAAGACAGAAACAATAGCTGATGGATTAGTGGAAAATGCACTATCCAGATTCGGCATGCCCTTTCAACTTCATTATTATCAAGGGAGAAATTTTGAAGACGATCTCTTTCAAAATGTATTAAACAGATTTGGTATAGAGAAAACCTGGACTACGGCACTACAACCACAGTCAGACGGAATGGTGGTACGATTCAATAGAACCCTCTTAAATTATCTGTCGAAATTTGTTAACGCTTGCCAATCAGACTGGGACAGACATCTACCACTAGCGTTACTGGCGTATCGATCAGCCACACACGAGAGTACGAAATTTGCCCCTGCCCGATTGACACTTGGTAGAGATTTGCGATTGCCCTCAGATATTTCCTATGGCCACACACCAGCTGACACTTCCCTCTCCCCGGCTGAGTATGCCGAAAAATTGGCACAGTCATTAACTAAAATCCACGATCTATCCCGAAAAAAATTGGATCTCTCTTCAAATAAGATGAAGACTCAATATGACCTTAGGGCCCACCCTCTGATCTTCAAAGTAGGTGACAGGGTACGGATTTATAATCCCAAAAGGCGTGGTGGTAGATGTCCAAAATTACAGCAAGATTGGGAAGGTCCCGGGCAAATCCTAGCACGGTTAAATGATGTACTATATAGGGTCGAATTTACTGGAGGCAGAACAAGGAAAGTGTTGCACGTAGATAGATTGGCGCGGTTTCAAGACGGCTCTGAACAGGTTAATACGACCTTCCACGTAAATAATTACGATCTGTTGGTACCATGGGAAAGAAATTCAAACGGATTCCCCTCAAAGATTTTGCATCAGTACGGATTCCAGCCTAGAAAGGGCTTGGGTAAGATGCTCCAGGGCATCCCCAATCTCTATTCAACAACATTTTGGTCAAGGGGATCTTGGTTTCCGATGGCTACCCATAAAGTTACGCAACCCTATATGGGAGGCATAGTGGTCGTCCTTCCATATCAAATACAAAAGTTACAATTAAATTTACCTACAACTTCTCCTTCCATAGATAAATGCCAGCGGGCTGTCGAATCGAGGAAGTGTTGCTCCCCTGGAATCCTTTCTTGAACTGACGTTACAGCAGCTTCGAGTCAGTTAATCTGACCGTGAAAGTCTGCTAGTAAAAAAAAAAAAAATTCCTTAGACGCTGGTCTAAACAGCATATTGGTTGAACAGAACCAAAATTCTGAGGCCAATTTGCTAAACCCCTAGCTTAAAAATTTCCTGAGACGCTGGTCTAAGCAGTATATTGGTTGAACAGAACCAAACTTCCGAGACCAATCTGCTAAACCATAGTACTATTTTTTTTCTATTATTTTTCTTTCCTTCATTTTTTCTTTATGCACAAAAAAGAGAAACAGTAAATAAATCAGACCTAGGCGTGAATACAGCATTAATCATTCTGACGGCCTCTGTGGAATGCCAAATATAAATAGAACCCTGCGGACTATGAGAGGGAGAATTTCTACTACCAACAAAAGACCTTTCAAAGGAATACTACTGTGCACACAAATTTTAACCTATGTTTTACTATGGCTCTCGGCCGAGTCGCTGACTCGCGGATGGCTGTCGGATGGGGACATCTCCGTCAGAACGAATCTTAACGAAGTAATTTAGTAATACACTAAAAGCATTGGTGTGACCCTACCTACTTGTCCTGCCACCAATTGGACCTCGGAGTGAGAAGGCCCACCGGTGACATAGAGCGATCGACCGACTCTATACCTCCCGAGAGAGTAGAAGGGCTTCCCACAAGTAAATTTCTTTGTTTTGTTTGCAGCTAGTCAACAATTTTTTTTTTTATAACAATAGAACGTGGAATGACCCTATTACAGAACCAGTCACTAACCTTCTCTTTGGCAGGTATCATTGTACTAAATGAGAGACACCATCCCCCACCCCCACAGAAAAGGACAACACTAAGCATCGAGCAGCACTATCCGCAAGGACTAAGTGACCTAATTATTTTCTATTTGATATACATATATCTACTTGTGCAGACCTCTTTTTGATTTTTGTTCTTTACAGGTACTCGGTCGGAACTTCGAGTCTGCAGAAGGGGGTAGTGTTGCGATTTTATCCACACACCCCACAATGAGGAGCCTAAATCATGTAAATCATGTAGCGTGAGACAGACTGCAGCTTTTTGCTACTGTCATCGATGATCGCCCATAAGTATGTGATCTCTGAGTGGGGACCCACAAAACACAGGGAAATTCGCTGCGACCTGGCAATCACCGGAATAGACGGGCCGTCTAGACTGAATCGAGTCAGCTGGAAGAAATGAACCACTGTTGGTACAGAAGCTCTGAAGTGAGGAACGTCAAAGAAAAACCTTTACGGTGATATACCAAAATAAGTTGTGAAGATTCCGTTTTTTGTAAGAAAGTGGAAAGGAGTTCAATAAAAAAACCAAGGAAACGAGTGATTTACATTTAAAAGGAGTTTTATTTACATAAATCTCTCATAAAGGAAGGATTCAATATAAGGAGGACAAGAAAAGGAGCCCGTTCAGATTAACGGATCCTCCATCTCTTTTGTTCTGGGGGTAGAGCATCAAAAGAACCATCTGAAAGATAAGTACCTACTTGCTCATTGATTTTCGTATTCATTTTTCTTTCCTTTTGAACAGGCAAAAAAAATTAGCAAATTTCACGATAGTTCTGGAAACTTTCTCGTATAGAAATATCATTTGGGCCAACGGGAAACTAGCGGAACTCATCGTTACCCACACCATGTGGTAACACGTTCCTGTTACTTCTTTTGATTAAGTTTTGCACAAATCATTTGCAATTAAATTTTAAATAAATTATTTCTACTAAAAACAAAAAAAAAACCAAGCCAAACCAATTCCGCAAATTACTAAGTCTCCTGGATTGTTGTTTGCATAGTGGACCCGTTTTTTTTTATTATTGAATATGAAGAATGTAAAATCTACCCGATAGTGAAATAGTGCTGATAAGTGATTATTATGAGTGCAGTGAAAGCCGACGGCAAATCGCAGAAATTGCCTCATTTTAATCCAACGAACGCCGACGGCAAATCGAAGTTTTTGTGTACTGCAGTTCAGTGAACGTCGGCGGCACCAAACTTATTTCAGTTGTAACCTTCACAGTATTAATTTCGAGGTAGAAATCGCGACACGGATGTGAACAAGCAACGAAGTCTGCACATAAAGATTCATTTACATGAATCAAAAGGTAAAAATAAAAAAATAAATATTTCATTTTCCCCTTTAACTTTAACTTTAGCCAAGGGAATTCGCCCAAGAAAGTTCTCATACTAAGCCTGGGTGCTTACCAATAGAATTATTCTGCGCAGATAAAAGCTACTAGGACAAATTCCACACCTAGTTGAGGCACTTTTCGGTAAAGCTTCTTCGCTCCTAGCAAATCGACACTAAACAAAAAAAATAGGTTCTTCAGCATTCTAGGACGCTTTTAAGTAGGTCTTCGCTACACGCTTCAAGTTACCTCGATTGATGTAGACAATTATCACAGCAAACCTTCGTATTTCGTCCGTCTCTACTATTGGGGAAAGAATATCTATACAAGAGCAGGCCGTAATATATTGCTCCCTCGTCACCGCTCGGCCAGAGCAATTTTCTAGTAAAATAAAATTACGCTACAATATAATTTATTTATTAGAAAAATATATTTTTACATTTATAGAACACAATTCTTGTCTTAAGCTTTATAATTTTCCTTCATATGATATTTCAGAAATATTCCCAAGATGCATTTTGTTTCTGGGTTTGTTGGGACAGATGATGTTGCAAAAATATGTTGTTTCATGTCTTTTGCTGCGCAATGGCTTAGGTAAGCCGACTTTATAGATTTATTTTGGTTTTTATTTCTTTTTTTAGATAAATTGGTGCTTCCCATTTCTTCAAACGTTATCGTAGATTGTATGTGGAGATTCGACCGCAATCTTGACGATATTTGTTTTCTCTATCGTGCTGGTTCATTTAAAGAAATCAGTTATTGCGCAAATGTCCAGGAATATAGTATACTTAGTCCAGCAATAAACTGCATCTTCAAGATTGTAAGCCAGATCCGTTCAGATAAAGCTGCCTAACTTTCAATAAGTTTAAAGCTCAGTTGGAACGACATCAAGAACAGCGACCGCACAATTCGGTACAATCGTTCCAATTCCCATAAATAGTACAGTAAACTGAACATTTTGACTGGATCTGTAAAATTGGCCTATATATAAATAAAAGAGTATCCCAGTATCCCCCTTACATTGTTCTTAACGTAGCTAAAATAATACCTTCATCTATTGACAATGCACATCCTAACATATAAAAGCAATTAGTAATAAGACGATGAGCAAAAGCATCACCCACAATACCCCTAGTCAGAGAAAAAAAAAGATTTTAACGCGGAAATGTATTGGTCATGATAGCCTAGCCAGGAGAATCAGAGGCCGTCAACCAGCATAGCTTTTCACGTATCGATTTAATCCCTTTAAAACTCCAAATCTACCCTAATTGACATTTATTGGACAGTTAAAGTGATTCAGTTAAATCCACATTTATTAAAAATTCGCGTTATAGGGGTAGAATACTTTTGACCTGCTTCTCTGTTCCTCTAAACTTCAATTAAATTTAGTAATGCTTTCACACCTGTCTTTGTTACAGTTTTTTTGTTTAATATCTATATAGTTACCTATAAGTTAGCTATCTACTTATTTCTTCTCTGAATAATTTCGGATGGCTGTGAGCTCATTAATGAATCAAGGTAGAGGATTGAATCGAGTTGAGAGATGTGATGAAGAATGTTACTGGTGGCACTAACCATTATAGAAAGCAACTAATTTGCATACTGGTATGCATTTATATATCAAAATCAGTTGATATAGAAGAAATAACCGTTCAGTTACTTTGTACAGTTAAGCCTAAATGTGATATTTAATTTAATTAGGCCGATGGTAAAGAGGATGGAAGTCACTTCTCCTTTATAATGGCCATAAAAAAATCAATGAAATAGCTTATTTCGTAATTTCGTATAAGCCACTACCAACCAACACGGAAACCATTCAAATACAGAATACTGGCATCAGGTTACATTAACATATAACGTCAGTCATTTTTTGGGGTTTGTAAAATTGTATGAGCAATCTGAGAAATTAAATTAATCCTATCGTGACGACAAGTTTAAAAAATCAATCTAAGTATTTGGAAAATCTGTGAAGAATTATAAGAATGAGGGCAGGCAAATACTTAGTCGTTTAACAAAATAAAAATTAATTTTACCCTCATACAAGTAAGAAGCAGGAAATCCCATTTGAGCATATCCTGCCGGTTGTAAAAAGCAACTTATAGAGTAAAATCTGTTCATAATTATCTAATCTTTCATAAGTTCACAATTTTATTTTATGTATTTTGGCATTAGAATTTAACTTAATTCGGATATTAACAGACTTTTAAAGTAAATTATTTTGAGCGAGAAGTAAAATTTACTCTTTTGAGACTAGAATCAAGTGTTTCATAATATTGAGAGTAAAAATTTAAGCAACTTGTGCATTCGCATTGAATTTCAATCTTTGTACGAATTACAGGTGTCAGGTGTGATTTAAAATATAATTCGTAGCAGCATTAAAGCTTGCATTTTAAACTACTTTAATTCCTCTGAGGATTAGATTTCGTAATCGCTTTCTCCTGTGTACTATTTCTCGAAACGCTTTTTCATTGCCGATACTTGAAGATAAGCTGTAGTGGAATACAAATATAAATTCTTCATCAAAATTGTCGTCAGCTGCGTGCGCTTTATTGACTGACTTTATCAGTCAATAATATATTCAGTCTTCTCTCAAAAAAACAAGTCTCCCAACTGATATCTGTCACGGGCTTGTTGTACGGGGTGTTTCCACCAAGGTGGTCCATAGAGCAGGAGGTGATAGAACACACCTAGCAAAACAAAAAATTGTGGGCAAAAGAAGCTAGTGGGGGGCATATCAACCGTTTCGGAGTTACAGGTGATTAATAAAAAATTCTAGTTTTTTTCACAAAGTACCCTGGATCTTGAAAAGTACACTGTGCACGATCAGTGTCGGGAGCTCATTGCATCCAGAGCTTCATAGCTTTTCTAACGACAGCTCAACTAGCCCTGTACTCCTCTCCTCTCAAGAATTATTGAGATCTGAACTAAAAATTTCGGATTTTCTTACCTTTTTGTTTCACTTTGACATCACCTTTTTTACAAAAAGGTTGTTAACATAACTTTTTTTTTTATAAAAATTGTTAACTGGGAACTCTCCGGCTATAGATAGCACATAGGTGTAATAGGTCAAATTAAAGAGTCCACAGTTTACAGTTTATATGAAAAAAGTTATGTTAACCACCTTTTAGTAAAAAACACAAGACGTCAAAGTAAAATAAACGATCAAGTGCGAGTCCGACTAGCACACGATTGGTTCCGTCGTAAAAAATTTAACACTATATACTTTATATTAATTTTTCAAATAGGAGTTGGCGTCATTTAAAAAAATAATGCCCATTTCTGATAATAATGAATGAGAAGAAAACGTACAAAAAGCGCCGAAAAAAGAACTGTTCTTGTATGGGGCCAGTAGTTACGCTATGCCGATACCAGGACACTTTTTCCATACAAAAAGTGCAAGGTAGAATCCAACTATTTTGATGGCTCTGGACCGAGGCTCTGGGCCCCTGGGGGACTCCGTCTAGTGGTCTACGTCACAGGGCCTGCCTGGGGGAATTCCTTCCTACCGTCTGGCTGACCAGGGGATGATATCAACTGATTGGCTGACCAGGGGATGATATCAACTGATTAGCTGATCCCCGTCAGCTGTTCAAGCTCTTGCCTTGCCTGATTTTTTAATAAATTGGGGTACGGTGAGCAATTTTGAAGTGGTTCTGAGGTCGCTTTTGTACTGAAAATTTGGCATCTTGTGAAGGGGCTGGAAGCTTTATTAGTGGAGGTTGCTGATTAAGTTTGATCTGGTCTTGGAGGCTACAATTTGACCTTGAGGTGTCCCCTCCAGTGTCTGGGTACTGGAGGCTGAGAGCTTTAGTGGCAATATCTGATACTATGACTAGGACTGTCTGGGGTGTGTTGAACTGGGCCACGTTACCTGTACCAAGGCTTGGGTAGAATGTGTGCGGCTTAAGTAATGATGTGAAATACCCTAAGCGAATTTATATCGGGGACTGTATACTTGTCAGCTTGAGTTTGGTTTCAGTTGTTTTCTTTAGTATGAGTGCCTGTGGTATGTTGGGCTGGGCTACTTGGTGGCTGAGGAAAAGTTACCTAGGGGTGTTTGGATGTGTGCAGCTGGTGAATAAGAAATGTTGTGAAATTAGTGTAATTAGTATTAGTAATAATTCAAGTTAACCCTACAATATGCCAATAGATTCTAGAAGGTGCCAGTGAGGGTCTTAGTTTTAGAGGTGGACAAAATTTTCATCAGAAATCCTCCACGGGCTATGGTTCTCGAGATATTAGCGATCTTATCTTTGCTGGTATAATTAATAGTAGTAATAATTCAAGTTATCCCTAGGATATTTTTTGTTCATGGCAATAGTATTAGTACTAGGGGGGATAAAAATTTTCATCAGAAATCCTCTATGGTTCAAGATATTAGCGATCTTACCTTCTCAGATAATATATCTAAAAATAGATCAGGTGAAGCTGGTTTGGGGATGAATGTAGGTAGATATGTTGACTTAGATATGTAATGGAAATTAGTACATGCCTAATTTTGCTCTTCAGGTGTAACACTTCTAATTTGATTCTTTTCATAAACAAATTATCACAGTTCAGTAAATTAAACACATTCGCAGTCGAATAATGTAAACAAATTCGCACAGCAGCCGAGTAAAGTAAACAAATTGGGCGATTTATGAAAGATTCCTAATTTCTTTAGCTGAAAACAACAACAACCGATATTAATCTGTAGGATATGATGTCGGGGAGAGTCCCTACTCGTCATCACCGATTTCGTTCAAATTCACAGTATATGTTGGGCTTGACTAGAAATGAAAGTGTTGCAAGTCGCAGCTCCAGATGGCCAAGCGAAACCGAAATAATGCATAATATATAATGCATAATGTACAAATCCACCCCCACCCCATATCTCGGCTAAATATTATCCGATTTGCAAAATTCTTTTTGCTAATTGTTTTGTGATTTTTTTCTGATTTTTTGAGCATATTTTCCCTCCCCTTCCGATTAAGTTGCGAAATTTAATTTTCGACGGGCAAATTTTCTGTCTGAAAAATTCATTTCGAAACTTTGCTCCACAAATTATCGTTTAATCCACTTTTTTTGAGGATGCACCCTTATCAGAAAATTATCTATACAAAATTTCAGGAAGATCGGGTGTCATTTACTTATAAAAAATGGTGCACCACAAACCTTTTAAAGCCACATTGATGTAAAGGCATAAGGAATATTCATTATAAGGATCAATCTATATCTATGAAATCTTGGCTTGCTGAACTAAAGAAAAAAACGACTTTAGACTTAAGCTATAATACAATTAAAACAAATTATTTCAATAAATGGCATTATAACCATGATACAATTTTTATTTACAATACATATTTTAGACTAGGCTAGACTTAATATATTTTCTGCGGCAAACATCGCTTAATAGTGATAATTGAAGCAAGAATGATTATTGCTCACACCGTATGTCGCTTTCAGCCATATTTGTTGTTTGCAGATGAAGTGAACCTACTTTCCTTATGTAATCTTAATCATATTATGTAATTTTTTCAGACTTGGTAAGATTTAAAGATGAATAAATAATACTTCCATATCCTACTAGAATTATATCATTCCAAAAACCACTCTCAACTCGGGGTCTACACTATTGAACTTGAAGCATTATCAACTTTTTTTCGGCCTTTCTGATACTCATACAACACTATTTCGAGGAGATAAATACCAAATACCATCCATCAAAACTTTTAACGTAATACATAGCTTACAGTACCTACTCTCAACCCCCCATCACGATCTTCACTATGGACTTGGAGAATTATCAAATATCCAGCGAGATTGCTGATTTGGATTTTACTGCTTATTCATAGCTCTCATACAACTTCCACTACTCACCTCAGACAACATATCATACCACATTAATATTATAACGCAGCGTTCTTCTATCAAAGCTTTTAATTTGACCCACTCTCAACTTGATGTTAAGTAAACAATGCACCTGCTCCAATAGTATGAAGATAAAAATATCATATTCTTATCAGCTTCATGTGAACTATGATATCATGGTAAATAACTCTGCTACCTTCCAATGCTCACCAGCCCCAGACACAAAAAAAACAAAAATCAATTTGTTTTTTTATTCGAATGTATTAGCTTAAGCAAGAAGTTATATTACTAATTTATATTACTCATCTAAGTCGGTATATCATCCTACATTAATATGATAGCTCGTTAATGCTTTTAATTAACCCACTCTCAAGCTAATGATAATATGTAATTTTTCAGATGTGGCTGCTCAAACCACTTTCAGGCTAGGCTAACAAGTTCCTCTAGAAAGATTTCGTGTAGCAACACTGGTCATGCCATTACACCTTATCACCAAAAATTTGATGCAATGTCTTTTACTATACCAATAAAACTTTCACTACTCATCTAAGTCAACATATCATAGTATATTAGCATTAAATTTAACCTGCCCAAAAATTGATATCATAGGTGATCAGAGCTTTAAATTTAACCTGCCCAAAAATAAATTTTATTGAAAATAAAAAAACAATTTTTCATAAAACCTAAGATTTTTCAATATACACACACACACACACACACACACACACCTACATCGAAAATTTTCTGATTAGGTTTTAATTTGTTAATTACTTCATGTTTCTTAACATTCGAAGCAACCGTGATCTATTTTTAGATATCGAATATCATAGCATGATCCGTCTTGTTTATAAAAGATTTTTAATCCCAAATTTACGTTATAGTTGTTGTTGTTGTTTTTTTTTAGCAAAAGAAATTTTCAATTATAACTTCCACTACTCATCTAAAAATCATATCCTACAGATTAATATCGGTTGTTGTTGTTTTCAGCTAAAGAAATTAGGAATCTTTCATAAATCGCCCAATTTGTTTACTTTACTCGGCTGCTGTGCGAATTTATTTACATTATTCGACTGCGAATGTGTTTACTTTACTGAACTGTGATAATTTGTTTATGAAAAGAATCAAATTAGAAGTGTTACACCTGAAGAGCAAAATTAGGCATGTACTAATTTTCATTACATATCTAAGTCAACATATCTACCTAAATTCATCCCCAAACCAGCTTCACCTGATCTATTTTTAGATATATCATCTGAGAAGGTAAGATCGCTAATATCTTGAACCATAGAGGATTTCTGATGAAAATTTTTATCCCCCCTAGTACTAATACTATTGCCATGAACAAAAAATATCCTAGGGATAACTTGAATTATTACTACTATTAATTATACCAGCAAAGATAAGATCGCTAATATCTCGAGAACCACAGCCCGTGGAGGATTTCTGATGAAAATTTTGTCCACCTCTAAAACTAAGACCCTCACTGGCACCTTCTAGAATCTATTGGCATATTGTAGGGTTAACTTGAATTATTACTAATACTAATTACACTAATTTCACAACATTTCTTATCCACCAGCTGCACACATCCACACACCCCTAGGTAACTTTTCCTCAGCCACCAAGTAGCCCAGCCCAACATACCACAGGCACTCATACTAAAGAAAACAACTGAAACCAAACTCAAGCTGACAAGTATACAGTCCCCGATATAAATTCGCTTAGGGTATTTCACATCATTACTTAAGCCGCACACATTCTACCCAAGCCTTGGTACAGGTAACGTGGCCCAGTTCAACACACCCCAGACAGTCCTAGTCATAGTATCAGATATTGCCACTAAAGCTCTCAGCCTCCAGTACCCAGACACAGGAGGGGACACCTCAAGGTCAAATTGTAGCCTCCAAGACCAGATCAAACTTAATCAGCAACCTCCACTAATAAATCTTCCAGCCCCTTCACAAGATGCCAAATTTTCAGTACAAAAGCGAGCTCAGAACCACTTCAAAATTGCTCACCGTACCCCAATTTATTAAAAAATCAGGCAAGGCAAGAGCTTGAACAGCTGACGGGGATCAGCTAATCAGTTGATATCATCCCCTGGTCAGCCAATCAGTTGATATCATCCCCTGGTCAGCCAATCAGTTGATATCATCCCCTGGTCAGCCAGACGGTAGGAAGGAATTCCCCCAGGCAGGCCCTGTGACGTAGACCACTAGACGGAATCCCCCAGGGGCCCAGAGCCTCGGTCCAGAGCCATCAAAATAGTTGGATTCTACCTTGCACTTTTTGTATGAAAAAAGTGTCCTGGTATCGGCATAGCGTAACTACTGCGGCCCTCTTTAATTTTTAATTTATTTTTATTTTTATTATATGTTGTTATAGCGGCAATAGAAATACACACGCTGTGAAAATATCAACTATCTACCTATTACGGATCATGAGATGAAGACAGACGGACGGACATCGGAGACTTAGTAATTTCCCGTTTTTACCCTGTGGGTACGGGACCGTAAAAGTTTTTCTTAGTCGTCCTGTAACCATACAAGGAAGAAGCAGTAAACCTCATTTGAGCATATCCTGCTTGTTGTAAAAAGCAACTTACACAGACAAATTTGGGCATACAATTTTTTTTTTATCTAAGGCAAGGAGAAAAAAAATTTACTCTTATTGTCTTATTACAACGTATTTTGGACAATGTCTATGGGGGGTAGTAAGACCGGAAACATTCGATAAAAGCTAACCAGATACATCCCTCGAAAATTACCTAAAAGAAATTTCAATTTATCTCGACGGCAAGAGATCATAGACCCACGAACCTTGAATATAAAATAAATCAACTCTCCAAACCAAAAATTGATACCCTTTAGCGTCATTGACGATTCGCACTTTTTCACACTTTTGACGTTTTCTCTAACATAGCAAGAATATTGGGGAATTCCCAATGGAGAGCTAGGGAGTTTTAATCGGAAAACGAAAACGCTCATCTTCCAAATGACCCAACTCCCGTGTTACCGTGAATCCGGCCCTTGGATCCGTCTATATATCAAACAAGAAATCATTCGCAATACCCATCATCAACTGAATGCTTGCTTTTGGTTTGGTGGCCTTCAGTAACCACTTCACACCACTAGCGATTAATGTACTTAATATTTTGTACTTTGATCTGTCATGTCATGTCATATGTATACCATCCCTGATCTATCAGACCTACGTACGGCACGTTATTGTAACTTTTAAACTAATTAACGTTATTAAACTCTAGATCACTAATGGCTTAAAATAATAAACAAAATAAATATGGCACACTGCCAGATCTCAGAAACCACCTGTTTCATAATTCAATTATGAAATGGTTCAAAACCAATTTCCAACATTAACGGGCTGACATGCCGCCGCGACTCATCAAGGAAGAAGAGCTTCGTTGAACACAATTTCGTTAATGTTTTCCGAAACACAATTATCTCTCGTGAAATGAATTTAACCCATTTAAAATTACACATGAAAGCGAACGATTTTTCTTTAGCGATGCAGAGGAAAGTATGTGCTCAGGAGGATGGAATATGCCGGTTTAATGAACAACACTAAATAAGGGTTGAGAAAAATAAACTGAAAATCAACGGAAGAAATTTATTAGAAACTTTTAAATAAGGAAAGTGCTTTTCTTTTATCGGGATGGCTGTAATTTGTATTTATTACAGCATTATTCTCACATCGTAAACAGGGTTTCCCGCTCATATGGTATAACCTTTTACATGATTGTAAAGTATAACGATTTAAGCAAAAAGCTTTTCCAGACAAGGGGCCCTATCCTGCTCCACAGATATATAACGGTTTTCCAATATAACCTCCAAAAAGGGAAGGCTCTTGCTTATCTACTTATAACTCCCGAAATATTTAAGCCAAAGCAATGCAGCTTTTATATTTCATATGTAGTCCACACTCTAGGCTTTCCACTGGTATTTATTTATTTATTTTGTAAGCTAAAAAGATAGTAAACAGAAATTTCCAATAACATACTACCTTACAATTAGAGGGATAACAAATTAGAGTAAATTTACAAAAGAAGAAGATAAAGTAAGAAGTAAATGGAAAAAAATAAACTAATAACTAAAGAAATAAAAACTAAAAACATAATGTGAAAAAAAGAGAGGAAGAAAAATACAAAAAATAATTAAACTAAATCTAAAAACTAAAGAGCGGGAATGAAAAACTAGAAGATAATAAAAAGCAAATAAAAAAGTAAGAGTAAAATACAGTTGGAAAGCGGCAGCCAACAAATGCTAAGGAGTAAGGAAATGAGTAAAGCGAAGCAGTAAAAAGAGAGTAATTCAAAAAAAAAAAGATGTTAATAACCGATCTCGCGAAGTATACATTTTTTAAAAGTCAGAGGACTAGTGTTAAAGATATCTATATTATTAAATCTTGTATTGATTTAGTAATTCTGTAGATAGGTGATTTCTCCCTAATATTAGTACTGCAAGTAGGTAGTCTTAAAGGGTCTGGAATCTCGCGTTGCGCGAATGGACGTTCAAATGAATACTAGAGACTAGTGCGTGACAATACACTCCACCATTTAAAATATTATATAGAAATATACTATCCAACTAGATTCTGCGATTTTCTAGTGTGATTAACTTGTATTTTGCTAATCTCTTATGATACTCTAGATGTAATAAAATTAATGTGAGGAATGAAGACTAGCTTTCGGTCAAAAATCACACCAAAATCTTTTATTTCAGCAACACGAGAGATAGCACTATAGTGAATATCGTACTCAAAGAATATGTGGTCCTTTTTACGGTGAAATGAAATACATTTACATGTGCTTACATTGATTTCAATACAGTTCTCGTGGCACGTTTTTTTCTAGTCGTAGTATATCTTTTTGAAGATGGACACAATCCATCACGTTATTAATTTTTCTAAAAATCTTGGCGTCATCACGGTATAATAAACAATCAGACATAAAACAAGAAGTCATGTCGTTGAAGTATATGAGAAAAATCAATTGTCCAAGTATTGTACTTTGGGGCGCTCCGGAAATTTGCTTAAATGAGGGGATTGTAGCCCATTAAATACAACGATATTATGTCTGCTAAATAGGTAGGAGTGGAGCCAAGATATGGTGTCTGTTTGAAATTCCATCAGTGCCATTTTCGACAGGTAGTGCTTGTGATTAATCTTGTCAAATACTTCAACAAAGTCATTGTGGATAGAATCTATTTGTGTATTTTCATCGAGAGCATACGCGATTTTGTCTGTGAATAAAAGCAGATTGGAGATCGTAGATCGCCGCGGTAAAAATCCGTGCTGTTCTTCAGAGATGAATGGTTTTATTTGGAATGGAGTGCTTAAAAAAAAGTGCAATAGCGTTAGATAGAAATAGGGCTATAGTTTATAACGAGTTTAGCATCACCAGATTTATAAATAGGCATAACGAAACAATTTTTAACACATACTAGGTAGATTTTATTAGTGATTGAAAGATTGAATAAACTAATAAGCGGTTCCAGTGTAATTGCTTCCTTGAAAGTTTGTTTTTTTGTGCCAAATCTAATATAATATCGAGCGGAGGAAGATGGGAGTCTATCTTATAAGATCTATAGATAATGGTCATAAGGACGTAGTAATACTCACATTGGAATGAGAAATGTTTGTCCAAACTAAATCGAGAAGTCTATTGTTTATATTAAATTTATTATTAAATTGCTTTAGAATACATAATTATATATTATTAAAAAGGGAATGTGAGAAAAGTCTATAGGCTGCTGAGGGACGCATGCAATTGTCAGGCGTATCATAAGCCCAATTAAAATGCGGTAAATTGAAGTCACGTAAGAAAACCACTATTGTGTTAGCAGGAAGCTGTAATATTTTATCAGTGGGGAGGGATATAAAGACAACATGAATAGAGAATAAAGTAACTTTCTTTTATTGCCACCGATTGCACCTCGTGATCCGTTACAAAAGATTCGACTCGAATTCAATTTTAAGTACCCTTAACTGCGATAAGAAACCCTGCGCCATCCTCACGCCCACACATTCTCAAATTCCTATCTCTTCGATAAACCATATACCTATCATCTAAGACCTCTGAACTATGAACACCCGCTTCCAGAAATATTTCTGTAAAACAAATTACATCATATTCGTTAGATATTACATTTAATCGAACGTGCTCCGTTTTGGTATGTAATCCTCTGACATTTTGGTAATATATATATAGTGACATTAATTAAGTTATTATTTGGAGCTAGCTTGAATACTGGTCCTAACGAGATCAAGACTATTTTCGTTTGAGGTAACAAAGGGTCAAGAGTTATCATCCTTTTTTAAATAATTTTTCAGATTTTTTTACCCAAACGAATTTAAATCCATTTTCTTTCTTAAACCGCTTCGCTTTGTGTAAAACAGTTTTCTTATCATTCGACAGGAGTCCATTAAAATAAATAATATTCTTATCCTTACATCCCAGCATATCGGCTGTCACACCTCCGGTAACCTTACTAGCAATTAACACACGATCCCTGACTGACTGATTAGAGTACTTAACAATTAATGAACTAACAGAATTTTTATTACTCGATCTACTCTGACTACGATAAACTTTCAATATATCAGCGTTAAATGTTTTGGCAGTTATACGAAACACTTGCTCAGGAGCTTAGCTATTGTGTCAACGCTTGTAGTCGTCACTAACCTCCCGAATCAGTTATAGGGCTGATTCAATGAATTTAATAATGTATAATATTTAATAAATGCCGATGCTTTTATTGTTCAACTTTATTTTATTTTTATTATTCAATTCTTCTTCTTCCACCAACAATTCAAGAATGGTAAAATATTCAACTCTAATTCAATAAACTATGAAATGTTGATGCTCCGTTAATTAGTCAACTAGATTCTGGTACCTATACTGAACAAATATGATAAACAAAACAAAAACTTTATTGGGCGTTGCAGTAGATGATTTGTATCCCTAGAATTCGTGAGGATATTTCTTATTGTTGATGCTAATGTCTAAGTCGATATTTATTCACAGCCTCTTCACTGGCACTCAACAAAATAAGCTAAACTAAAGACCTCTGGTAAATCCCATTGGCCAAGCCAACCCTATGAGGATGGCAAATCACAACCCCTAATTATAGTGCGATTATTCCAACTTCTATGATCCACTAGTTCCAGACATAAAAAAAAAAATTTATAGAAAATGGCAGAAAAAGAAAAATAATTAGTTGTTTTATGTATACCAATTATTTTCTGTGGCAAATTCCACTTTATTCTAATCTGGCGATAAAAATATGGCAAAGCCCACGTCGGGTTATACCAATGCTGTTAAGCATTCGCTTATTTAGCTAGTTTCTCAATTTAGTATGCAGCTAAAGGCTGTAACATACTCCGACCCGTTGATGTATTCACATCAAGATAGAAAGAGCATGGATGTATATCTTAAATTGTTTTTTACGAAGTTATGTATTCAGTTTGTAACCATTCCATATAATTTTATTTTTTCTTATTCTAAGGCGGACCTTGCTGTTTTGCCCTAAAAACAATGAATAACGCTTGCGTCTCCCACTTCTTATGGCATTCCAAGGAATCGACTGCATCTGTCCAGAAGTGACTTGGAATGGCTGGCTTCTGCTGTGATTAAGTCATATTTTTTTTCATCCAATCGCTTTGGACGTACTGCCTTTACTTCCTTCATAATGAGTCCTGATATAGACGCTACGGGTTGGCTAGATCAGTGTTCTTCAACCGCCGGTCCGTGGCCCGGTACCGGGCTGTAGAAATTTCCTGCCGGTCCGCGAAAAATTTCGTTCAAATCGTAAATCACCGTGGCGTATTATGTATAAAACTATACAAATACAATGTATAATAACAATATAATATCAAAAATTAATGTATTACTTACCAAATAGTTATAAACCTATGAATTAGAAAATACTGTTTAAAGAAGTTATTTTCTAACAAAGCACAGCAGATACTATGGACGCCGCTACTGAAATGGACGCTAAGCAACGACCGCTCGTCTACAAAAATAGGTTACTGCGAATTATGACGGCATGTTCTTCTCTAATGAAACCAATAAATGCTGTCGACTGCGTACGGCTTATCACAATGCGCAGGCGCCGCGTCAGAGCGTCTGCCCGATAGCACCGATTTGACACCGTATGTATTGTTAAAAATATTTGTTGTGTGTTGTGAAATTTTTCGTAAAATTTGATACCCTACCCACATTATGGAGACAAAAAAAGTCAAACAGCAAAATCTTTTAACGTTCTTTAGTAGAGACAAGGACAATATTCAGTAGAAAGATGGTGATAGTGCTGAAAGTTTGCTAAGTACTAGTACTTCAAGTTTAGGGGAAACACTACTTCGGAATGTAAAACACAAACTAAAAAGAGGAAAGGAGACTATGTTAGGCATTATAATAAGTATTTAAAGCTTGGTTTCATTGTAGCCCCTGGCAATGAACTGTCGCCACGGCCTTTGTGTATAGTATGTTCGGAAATTATGTCAAATGAAGCTATGAAACCTTCCAAACTTGCTCGTCATTTGCATTCGAAACATAAAGATTTTACTGACAAGACTTTTTTGAAAGATTACGTGACCAGATAAAAATGCAGAAAAGTCAAAAGAAAATGATGACTTCTAGTGACAATTCGCCGCTTCAAGCGTCTTATTTAGTTGCGCTTCGAATAACTAAATCGAAAATACCGTTTACTATTGGCGAGGAGTTAGTAAAGCCTTATATCTTAGACTTCGTAAAACTAGAGGCCTTACCGCTTTCGAACACCACCATTATGAGAAGAATTGTTGAGATGGCCACCGATATTGAAAATCAAGTCGTAGCGGATATACAGAAATCAAGATATTTTGCGATTCAATTTGATGAATCGACTGAAGTGAGTAATCATGCTATCCTACTTTGCTTCGTGAAATATAGTGAAGATGAACATTTAAGGGAAGAACTTATTTGTTGTCTCGACTTACCTGGACAAACCACTTGTTCAGAAATATTTACTGATCTTAATGAGTATTTTAAGGCACAAGGGATAGACTGGAGCAAGTGCGTCGGAGTGTGCACTGACGGTGCTGCGACCATGACTAGTCGTCACTCAGGAGTAGTTGCTAAATTAAAAGAAGTCGCGCACCCTGAAGTTTTGTTTACTCAATGTATGATCCAACGGGAGCAACTAGCTGCAAAGAAGCTTTCTACTGAATGAAACACTGTGATGAATGACGCGGTGAAGATTATTAATGAAATTCGTAGCCGAGCTACGAGCTCAAGGCTCTTCGCGACACTATGCGAGAGCATGAACTCACCCCACCAACATCTGCTTCTCCATGCAGAAGTAAGGTGGTTATCGAGAGGAAGGGTTCTTTCGCGACTTTTTGAGCTGAGAGAAGAAGTAAAGCAATTTTTGAGAGAGCGAAAATCTGAACTGGAGCCTTTGATGAGTGAATAATGTCTGGCAGTTCTTCTTACATGGCGGACATATTCAGTCTGCTTAATGAAGTTAATATTTATCTGCAGGGTTCATATGCAAATATGTATTTTTACTTTAAGAAATATAATGGATGCGTTCAAAAAGAAGCTAGCTCTTTGGAATAGTCGCTTACAAGAGGAAGATGTAGAAATGTTTTCTCTTTGGGATGAATTTTTGATTGCTGCTGATGTGAACACGAAAGTCATATTTAACATAATAAAGCAACGTTGAAGAGCGTTAGCTGAAAATTTGATTAAGTATTTCCCAGAAAATGAAGTTCCTCGTAAAGGTAGCCTCTGGATTAATAATCCATCCTTGGAAGATATAAACTCATGTGCACTTGATCTTCATGAAAAAGAAAAGGTGATCGAGTTGTCTTCTGATATCACTCTGGTCTCCGGACCTAAAATGCATTCATTGCCTCAATTTTGGATATCGCTAGAAAAAGAATATCCAACTTTGAGTTATAAAACCATCAAATTATTAATAAATTTTTCGACTTTCTATATATGCGAAAAGACTTTTCAGCCATGTCTGTAATAAAAACCAAATAGAAGTCAATGCAGCGCTTCGTCTCTCAGAAACAACGCTGCAGCCTAGAACTACAACTCTTATATCAAAGAAACAGAAGCAGATATCGCACTAAAAATGTAATTGCATAACATATTCTATAATAAAAAATAATATCTACAAGAATATTGGTTTTTAATTGTCTTAGCTTTCAGTTGGTTCGCGAAATATTTATCCTATTTTCACCGGTCCGCAGGTGCAAAAAGGTTGAAGAACACTGGGCTAGATGGTTTAGTTGCTATGGTGTTCATCTCAACTAACCGCTCTGGTGTTTCAGATGAGCGCTGCACCGAATAGCGTCCCCTGGGCTCTATTTTTGCGTTATTTGACTTCTTCGGGGCTGTAAACAAGCCTATGTCTGGGGTGGTTAATGGAGAAATCTCCTGGATTTCCATTAGCAGGTGTGCCAACAATTGGGCTGTTGACATCGATTGAAGTGCCCGTGGAGAGGTTGGTGAAGCAACCAGTTCAGCTTCGCTGGTATTTAAATCAAGGATGTCTTCCATCTTATGCTATTTCTTCTAAAAGAAGAAAGATTATTTATTAATATGAGTAAATACTTAATTATAAGTGCGAGTGGATACTACAAAGTAGTATAGTCAAACGGGTATAGGAACAATTTTGCTTATGGGTCCTTTGACAATTGAGGATTGGTTCTTTATTGTGACGACTCTTGTTTTTTCATCATCTCCTGGATGAGTTTCCTCAATGACCCCGAAAACCCATTTAGCAGGTGGAAGTCTTTCTTCCTTTAGTAATACTACTTGGCCTTTTTTTTATGTTTTCCTTAGTCTTATTCCATTTTTTCCGTTGTTGTAATTGGGTCAAGTATTCAAGAGACCATCGTTTCCAAAACGTTTGTTTGATCTGTTGAATTACATCCCATCTTCTTAATACATGTATAATTTTGTCTATAAAATGACCTTCTCCTGGTGTAGTTATTGCCGTTCCAATTAAAAAATGTCCTGGTGTGAGGACGTCAAGATTTGTTGGGTCATTAGATGTGCTGCAGAGTGGTCGTGAGTTTAACACTGCCTCAATCTGTGTTAATAGAGTGCTGAGTTCTTCTAAAGTTAGCAATGTTAAGCCTATTGTTCCTTTTAAATGGTGTTTCAAGCTTTTTACTCCGGCCTCCCAAAGGCCTACAAAGTGTGGAGCTAGTGGGGGGTTGAAGTGCCAATGAACACCTTCAATGACCGTTATGCATCCAGTATGCTTATTTGCCTCTTTAATAGCCTGGATTAAGGTTTGTTTCAAAATCCTATTTACTCCTACGAACATTGTACCATTATCGGAATACAGGTGTGTGCATAGACGTCTCGACTTGTGAATCTTCTAAAGGCGGCCAAAAAGGCTTCAGATGTCAAATCCGAGACAGCTTCGAGATGAATAGCCTTATTTGCCACACAGACAAAAATACAAATATATCCTTTATATATCTTCGCACCTCTATATTTGGCCATTTGTTGTGTCTAATGGACGTGCGTAGTCAAGTCCGGTCCTTTCAAATGGTCGAGCTTGAGTTACTCTTTCGATAGGTAGGTTTCCCATAATCTGTGTTTGATTATGATGTCGGTATGCGTAGTATATTTGAAACTAGTTGAGCGTCACCGTGCAACGTGGTCATATGATATTTACGAATTATTATTTCCGTGATGTGTTTCTTGCTAGACAAAATGATGGGGTGTTTTATATCATACGGAAGTTTTGAATGTTCTAACCTTCCCCCTACTCGAATTACTCCTACTTTGTCTATGAAGGGATTAAGCCTTAAAAGAATGCTTTTGTTTGTTATTGGTTTCCCTGCTTGTAGTAGGCAGTAGTCCGTTTTATACGTTTGTTTTTGTAGGCAGCGAATTATTGCTGTTGTCGCGTCCTTTAATTCTCTTGCTGTTGGATACCTTACTGAGTTCCGTTGTTTGACATCACTTTTATTGATAAATCGGCGACAATACGCGGTAATGCGAATTAACTTGTTGAAGGATGAATATTTTCTTAATTGTACAAATTCATCTTCTTGCTGCGGTGTGAGCAATGCTTGGGATGATTTAATTTCCAAATCTATTTAACAGACATCATTGGATGTAGGCCAGAATTCTTCTGATTGTGACACCCAGGATGGACTATTCCACGTACTTCTGTTGTGAACTAGCCTTGATGGCATAATACCACAAGAAGCCAAGTCTATTATCCTTTATTGGTATGTACCTCCAGACATTATTCTTTGAATTCTCTTGGATTTCCACTACTCTGTTCGCTACGTACGTTCGCCATTTGTTTGGATAGCCTTTGATTCAAGCGAGTACTTTCTTGGAATCCGACCAGGAGACCGTTTTGACATTACATAGGTACATGTCTGTTTTGACTTGCATGATTAGTTTACTTAGCAGAACTGCTCCACACAATTCCAATCTCGGAATTGAAACAGGTTTAGTCGGAGCGACGTGTGTTTTAGATATAACCAAATTTATGTATATCTGACCGTCAGTGTCTGTAACGCGAAGGTATACGCTAGCACCATATGCTTGGGTAGAAGCATCACAAAAGCCATGTATCTGACACTTTATCATTCCTGGGTGTAGGTTGACCCATCGTGGAATTTTGCTTTCATTAAAGTAATGCATTTTGTTCTTGAACTTCGTCCATTCATCTGAGAGATTTATTGGAACACTCTCATCCCAAGAGCATCCGCTTATCCACAATTTTTGGATTAGAATTTTCGCAATAATTATGCAAGGAGCTATCCATCCTAATGGATCGAAAAGTCTAGCCACTTCTGAAAGAATTTTACGCTTAGTCCTGGTAGTGGTTTGGACATTGTCTTCCTTGAATGCAAATGAAAAATAATCTGCTGCTGGATGCCATTGTATTCCTAATGCCTTGATTTCATTTCCTTCTTCAAATGTCAGAGGTAGATTGACTTCTCTATCATCTGGTGGTATATCTTCTAATAATTTTGTATGATTTGCGGCCCATTTCCGTACATTAAATCCACCTCCTTTAAACAAGGTGATCAATTCCTGCTGTAGATTTGGCGTATCGGATATTGTATCTGCTCCCGTTAGGACATTTCTTACAGAACTGTTTTTGATGCTACTGGATATTTTTTCTTGTCGTCGATTGCTAATTGTTGTATAGTTTTTATGGCTAAATAGGGGGCTACTGTGGTACCAAAAGTGAGTGTCACCAGCTCGTCTTCTTTAAGTGGTGCATTCCTCGTATCTCTCCAGAAGATCGTTTTATATTGTTGATCATCTGGATGTATCTGTATCATGCGATACATTTTTTCTATGTCTACATTTAGAGCATATTTATGCTTTCGCCACTTCATCAGTGTTGAAAATAGCTTCGGCTGAAGTGTTGGACCTGTTATCATTTGCTCATTTAAACTATTTTCATTAGACGTCTTTGCTGATGCGTCAAATACTACCCTCAGTTTGGTAGAGCCTGGACAGTATTCTTTCTTTAGTCCCTTTTAGTGGCACCATATGACTCAGCTCAAAGGATTCATTCATACATTGTGCATACAGGTTTTAAAGTTTGGATCCCTAGTTGGGGGCTGCCTTTATGTTTAAATGGTAGTCTTACTTGATATCTACCGTCTTCTAAACGTTTGTTTGTTTTTGTGTAAAACAATCCACATTCAGTCTCCTCTTAAGTTAAAGTGCGCTTCGGCAGTAGCTCCTCATCTTCCCAAAATTTGCGTATCTCTGTATCTAACTTAGTTTCTAACGGTTCATTGTTTGTGAACGTAGAAAACGTCGATGAGGCTTCATGCTCCCTTAAGGTGTTGTTTGAAGGTGTTTCGCCGAAAAGAATCCATCCTAACCTTGTCTGTTGTGCCACAAGTCCTGTATTGGATATATTGCGAATTCCTTCTTTGATAATCCTTGCATACGCGTTTATGTCTATCAGGAGATCGATTTTACTAGATTGTAAGAAATTATGATCTGCTAACTGTAGGTCTTTTAAACAGTGCAGATTTATATCCTTACATCTCTCTGGAGCGGAAATGTTTGTTATGCGTTTTACGGCGTATGTGCGCATTGACAAATTGAAGCTTCGATCGTGTTGCGTTTTAAGCAAAAATTCAATTTCTTTTGTTGAACTTGCTACCTTAGAAGAGTAATTTGCAGGGACGTCGGAATGGCTCTCGTGTATAGCAACTGATACGCTGCTTCTGTGATGAAGGAACTTTGCTACCCTAAGTCTATTAATGCTCGTATTGTCAGTTATGCCATTATCCACTTCTACAATCACCATTGCTGTTGCTAGCAATACCTGTGGCGATTGTTTATTATAGTTACAATTAGGAGCTCATTGCCTGATTAGCACCTGTGTTGGTGTTTTCTGACACCGGTGTGTCTTCGTGTAAAAGTGTATTGTGCCTTTTTCCACATTTGAAACAAGTCCTTTCGCTAGGACATGCATCCCTGTCGTGAAGGCTTAAGCAGTTGAAACATAGTCTGGTTTGCCACGAATTTCCTCCTCGCCTTGGTAGGAAGGTTTTGAAATTGTATGGACTTATACATAAAATGAGCATCCTTACACATTTTACAATTCGTGTGTGGGCATTTGCCATAAAGATGTTGCTTCAGGCATTTAAAACAAATCTTGTGTTCTAATAAAAAGGTACGTTTAGCTTGAGTAACTAAACGCTGAAACCCTTTACATTGTTGTAATGTGAGGTTTCCCTTACACAGCAAGCAACCTTGTTGATCCTTGATGTAATAAATTGTGGTTTCGGTGACTGCTTTTATATTTCTATTGTTTGCAGTTCCAGCTAAAGCTTCTAAAGTCCTGTATCTAGACTCTAGGAATTCGAATAGTTGCTGCCTAGTTGGTAACGTATTGGATTTAGATATGTTTTGTTCCCATAAACTTCGGGATTCATCTGGAAGTCTTTGTGTTGTCAGGTATAAGATAATTGGGTCCCAGTTATCTGTTGGAACGCCTGATGCATTTAACTTGTGTAGACACTCTTGAGTTTTATCTAGTAAATTTCTTATAGCCCTTGTCTGATTCTTCCTTTATCTGAATTTGGTTAAATAACAATTTGAGCTGATTGAAAACTAGAACACGTTGATTTTGATATCTTTTTAATAAGGTCTCCCATGCCGTTTGATAGTTAGAGCTAGTGATGTCGAATTGTCTCAACAATCTTTCTGCTTCTCCAGATAAGCTTGCTTTGAATAATGCAGTTTTTGTACATCGACGATTTTGTCGTTACTGTGAATAAGCGACATAAGCATATCATGAAATGATCTCCATGATGTGTATTCCCCGTCGAACTTTGGTATATCGATTGCAGGCAAGTTCACTGGCACCTTTCTTTGGCTTCTGGAGTGCTTACCGGCTGAGATTCTAGCATTTATTGTAATTCTCCAACAAAAATGAAATATCTGCCTTCAAATATTTCGTATAAGTCGCTATTCATATATTCAGTAATAAAACTATCAGCTGTATCTTCTTCAATTCCGGATAACTTTAGGTCATGATCTTGGAATTGTTTCCGCAGTTGTTGAATATACTTGACTCTACCCTTTACGTAAGCTGTGGTGTTTTCGTCGCTCATGACCTTACGATGATTGGCAATGGCCTTGTCTAGCCTTTCAAACAATCGAGCTTGCGTTTTCGCCGTCACTTTACTCATTTTGACAATGGAAAATCTAACACCACTCAAATCGTACGTTGACCAATTAACATGTCAAACCAATTGAATATGACTACCGTGGTTTAAGAAAAACTCAACAATTATCGGTTGATCTTTAAAGCTTAAATATCCGGCTCGAAGGACCATTAAATGTTTTGGCAGTTATACGAAACACTTGCTCAGGAGCTTAGCTATTGTGTCAACGCTTGTAGTCGTCACTAACCTCCCGAATCAGTTATAGGGCTGATTCAATGAATTTAAAAATGTATAATATTTAATAAATGCCGATGCTTTTATTGTTCAACTTTATTTTATTTTTATTATTCAATTCTTCTTCTTCCACCAACAATTCAAGAATGGTAAAATATTCAACTCTAATTCAATAAACTATGAAATGTTGATGCTCCGTTAATTAGTCAACTAGATTCTGGTACCTTTACTGAACAAATGTGATAAACAAAACAAAAACTTTATTGGGCGTTGCAGTAGATGATTTCTATCCGTAGAATTCGTGAGGATGTTTCTTATTGTTGATGCTAATGTCTAAGTCGATATTTATTCACAGCCTCTTCACTGGCACTCAACAGATTAAGCTAAACTAAACACCTCTGGTAAATCCCATTGGCCAAGCCAACCCTATGAGGATGGCAAATCACAACCTCTAATTATACTGCGATTATTCCAACTTCTATGATCGACTATTTCCAGACATAAAAAAAAAATTATAGAAAAAGGCAGAAAAAGAAAAATAATTAGTTGTTTTATGTTTATATTTTATTCTAATCTGGCGATAAAAATATGGCAAACTACACGTCGGACGGCTTATACCAGGCTGAAAAAAAATCAAGCTCTTGTAGCTTGCTTTATAGCAGTTCCCCCACCACACAGAATCAATTCGAAATCAAAGTCGATGCCAACTTGACTTGCGGGGTTTACGACATTGTGATGTTCACGCCGTCTGTGATGTGAACAATAGATGTTTATCGTTAGCTAAGTTCGGCACCAACTTTATTAATGCTGTTAAGCATTAAGCTAGTTTCTCAATATAGTATGCAGATAAAGGCTGCCACATCACCTAAAGAGAGCTTATGCTTATGACAGACACGGGGTATCGATATCTAGATATTCCGAATATATATTGAAGCTCCTTTGACATACATAAAAGGGAATTACTGTGACAAACCGTACTTGACATTTCAATTCAGTTCACAGATCTTTAAGCGAAAATATACTGTAACACGGCGAATTTAAAAACAGCAGGCCTGGCAGCACGCGCGGATAGATAAATTTTTAGCGTTCGCGCGCGCAGATAATTTTGCGAGAGGACTGAAGGTCAACGACCCTGAAACGGACAGATTCTGAATGGTCAGGAGTGATGATGATTTTTTTCAGGATATGATGGCTCACTTCTGAAGTAGTGATCTGCCAGAGTAGTACTTTTAGTTGAACGTTAGGATATAATTTAAATTGAATTTAATTGAAGTTAACTAAATGTATTCGTTGAGAACCGTGACTTAAATAATGTCGAAATAAAATAAAATAGAAAGAAGTTATTAGATTCGCGAGTTTGTCACCGATCTTTTTTCCATCCTTTTGTTCACGCTTCGTACGGGCAGCGGCCGCTGAAGATTGGTGTTATATTTTCTTCCAGCACTACTGGGCAGAACGAGGAGATATTAGGAAGGATCCAGGAGATTCTCCACGAACAACCCAAAAAAAAAAAAAGCAAAGGTTACCCAGTGAAGAGCCCCCAAGCTCAACTTCCTTCAGACATATAAATAACACAGCTATGTACCTTTTACTTTTCTTTTTCTTATTTTCCACCGACGTTAATATCTGGAGCCGTTCTCTTGCTCTCGACTCCAATTTTCTATCAATTAATTGTGTGCTAGCATCACAGCGCCAGGGTCAACGAACTTTGCAAGGAGAGCTTTTTGTAAAAGCTCTCTAGTGGAAGTCACTTTGGCAAGCTAAAAAAAGAACAAAAATAAATAACAGAGATCAATATATAGGGTTCATAACATAATACACATATTTACAACTCACTAAAAAGGGACTCGAAATTGTCACAAGTTTTATTTTGTTCGGTTTCTGCTCAACGACTCCATCCAACTCGTATAATTCATCGATGTCAGGAGCTTTGCTTGTTGACCAAACTAATTAAATCACGTTTCACTTGTCTTTAAAATCTGAGCCTAAAAACTCTTCATTTTCTATTTGAGAAAAAGGTCAATATAGAAGAAAGGTCAGTTCGGGCGGTGTGAAGACAGCGATAAAGCGTTATTAAGCGTTTATTTTAATAACATCCAACAGCCAATAGCGTGAACAATAAACGAACGAATTTCTTTTGGTCTCGTCACTTGTTCTACACAAAAAAAATCCGATATTGTTTGCTTTTCGTAACCATAACCAAATAAAACTCATAATAGTCCCGAGCGCGTGATGTCCGACTTGCTGTCATAATTGCAAATTCTGAAGTCAAGTTTCGTATTCGAAAGTAGCTTACATACAGCGCTCTGTCCCTTGGCCGATACCTGTGCCACATTGTGGGAATCTGGTGAATCTAGCAAGAAGTGCGAAGCCCACGCCTAGAGCTTTAAACAACTATACCTAACATAGCCGATACACCCACCAGATTAGGACAAGAGGCAACTTGTGATCCCGGAAGCTTTCGGCGATAATTAGAATTTAATTGCTCCCTAAACTCCGCTCGGTCAGGGCAATTAATAACATTGCAACGTTAATGACTGCACGCGTGATTTTGATTTATTAACTAAAACAGAAACAAAACAATATGTATGAGCATTAATGCATGCTAAACGGCAACAATTAATTGTAAATATACGACAAATTGTATCAGCGATGTGGTGTCTCACTCAATGCACAAATTTTTGTAAAACGAAGAAAAATGTGGTCGACGTTTTGTTTAAAAATAACAAAATTGTAATGGAATAAATTATTAATTTATTAATTTTATTAACTCTGTGGAGTATAATATTTGCCTTTTTTTTATTACTTTTCCCGGAAAATATTTGGTTCTTCTTCTTCTTTTTCGCATTTTTGGGAAAGCACAGACACATTTTTGCTTAATTAGACACATTATCATATTAGTATCAACATCAAGATGGCACTGCGCAAAGTAATAAGTGCCGATGATCAGGGTATACCCCAGTAATTTTTGAGCATATGATATCTAGATATCTAGTCTATATCCACCAGATTTTCTGGGTATATTAGGAATATTTGATGACACATATGGTGTATAAATAGGATATTCCGAATACCTAGATATCGATACCCCATGTCTGTCATAAGCATTAAGGGGGATTACCACCAAAAATAAGCTCAAGGATAACCGAAATATCCATTATCCTTGAAAGCAAATTTTCAGAAAAATAACTTTGAATAATTTTTCCCGGCAACCTCAAAACTTCCCAAAATGAATTACGTTTATTTCAGGGATATAAGATGATGAACCTACATCTACTAAGCAAAATTTCCCACATTTTCCGAATTTCAAAAGACCGTTACTCGGTCATATATGAATCGCATATTTCATCAAAATCAAAAAAAAATCAAAAAAATATTACAAAAAATTGGTCGATTTTCTGTGTACCGGCTTTTCTCAGCTTTATTCCATAAATATTGGACTGAATTTTACTAACAGATAGATAGAAATAGATTATAAATATAACTGGCAAAATAATTTCTCGCTTTCCAAGCAAAAACAAGAAATTACCAATAATAAAACTTAAAATATTCCACGAAATATATACATATATACTTAATGCAGAAAATGGCGATATACACCTTCCGAGCCTGCACACTGCAGCCCGCCGCAGAGCTGACAAAGCAAGTGAATGCTTTCCGAAGAGACATCATTATATCTGACGGTGATGAAAGAATTAAAAACGCCAAATGGTATGCAAAATATATAAAATCAAGAAATTTTTGTCGTTATCATGGTTAACATTATTGACTTCATTTTCTTTATTATTGCACTAAACAATTTGAGTTTTTCAAAATAAATAGAAAAAGGTTCGCTTTTTGTTACAAATTCAACATTCTTTCCAATAATATTAAAATTGTGACAGTTATTTGTCTCTGAAAATAACAACTTTCAAACCAAAATATATTAGTAACCAAAACTTGTTTACTAGTTTTCTCTCCGTCACTTCCTCTTCCTCTTCAAATCCTTAGATACTCGAGTAGAAATTTATCTACTTGATGTACCATTATTACGTTATTATGTACCAAACTTTGCAAATTTCATGAATTTGAGATTTTTTTAAAGCTAATTACATACATATAAAGACCCGAAATCTTTATTTTTGATACGTCATTACCTACGTTTATGCTTTTTCTCAAACTGTGTGGAGTTTTAATCATGATAATATGCACAGATTTGTCGCAAAGTCGAAAAGTTAATATTTCGTGTTTTTTAAGATTTCAGTAATAACCCCCCTTAAGGAGTTCATGAAGTTTTTTGGCAGTATCAAGTGGTTGTTCGTCCGGGCGGGGAGGGATCTATTTAATCTCAATAAAATTAGTTAGGGATCGTTCTTCAAATATTTTTATACGCTCTCCCCTGGCTTCCATGTTTTTACTCATACACGACTTTTCCGCTTCCAGAACTTTAATTCTCTTTTTGATATCCTCAACTGTTGTCACAAGTTTTTTAATTTCGTCAAAACCATGCAACAAAATATTAATTGAATTATTGAATTCTGGTTGTCTTGATTTAATGACATCAATTTTTTTAGACATTCTCTGGACGGCTGCTATTTTGCTTCACTTTCATTGCTATCAGAAATGCAAATAGTCGAACTTTTTTTAATACAGTCGGCTCATCGAAAGGCAACAGTGCCATGATACTCGATGTAACTTCATTGAATAGCTTACAACAAGTAGCGTGGAAATCGTTCCGTCAGTCAACGCATTTTGAATCCACTTTTCCGTTTATTTATGTAGGCAGAACAAAGCATAGAATTAGGTGCCATAATATATTGCTTTGATTCTATAATCGAGTAGGTAGTTAATACACGAATCAAACGCTTTTAGCAGAAGGTAGTTGTTGATTTGCCCGAAATTCGGAATAGAATGTAAAGCTGTATTGGTTGAAATCCGTAGATTATTTGCCTTGTAGGTTATGTTAATTTTAGCAATTAATTATTAAATTAATTTTAGCAGTTAATTATAGCAGAGAGCTCATAAGACGAGAAATACAGTAAAAATTGAAATATTCCCATGGAAAGCCAGTAATTTGCAAATATAGTATAAAAGAAATATAATACATAATAATAATAATAATAATAATATAATACACTCTGCGAGTTGACTTCGATATGCTCTTCCAAAAAAGTTTACAAATAGGCTGCCATTAGAAATACCGTTCGCATTTCTAGCTTTGAAGTGAATTTCCAAGAAATCTAGGATTATGATATAATTTTTTTTTACATTTATGAATTGTCATGTATAGTCATGGAAAGTGTATAAAATAATAAAAACAAACTGCACTGATTTAGCTTATGTATTTCACTAGTTATAGGCAGATAAGCAAGAACTTTCCCCATTTTGGAGATTATGTAAAAATCGTTTTATCTCTGTAGTATTAGAACCACTCCTCTAGAACAGCTTTTTTGTTTAAATTGATTACTTTACCACCATATGGAGGATTATATCATTTGGACACCCTGTGTAGAAATTTCGGTATTAACACTGTATTAAAATCATTATAAAATTCTTGACATTAGATGTCCTTTTGTGTTGTTTCGATTTCAAATAATATTGAATATAATTTTTATTTTTATAAGGAGTTAAGAAAAATAAATTAATAGTGAGCTTACATTTTAACGCCGAGTTCATGTTAAGTTGCGAATAGTTTGACCATCCTTTAAAGTGCACCTGGTTTTCGATGCATTCTGGAATTAATGTGATTCTTTAATATATTCAATTACCATTAGTCATTAAATTTGGAATATTCGTGCTTTACTTGCGGTTGTTTTGTCAAATGCTTCTTAAATCGGAACACTCAATATCAACCGATTTTAATATTTCCAAGCCAGCTGTAATAAAGTAAACAAAAAGATAAAAGATCCGCATCATCTCCAGCGTACTACCAGATACTCAGCTAAGATAATCCTTATGTTGCAGGTTTTTACTGTTACCAATAATATTGTTACAAGCGTGGCCTTGGTTCGTTATTTTAAACACAATATTTCAGATATAATTCAAAAGTTCTTGCTTTATTTAACTTTACTGTTTACTATTACAATTCACAAACAATTATCAAATCTACTCTTTAGTTATCCGCTAGTACTGTACTTCTAATAATCACAATCCAAATAGTTTACTTCGTTCACTTCGCTGTCTGAAATAATACTCGCCTCCTGGATGCGAGCAGCGCCGTATATATACTCTATGAATTATCCTAGAACCTTACTGAATATTCCATTCTCCAAACCCAGTTTACTAGGATGTCACTAACCTAAAGTTGTTTCCATTACCAATAGATGTCGCTTGTATCACTTTGTAGCGCGTAACAATATTTTCAGCAAATTTGAAGTTCGTACGGCGGACTGGTGGCACAATTAGCAGAAAATCCTATTATACTCGTAAATAGATGGATATGAGATGAGTAGCTTAAAACTAAAGGAAGTTTGAATGTCAAGGAGCTCGTTAACTCAGATCACTACAAGGTGCATAGGTTGTCCTCATTTTTATGAGATTCCACTCATAAATCTCAGTCAAACCCTCTTACAAAATGAAAAATGAGCTCCAAACCAGCTCTGCTTAATTTATTTATCACAAAAAAAGTCTGTCACTGTTTCTAAGTCCTTCACATTTTCTTTGTATGCTTGCTTGACAGTCAAATAAAGCTGCGTTTGTGGGTCGCTTTTAGAACAGGAGTGTACGGTTGGAATAGATAGCATGAGTTCTATTATTGAGTGCTCTAGGCTCATTTAGAAATGTTGTATGTTAAGTGATCGATCCAAAAAGTTGATTGTGTTTAGTAATCAGCCTAAGCAACAATATCGGAAGCTTAACCCCGATTGTCGAGGAGAAAGGCTCTCAGTATGCTAGAAGACGTGCGAATTTATCCGGTTTTTCTTTGAGGCTTATATATTAATGTGACCTGGTAGTAAACTAACTACATCATTCCACGTTGAGATTGTAATGGCTTTGATAAAAGTCTGGCTATTTGAGCAATGGAAATTAATCTCATTGTTTCTTCTTCAAAAATATATATATATAATATATATACCTTTACGCTTTTGAGATGACCCTTGACTTTACTGTGGAGTGACGGTAATAGGGGTTCAAGGTGTATGTATGTATATTTTCACACAAAGGTTCATGCAAAAAACGCCTGTCGCAGTATTTTTTCCATTTTGGATTCATCTGTGTAAAATGTTATTCTCGAAGAGGAGATCAGGCATGATTAACTGCACAGGAATTCAAGGATGTACTCATTCTGCGGTGAGTCCAGCTTTGATTGAATTACAATTTCAGAACAGCAGTACACGCCTCCTTTTTATTTTTATTTTTTCGGGGCACATATTGAGTATGATCTCAAGCTGCTGATTTCCTGGGAATCTGAATGCGCCACATGTACTCGTAAGACATATTTTCTATCCTTGTTCCATATCTCGCGATTATGAACTCCAAAACTTAAGATGGATTTGCACTTGAGAAGGATGATCTGAGGTCTTAGACACTATTTTTAATACGTACGACATATGATGAAGCCCATACAAGCTTTTCCTGCACTGTCTCATACCCCGTAGGTGGAATGGATTACACCGTAGATTGGCTTACTGCTCATGCGGAATATACGGTTAGCCAATAGGAATTTCAGGCAAAGAAAAATGCTGTATCATATCCAGCGCTTTTTAGATGCTTTTCGTTTTATCATGGGAATACCCTTTAAAGCTGTAAAATAAATTCTGGTTGATGTGTATTCTCTTTTGGTAAATATCTTCTATTCACTTCCGATCATACAAGAGTGTATGTGTGGAGAGATATATCGCAATTTAGCTAATATTATAAGAGAACCTCATTTAAATAATGAAATCTGTTTTCAAATGTTATAGAATCATGTTGAAAGAAGTTCCATGAATCCGCATTAGTATGTTTGCTAAAATCGGATCTACGGGGAAGCCTTTTTACAATATTCCATGATGGTCTTTTTTATGTTAAGCTGCGGGAAAACAAAAGTGCCTTAAAGGTTATAAAAGGTATGAGAAGCTGCTCTCTGCACTAAAATGATTTAAAAATGCAACTTTGACTAATAAAACAGTGCGGACTTTGTAGATAAACATTGTCTATATGAATTCATTCGTACGCGGGCGATACGATGTTCATACACGTGGAGGGTAATATCAGTAAATTATTATCTGACTTTTTATGTGAATAGATTCTTTAAAATGGCTTGTTTTTGAATTTGCAGAAGGCAAAGTGTTATTACAATATGTCAGCAGTCGTTAGATAGGTATCTAAGATTTCGTATTTCATCAATATTGCTTCTGATCTGGGATACAATATTATTTATGAGTTTTCCTTCTCATCTTAAAAACGTTGTGGCATATTGAGGAGGCTGTAGTTATTTGCTTCAATTTTGTCGATTCAGATTGAAAGAATCTCATTTTATCAATTCTAATGTTCCATTCCCTCAATATACGATCTTAATGAAAAGTCTTATCTAATTATTGGGTTAGGCTCATGAAATATATTCATCTAAATTTCCTCTTCTCAACTAGTTAAGATTAAGCTATAATATTTTTTTGATAAAAAATGAGAACTAGAAAGGGGGAGATCTGAACCTTGCGGTACACCGATATTGATCAGGTGTAATTGCGTCCAATACTACTTGAATTGAACAGTAAGACAGCAAACGTCAAATTCATTCAAAGAGCTGAGCATTCAGAACTAGCTCCAGATAGCTCCACGAAGAAAATTCTAGATTTTATCGAAGTCCTTTGAAATATTTAAGATTTCAGAATCAACAAAATTTCGAAATCATTAGTCCTCTCAATTTTTGAATATTGGCTAAACATAAAAAAAATACTATGACAATTCAAAAACTCCTGTTAAATATGACAGGTGAAATAGTGTCTGCAGATGCTTACCTATAATAATAGCGCTGGGCTGGGGTGAAATAAAAGAAACGAGCAAAAACACTAGAATTTGTCTGATATCAAGTCTTACAGACCCTAGATCAATATATGTAATTTCGTAAGGTCACCCTTCTGTGAAAGTTTAATTGCTAAAATTGTTTTTCGCATATATTTCTGGAACGGTTCGTCGGATAGTAAAAAGGATTGTAACTAATTTCGAAAGATTTTATATTCTGAAGAACTTTTCTGTACAATAAAACATCTAGGTCTGATCATTTTCACCACGAAAAAAATATTTTTTTTTATACGTTAACTCCCAGAGGAGGTTGCTCGACTTAGTCCATTTTTGAAATTGTATATAATATTTCTATGAAAACGCCGTGCATAAAATGTGAGATACGTCGAAGCATTTTCAGGCAGTATCCAAATATATAGTGAAAATCGAAATATTTGAATGGCAACACAACCCGATTTGACCCATCTTTGAGCTTAGATTTACAATTTTTTTACAAAAGCCATGTGGAAAACTTCAATCCTTTATGTGAATGCATTTTTGAGTTACAGTATGAACGGGCGGACAGACGGACGGAAAAAACTCAAAATAACTTTTACTATTATGCGTGGGTGGCCAATTAATTTTGCTCTAGCAGCATTATTTCTAGGTGTTACAAACGGACTGGTAAACCCCATATATTTCATCTAAGGTATACAAAAGAGCTGCTATAAAGCACACTACTACAAATATTAAATCTCGCAGGTCACCATGTTTATTTATTTTATCCGATTTTACCATTTTTCCAATGGTCAAGATTGTATGTATTTACAATCAGAGCCGGACTGGCAGTACGGGCGATCGGGCGCTAGCGCCCGATCGCCGGTGGTCGTTGGGCCGCTTGTCTCCACATTAAAGTAAACACACGTATTTATAACGTACTCTGGACGAATGTTACTGAAAAGCCTAATACAAAGCTAATTGGCCCACGGCAACGAGGTTATCTGGGCAGAGGAGAGTTGTGTGTTAAAAACACGCAGAACTGTCACACATCTTATAAACACTGGCAAGACGCGGAGCCAGGAGGGTGTTGTCAATATAGCATTATACATATATGGCAAATTTTGCATTCACGTGGCTTCAAAAGCATTCACTTTTTTGTAGAGCATTTTATATTATTTTTTGCATCATATCATTTTTAATTCGAAAAATGCATGAAAAATGTTTTTTTTATCAGATGGGTTCAACAAGGCTTTCAAATGTTTGCTATAGCTATGTGTACTTTTAAAACACATTGGAAATTGAAGAACAAATTTAAAAACTGTTTTTAAATTTTGTTTTCATTTTCTAATTAAAAAAAAAGCTGTAATTTTATTTCATGTAAATCAAAATTTGAAGCAGAGTACTCGTATGTACATGGTCATGGTATATTACACTCAGCTTTTACTTACCCAAGTATTAGAAACAGGCTGAATTTTCCAACATTTGGTGAAGCATTGGCATTGTTTGTGCTACTATATTGGGCCATACAAGTAAGTGAAGGAGCGATTGAATTTCTGAGCGGTTACAAAAAGATTCAGGCAAAAATCATCAACATAACCTTATATAATGTGACGTGGTCTATTAATTGATTGTACAAAGTTCAGCAGTTGTTGATCATGAGAAGAATAGTAAATAATATTTGTTGTACATAAAATTATTATTTGATATTCATCTTTTGCGAGTAGTTGGGTGAATCAGTTACAATAAAAGACCATCAATCGATTGAAAAATTTGTGTACGAAGCTCTTGTTTTGTATCAATTTTGCGATCACTTATAATTTTGTGATTCAAAAAGGTCGAGTCGCTTCTTGTTTCATGTTTCTTTCATGTTTGCTGGTATATCCATATCTTTAGTAAATTTTGTAGCACTGGCAAACATTTCTTCTATGTCAGGATCACGAACCAACCTCACCTTGTTAAGCGGGTAAATTCAAATCGAGATCAAAACAATTTATTTAACAGTTAAAACTCAACAATAATTTATATTTGTCAAAGGCAAATATTGTTAATATTATTTGTTTCGCTCGCAATAACTTTTTTTTAACTCGTGGCGCCCCTCCGCTTCAACGTATGTCTCACTTGCCTTACTCTTGTTACAGCTGTGTAAGTTAAATTGTTGATCTCTCGGATAGGTACTGTTTCCATAGAGAAACCCTGTTTAGTTTTACTTTTAAGTGTGGAAGGTCCAACCGCTCTTACACATATTCTGTACATACATATTTCCTGTATAAATTTCTTCTTTCTTTCTTCTTATTTAGCATGGAATTCAATATTCATAGAAAACATTGTCTTGCTCTCCTTGCGCTGTATTGCTCTCTCTGCGCTGTGTTCACCAGGAAATCAGCCTAATAATTTGGGTTGCTTACCTGTTATAAAAAAGTCATTTTTGAAGACCCTTGGGGGATGGTTTGTCATTATTTGCCCGGGCTGATTTGAAGATCCCGTCCGGCCCTGTTTACAATACTGGCCGGGGAACTTATCAACTGCCAAGGCAAATAGAACATTAGCCTTAACTACCGACTCAAAACCATCGAACGCACTTGCAAGTGGATGCAATATTCCTATAAGCAGATTGTCACAAAATCAGCACGCATATTTAAAAGGAAGGATAGTTCTACACGTTGTTATTCACTCGATTGAAGAACAATCTACGCTGGCTGTTTTCATCGATCTAGAAGATGCTTTCAATAATATACTTCCACATAAATTTACTGAAAAAGGTCGTTAGGATCCACTTCTCAAGACAGTATCTTATCAGCTTTACTATGGATGTTCATTATAAATTATTTCTTTCTAACGATCTACAAACCGTTATGCTTCGTATAGACGACCTGTCTATTTTATATAACTGGCGTTATGAGACTGAACTCTGTAGCCTTACGCAAACCGTGATGCTATTTTACTAAGAAAAGGAAAGATCCTAGATTGAACCTACCCTCTATTGGCTCCACACGTCTGTAACTAAAGGACGAAATAAAATAAAACTGGAAATCACACCTAGAAAACAGAACAACCAAAGCTTTCAGGGCCTTCGGAATGTGTCGTACAGCAATTGCGGAAAAGTGAAGATTAAAGTCGTATATGTTCCTATGGATATACACTAGAGTTATCTGACCCATTCTAACCAACACCTCTATGGTGTGATGGAAACAATGGATTTTGCCAATCATCGTACAAATTTAGAAATCTTGGTGTAAATTTTTTATTTAAATCCTTACTAAAGATAATATAAACTCTATACTTTTGCTTGTTATCCATATTATCTTTTTCTATCATATTTCATATAAATTTTACAATGACCGGGATTTAATTAAGTTTTAGTATAAAATTTATACTGTATCTTGTACATAACAAATGAATTATTATGTATCAAATAACAGAACACCACATTTTAGTGAAATTTGTTGTTGAAATTTTATTGTAAACACAGTAAAAAAATTTCACAACTTTAAAAGTTGCCAATTTGTTGCCAATTATAAATATTGTGAAATTACATATCGAAAATGCTTGTAAATTGTTGTTGTAAAATCACATTCAAGCACGTAAGCTCAATTAAACATGTGTTGTGGAATTAAATTAGAATATGTAAGTTATATTACACAATTATTTGAAACTAAATTAGAGAGTGTTATGAATACACATTTGTTGTAGAATTAAACAAAAGGTGCGCTAATAAATTCCACATTTGTTGTAAAATTAAACAAAGGTGTGATAATTAATTAGACATTTGTTGTAAAATTAATTAATTGAAAGAGGGTAAGCTCATTCGATAACCATACTGTAAAACACATTTTTTTGGTATGAATGCATATTTCAATCAATTCAGTTTTCAATCTCTTAAACATTTCAATTTTTCAATAAGTCTAATAACTTTTGCAATAGCAGTGATGTTGTTTTTATTTCCACGAGAGCATTCCAAATGTATTGAGAAGAAGTATCTCTGTAGGAAATCGTAGGACTGCGAGACTTCTTTAGGATACTGTATGTTCAAGTTGAAAATGTTTGCATTATTGCTTCCTTTAGATTTGTGGAGTCGGAGTTAATAACATCATTGAATAGGAAATAATAAAAGTAAAAAATTATATTAGTGTTAGGTATCTAATGCATAGAATATATACCTTTTTCAGATTAAATTCACCTGATTTAATTTATGTTAAGCAGATTTCAAAAGGACTCCACAATATTTAAAAGTAATTCAACGATTTGTACTGCCCTTAGTTAAAGCGTACATGCATTAAATGAAGAGTGTGGTGAAAATTATGCCACTGGTATAAAGCTAGTGGTTTTATTCGTTTATTCACTGCACTAAATATTTCAAGTTCAATAAATACTACAACTTGAGAACTACAAGATATATATATACATATATTTTATAATATAAAAAGCTGAAACCAATATTTAATAAATGATTAAGATATAAATTTGATTTATACAACTGTTGCAATTGACTTGTACTCACCTGATCGATATATAGCAGCTGATTTACTTGACTTTTTATTTGATTAAGGTTTGGGAGTAGGATATTCTTTATTGCAGTCGATACCCGCAATAAAGTGGTTTTGTTAGGAATTGTCTTATTACAGTCGAAACCCGCAATAAGACTCTTTATTACAGTCGATACCCCCAATAAAGTGGTTTTATTAGTAATTGTCTTATTACAGTCGAGACCCGCAATAAGACTCTTTATTACAGTCGAGACCCGCAATAAAGTGGTTTGTTAGTAATATATTATCTCAGTCGAGACCCGAGATAATATTCTTTAAGTCAGTCGAGACCCGGCTTAAAGTGAGTGTTAGTATGTATCTTAACTTCAGTCGAGACCCGAAGAAAGATTCTTTATTTCCGTCGAGACCAGAAATAAAGTGTATTGTTAGTCATATTTTTTATTGCAGTCGCTACCCATAATAAAAAACCTTTAGTTTAATCGCTATCTAAAATAAACTCATTAATCCAGTCGGTACCCAGAATAAGAATATTTTATTTTAGACGTCAATTAAACAAAGCATTTAATTTAGTAATAAAATATAACACTAGGAAAAATCACTAGGAAATCACACAAAGGAATAAGTCGCCAAGTTAATTACTGCACTGCTAAGTCACAAAAGAGATCGGATCAGGTCAAACTGCTGTTTGTATAGCCAGAGTTTGCGCACGGCACCAAAGAACGGTAGTCAACGGCGCGTGGCAACAATAATGCCATAGCAACAACTTGCATAGCAACAACTTGCATAGCAACAACTTGCGTAGCAACAACTTGCATAGCGCCAATAACCTGACATAGCAACTGCACTTCATCATTGGTTCATAAAGTGTTACGATTTTAGTTATTGTTGTTAACAAGCTGCACTCAACTTATGAATATATAAAATATTTTGAGTAAATTGGATTTATTTCTAATCCAATGTAGTCTAAATGTCAATAACAAATAAAACTTTCACCTTTTGTTAAATGAGAAAGTTTACCTACCCGGAATAATTTGTACATTCTTTAAAACCAATACCCTCAGCTGACTTAGACGTAGCTGGAAGCAGCACGCGTGAATTGCTGCCCTTGTGCTTAGATGTCCCATCACAATATTCTGCTGCGCAGTAATTCCTTATGTAATTGTCGCAGTTCGTCTGCTGCTCGTGTTGGAGGTTAGAACTGGGAATTTTAAATTGTCTCATATTTTTGATCCGTTCACTGCTTTGTGTACTCGAATGCCTGTAAGTAGCGTGTACGTTTCACGCAATGCTTCAGTGGAAACAGTCATTGCGGAACGTCGTTTGTAATGAGAATTGCTTGTATCTCAGTATCGTGGTGTACATACTTGTTGCTGTCCAGCTGACTTGAGTTTGACAGTAGCAATTGTTTACATCCACTTCGTGGGAGTTAAACAACTAATTAGGTAAGATGAATTATAATATTTATAATAAAACGATTTGGTTCTTGGTGGCTTGTATGCTCTTCTTTTTTAGGATCTCCAGATGATGTTGGCGGACGATGAAAAAGATTTAATCGATACAATACTCGAAGAAATTGAAAGCAATTTGCAAACCTTTGCATGCCATTATGATGATTTCCTTGATCTATGTGCTCCTGATGCATTAACTAATAACAATCAGACGGCTTCAGAAGAAAATAACAGGAACTCTGTAGCGGATGTTTAAAGTTCTATAAAGTACGTCACAACATTTAAATAACCACCGAATGTCGAATCTTTAGTTCTTGATGAGGAGAAAATTTTCGAGAAACAAATTCAGTGGACGGATTACATTGGTAAAATTGAAAAGGAATCTGAAGAATTAAGTCGAATTATAGAATTTTTGGATGAAATTTATGAAGCTCTCAGTAACTATGATAAGCCTTACCCGACTCATAATATAAGCATGAGGAAAATCAGAAAGAAAAAAAATTATTTAAAGTTGCTAGTTTGTTCCTTTTTAGATCTTAGTTCCTGTTCGGAACAATTTTCACAAATCAATCAGCAAAACTGGTTTTTTGTCTTAAAATAATTCAATTTTTTTATATCGTAATGAATTAATATTGTAAAATACGTTGTACTTCATCTGGAAGAAATTTTGAATTAAATTCAAAAACTGATTTAATTTTAAAATACCAGTTGAATTTTATTTAAAACTTGCAATTTGATTTGTGAAAATCTTTGAATTATTTTTAAATATTATTGAAGTTCTTTTGAAATCTGCTTAAAATAAATTGCTACGTTCTCTACAGCACGTAGAAAGCTTACTCAGGAGACGGGGTGGATTTAAAGATAGTTAAGAATGGGCGCCATGTGATTTTTGTACAAGAAGGATAAATCACAAAACCTAAAAATTACCACAACACAAATAGTATAACTCAAATATACTGATAACAACTAGATCGAATATTTATTCACAAAATCCAAAAAGATTAATTACAAAATGTTTGTCAAAAATGGAGAATAGAATGATCACTATTATAGTTAGCAAATTGATTAGCACACCTATTTCCAGCCAGCCACGAATTATCAAATGTACGACAAAATTAATTTTCAAAATTATTTTAATCAGTAATGTACTTAGTTTTCTATATTCGGAGCTCACTGGTAGCCTCATCTCGTCGACACATTATTCGTGTCCTCCATCTATTGTAATCCGCGATAATCCAGTGTAATTAATTATTTTATCTGTCTTTTCTTTCTTTCATTTTGTTTTGTTTTATTTTATTCTCGACTCAATTTAATTAATTAACTTCCAAACTTTTACAAAAACACGTTTTAGTTCAAAAAATACTCAATCACCCTTTTTTTACCTTCAACCAATTGCCATCCATAAAACCAATCACCGGAAAACTCTCTGCCCACTTGCACAAGCATCTGTCCCTTGTACTTCTTTTTGATTCGGGTCGTAGCTTGGTTGCTTCCGTTTCACTATTTACGATATTTCACATTTTAGCATTAAGTTCGATATCTTTTATTAATACGGTGTTCGCAATCTCTTGTACTAAAAATAAATGTCTTTGTTATGGGCCTCTGCCCTTTAAAATATTTATATTTTACGGCTCTTTTCATTAATTATAATTTTTTCTTTTGAATTTGTTAAAACACTTATGCACTTATATGTTTTTTTTTTGTGGTGCATCATACTTCACCTTGTTCTTTTATTTATTTGTACTTTGCGTGTTGTTCCAATATTTTTAAAATGTTTCCTTTTTTTTTTATTCACTGCTTAGAGTTTGGTATTTCATTTATTTCCATTTATATTTCAATTATTTCACTTTTAATGTGATTAATTGTATTCACTGTTGGCACTTGGTGGAAGTATTTTATGATAGACATATTGGATTTTTGAAGAAAACACTTGTTTATCTACTCCACTGAACGTTTAATTATGTAAAAACAAAAATTAAAACTAATTACATAAAGAGGCCGACGCGTTTCGTCTGACTAGGACATTATCAAAGGCCGAACTTTGTTTTTACATAATTAAACGTTCAGTGGAGTAGATAAACAAGTGTTTTCTTCAAAAATCCAATATGTCTATCAATTATTTCCTCCATTTGTTAATTTTTGCTTTGTTTTAATTTCTTTCCTTTTAATTTTATTAATTCTTTTTGTTTGTTATTTTATTTCTTTAATTTTTTTTTTTGGTCTTTTATTTATTTTTTATTTTTCTAATAATTCCTTTTTTTCCTGAGAACTCTGAACTCATGATTGAAATTAATCGTTATCGCCAAATTTACTATTCATGACAGGGGATACCACTGAGCTATGATATCTCTGTCTTCTAAAATAAACGGAACTGGCGGGTTCGGGTGAGCTATTTTTTTTTTTTTTATATTATTAGCCAAGCTCAGGGGATACCCTATGATGCAAAGCACAGGTGGCAGGAAGGAGATAGGGAAAGGATTAAGGGATATGAGGAGAGCGGCGGAGGTGCCGATGTATGTCGCCCTTAAACTTTCGCAGGTTGTATGCCGGAGGAAAGACAGAAGATGGTAGACTGTTCCACATTCGCACAGTTCGGGATAAGAAAGCATCACGGAATTTTAGTGTACGGCCGAAGGTAATTTGAAGGGTAAAAGGATGAGCGCGGGATGCAGCGCGAGTATTGCGTGCAGGAACTATTCTACAAGGGATCAGACTAGATATTTCATCAGAATATTGACCATGCATATAGCGATAAAGGAGCGAAAGGCATCCAACATTGCGACGGTGCTCGAGCGAGTCGATATGACGAGTAATTGCCACATCGCCAATGAGCTTGCAGGCTCTCTTTTGGACAATATCCAATGAAGCTAAGGCTGTGCGACCAGCCCCGGCCCAGATATGGGAATTGTATTCCATTCTAGGTCTGATGTAGGACTTCTAGAGGAGCGCTATATTTGATGGGCTGAAATATTTCTTACACCATTTCAAAAAACCAAGACATTTTCATGCTTCTTTGGCAACCGAGAAGATGTGATCTATCCAGCTTAACTTACTGGAAATATTAATGCCACGAATGCTTAGTGACGGTGAATCAGAAATTAATGCACCATCAAACGAAACGGGAGTGGTTAAGTGATGGTCTTGTTTTAATGAGATGAGACAGCTTTGGTTCTTAGATGCATTGAATTCGACTATGACAGAAACTTAATGTGACAAAAGCGATATTTCCTTACAGATCATTTCATTAATCTTATCTATACTATCTGTTAACTTTTTGTTAAAAAAAAAATTAGCAATGGCCTAATTTATGTACAAATTAACAAATTTAAAAAAAAAACGATGGATGATTGACTATTTCTCATCTTAAACTAATCCGATGTTCTTTTGAAGATAAATGATCCTTACTAGCTGATAATATTTATAACAGGTACCATTGCTTTAATATCCCAGCGAATCGATTGTCGGCGTCCAGTTCGAATAAAACTTAAGTTTGTTTATCCGTAATCCATGAAAGAGCAAAAGGGTTAATAGGGGTGGGACCAATCGAAAAATCCGAGTCCTTCAGTCGTACTATATATACCTAAAATGACAACAGAATGTCAGCAGTATCGCCATCTCACAAAAAGACACAAAACACATATTGAGACGAACTTGGACACCATAACAAAATTAAAAGAAATAAAAACAAAAATTACATTAAATTAAAAAAAAAAAAAGTTAAAAGGAAACCAGGAAAAGTTTTAATTGTTCTAATAGCAATATATTTTTTGAGTACCCTAGTCTAGACACGCATGGAATGTGCTCGAAAGGTTTTCAAGTTTATTTCGAGTAGAAAGAAAAGTCTGAATTTTTGTATGGTAACCTTACGAAAATATCGCCACATTTCTTAAGCTTTTTAAAATTGAAATGTAATGATCGACCTTTTTTTATGAATATTATTACGCCCTAAATAAATTTCAGTAGGCTCAATAAAATAAAAGTTTTTCATAAAGTACTTTTGACGTTTGTAGGATGTATCAAGCTTTTCTAACAATTGTTCTTCTTTATTTGAAACTATAGAATTTGCCAGTTTAGTTTTCAGAACTTCATTAAATCCTTCAGTGAGGCAAAAATGCTCTACGCTTCCTTCTAAATTAGTTACCTGAAATCGGTAGGATTATTTCATTTCAGAAACAAGATAATAAATTGTATCCTCTGCTATATCACATTTCATTTTAAAATTCAGGAAAATGAGCCCCAAATCTGACGATTTGTCATATGACTTCTGTCTGAAGTATATCGCAGGCCTTTCATAATCGCGAATTACACAGTTCTGTGAAGGTTCGCTACATTCTGCATGATCATAGATTCTTCTGTGTTTTCTAAATGTATGACTATGTAAAGAAGATTTTGTTTTCCACACTTTATTGCAATTCACATTAGGACACAAAATAAAATTTATGTGTAGCAGATTCATGGACGAATGAGTTACAATTTCTCTAAAAATATTACATTTAAAATTGTATTTAGCTTGTTTATACAGATAATAGCTTTCAACTTTTAACATGTTAACTTTCTATGATCACGAAACACATGAGATTTAGAGGACGCGTACGTTTTAAATAATTTCTCACAATTTTTATTTATGCACTGAAAACTAGAGTTCTCATAAAAACTATGAATATATTATAAACCTGTATGCTTATAAATATATAATCACATGTTAAACTGAATGAACTAAGTATAAATAAATTAAAATCAAAAGAAAACAGAATAGACACCTTTTTAAATGTTATAATCCTTTCAACTCTTCTCTAAGTCCGCTTACTTTCTTATTTCCATTTATCCAAATATGGGATGGAAGATATTGAAGAAGATTTATAAAGTGTTGTCCCAATTTTCTTTTTTTTTGTATATATTATTAAGTCAAGCTCAAGGGATACCCTATGATGCAAAGTACAGCATGGCAGAAAGGAGATATTGGAAAAATTAGGGGACATAAAGGTGCTGATGAATATCACTCTTGAACTTTCGTAGATTCTAAGCCCGAGGAAAAATAGAAGATGGTAGACTCTTCGACATTCACACAGTTCGGGATAAGAAGGCATCACGGAATTTTACTGTACGGCCAAAAGTATTTTGTGCGCGCGCAACTTGCAGCGCGAGTATTGCATGCAGGAATTAATCTACAAGGGGTCAGACTAGATATTTCATCGGAACATTGGCCATGCATGTAGCGATAAAGGAGCGAAAGGCATCCAACATTTATTCCAAACGCATATAAAGAACATATCGAAATTCAAACTAAATATGAATTTTATAACTATGCCATATAAGGAATACACCACCAAAGTATAAATAAAATTAGTCATATGGATATTTGAGTCCACAGATTGGAGTATAACTGTAATAACTTTTTCGGATACATTTTATGTATAAGCGTATAGAAACGGTTTTTATTTTATATTTAACATTTATTATAAATTTAAGATAAAACTTAGTAGTCAAGTAATTTGTAATTAGGCAAAAATCGTTTACAAAAACTTGTATACGAAACGGTAACTCTACAAACGACAAATAAAGAGATGCAGTCGCTATGCTAAGCAATCATTGCTATGCCAATTATCGTTGCCATACACCTTTGAATGCCGTTGAATGCCGTGGGCAAACCATGGCTATATAAACCACAACTTGACTTGACTCTGTCTCTTTTGTAGTTCGACAGGACAACGATCAACTTAGTGATCTTCTAGTTACACAAATTTATTTCAAATTAACAAACAAATCCTTTATTTGGTTTACTACTAAAATAACAATTTTTATTCCACGTATCGACTGGATTAAAGGTTTTATTTTGGATAGTGACTAAACTAAAGGTCCTTATTGTGGGTATCGATTGTAATAGGAACATTGCTAACAAATCATCTTATCCTGGCTATCAACTAGAATAAAGAATGTACTAACTCCAAACCTCAATAAAATGGAAAGCCAACTTGATCGAGTGCCTTATTCTAAGCTAGTTTGATTCAAATGTTTTTTTTTTATATTTAATAAATACTATATTTAGATTTGTAGATAAATTTAAAATCAAAATTTTTTTTGGTAACATATAAATTTTATATTAATTAAGTCATAATATTTATTGAATTTTTAAGATCTAATTTGAGTGTGAGTTATAGTGAGTGGAAAACAGGAGAATAAAACGCAATCATTTACTTTGAACCAGAATTATAATTTCCACCATTATAATCATTATTCATTTATTGCGTGTTTACCCTGACTACGGGCAGAATAGTGCCTCCTTAGTGCAAGTGGGGCAATAAATTCAAGTAGCACTCGAGAATCGGACTCTGTGCTTCAACCAGTGACAAATCCTATTATCTACACCGATTGCTACAATTCGTAAGAAAGCACCTGAGAAGGCGTTTTCTGCGAAGACTCTCATGTGGAAATGCCGATACACCTTGAAAATCACGCCACGATTTTTCAGGCGGAAGTCAAGGCAATGCTTGACGTGGAAAGGTATCTTCACAACTCAGACACTGAGAACAAGGAGATTGCTATCTGCTAAACGTCTGTGAGGCATTGGCAAAGCCATTTACAACCTTCAAAGGCATTCTTGTACACAACCGGTATGGCGCCAAAGCACCTTACTTCTATGATTTTGGCTTGGACCTACTCCCAGCACAGTCGTCTTTGGTTAGATAATCCGTCGGGTAGAACTACATAGGAACTGTGGAGTATACCGAACCCAAACTAACCTAATGAAAAAGTTACTAAAACTTAACAAGCCCACCCTAAGAACCCTAGTGTCACTTCTTACTGGACACAGTTTTCCTCGGAGGTCACCATTAATGGATGGGACTTGTTGACAATCATGTATGCACAGTTTGCGAAGAGGAATCCGAAACGGTGACTTAATGTCTTTGTCACTCTCTCTCGCTCTTCTTGGGTAAGCTTTATACTGTTTCCTTGACTCACACCTCCTAGATGAACTACCTGAAGTGGGTACGGGCAGGGTTGGGGGTCAATACTAAATATTGTAAAAGCAACCACCTGGGATTTATGAACAATTGCCCATAAATCTAGAAGGTAAAGAGTTGTTGTGTCCTAAGCTGTAAAGAAACCTTAGGACCCTCAACCTCTCTTCAGTCCATCAATCCAATAGTCCGTGACTGTGAATGCATGGAAGTTCAAAAGGATGCAAACTAATTGACTTTGTCCAATTATTTCTTTTGCACATACAATGCTCCCTCTATGCTTTTGACAAACGGGAACTTAACTCTTCAAATAGTGGACGAGCAAATGTAACATGGCACATTTGGGTCTCTGGAAATCGGCTTCTTTCTTAACTTTGTGGTTGTATAGCCGATACTGTTAAACTATCAGGTATTATTTGGTTGAATGCTTTTTTAACTAGACGAAATAAAGGTACACATTTCAAACATCTATGCCAACAGCCAAATTGTATGTAGGTGTTTTTACTCCTTCGTATTCCTTGAGCCGGTCAAATCCTACTTATGTATCTCGGACCTAGGTATATTTTTATATATTGTAAGGACATTATTTTCATATTGACATTAGTATTAATTAATTTCTAGAACTCCAACACAAATACTGACAGAAATCTCAGTTCTTTTATTGCAAGAGGTCTTTCGGCGACTTTAACTCAAGTCATATCATGATTAAATTCTGCTCTCCGGTCTACCTACATCTCCAGCACAAAATCTACAATATTCTCAGGCACATGGATCGCCTGTATTTGAAAGATGAATTTTTCAAATGGGAAAGAACTCTCCCGGTAAACGTTAGTTTGCTTCCAACAGCATCAAAGTAAGTACAAAAATTTCAACTATAAAGCATTGGCTGCAATGTCATTTCACGTTAACATCTGTATTCGACCTTCTTTGCAAATCTATTCGGTATGACCGCTCAGGCACTATCGCATCTAACATCATTTGTAGGATACACGTGTTCCTGACAAGCAATTTCTTTCACTTTCACACGCCCCCTTTACGGCTATCTAGTGCTCTATATAACTAAAAGCAGCAGTAGCAAAATATATCCAGAGATTCCATGATGTTCTGCTTCTTCTATTGAGACGTGAATAGATTGCAAAAACGTTAAGAATAACTCTTGCTTCTGGGGTATGTACATATACTATATAGGTAGTAGCCGCGAGAGGAGTACCAACATAATGTAGATTCCTGCTAACGAAAACAAAATAGTTGAATTTCAATTTGTAAAAATCAAGGAACATTAGTGAATAAAAGACGCTTATCATCTCAGAATCTATTGTGTCCCGGAGCTCCCGACTCTATATACCGAAAAGATGCTTAGACTTGGGAATAAATTTGCAAATATATGCAAATTGGATCCTGGTGAAAATGAAGGGAAATCATGTTTCTCGGCTTAAAATTACATCCTGGAAAAGATAAATATCTTTTGTTTTGAGAATGACATTAAAGGTAATCCCCCGAAACCATGCGCATTAACTGGAACGAAAAAAAACCCCGAAAGCATGAAGCTTTCACTAAAAACAAGGAGTCGACTTTATCAAGAGATGATTGCATTCATGTCAGCCTGAAGGCTTAAATGGAAGGTGATGTACGTAGAGTATACCAGAGAGAACCTGATATGTACGCCGGCATTTGGTTTTTTTTGTGGTGCTAACTTAAGGAGGGTGTGTGTGTGTGTTTTCGCATTTGCTTCTTCTGAGATGTGTTTTTGACATGGCCGTGGTGGCTACTTTCCACAGTGTGAAAACATATTTTCACTTTAATGGAAGTAGAATTTTATACCCATCATTATCATGTGGAAAAAACGATACTCGATGAAATCATGGAAGCTGAAAAGTCTCATTTGCTAAAGACAATCGAAAAAATAGCTCTCCTAAAATCATCTTCATGAAAATTGTATTTTTTTTCCGTTTTGTGCATTCTCATAATTTTTCATAGGATGAAGGAGGATGACATTTTTACATTTTGCTTTAATAACTTCTTGTCTCTGCAGCACAGTTTTGTTGGTTAATATTTCATTTTCCAAGGATTTAAGAGAGAGTTTCATGTCAAATCGCATGCAACACAACATGAATTCAGCTTTCTGCATAATTGTGAATACTCTAAACTCTGTAATCATGAAGAAAGACCATCGCACTATATGTATTCCGCTTGGAGCATGATAGCAAGGAGGGCGAAAATCCAATTTGACCATTATTTGATTCTAATGGAACTTGTTCGTTATAAATAAAAAAACAATTAAGAGGAGTCAATACTCAGCAAAAGTACACCAGCGAGCAGGCAATAAAATTTGCTATACGTAGATTTGTGTCCTGAAAGTGAAAAAATATGATTTTGCAGACAGATCTTCTTACTCTCTGCACACAATTCCAAAGATCAAACATGTATGCGTGAATTGCTTACTTCAAAAGACTCAGCAAACAAAGCTGACTGTTGTCGGAAAAGACAAAAGGATTTAAAAAATATTTTCCGAAAACCTTACATAAATCTAACGGAACTGGCATAGAACAACTTTCCCTGGCGTCTTGTGAATTTATTGGCATTTTTTATGACTTCTACGATTTATCATACTGAAATCGTAGCTCTTTATGCAAGAAATTCCTTATGAATTATGAATTTCGTGACAATTTTTATCAGAAATATATGATGAAATTACGTCGCATCGAACAAACAACTTTGACTGGAAAAAATACTTTTATGATCGAAAAATCTTTTAAAAAAGGAAATTTCTATGTAAAAGCAGGCGTTTCGTAATAGGAGGAATCGTATTACTCATCAGTACGGCTTGGTTCCTGCCCGCTGTATACGCCAAAGTGTACAGCCCGGCTGATCTCATATATGCACTTAAAAATAATTTTTAAGTGTGAATTATATACAAGACGAAATACTACGTATTTTACTTGAATGCCTAGCAATACTAGCCCTATGCGGGACTAGCATTTCATAAATAGTTTTGCTATGAAATAAATTCATAGCGAATTTAGTCAATATGAAACTGACCGAGTTTGCTGCCAAACCCATAGCTCGAGAGTTGAGTGGAAAAACTACTTTTACAATCGAAAAATCTTTTAAAAAGAAAGTAATTTCTATGCAAAAGCAGGCGTTTCATAATAGGAGGAACCGTATTACTCATCAGTACGGCTTGGTTCCTGCCTGCCGTTATCGCCAATCAAGGCGTACTGACGACTAATAAGTTTTCTTAGTATACGTAAAAAGCTTAAATTTTTATATGGCAACACCAAGAACGGGTGCCCGAATTAGTCATCTTTGAAATTTTATTTCTTATTACTAAAAAAAACACCATGTACCAAATTTGAGCTCCCTATCTCGACGCGTTGTCAGGCAGTGTCCCCATATATATTGGAAAACGAAATTTTTGTATGGCAACCCCACGAAGAAATTTCCCGATTTTGTCTCATTCCCGAACTTAATTTTACTTTTTTTTTTAAAAGTCCGTGTACAAAATTTCAGCTTTCTACGTGAACGCTTTCTCGAGTTATCGTACGCACGGACAGACGGCCGGACGGACGGACACGGACAGACGGCCGGACGGACGGACGGACAGACGAACGGACATGCAAAAATCGAAATAACTTTTAATATTATGCGTGGGTGTTCAATCCATTTTGCCCTACCATCATTATTTCTGTGCGTTACAAACGGAATGAGAGCCTTAGTATACCCTATAGATTTCATCTAGGATATAAAATTTATTGAGGAATAGCTTTATGATTGGTTTTGATAACGTTATGCTGTTAGTGTGATGAGTTGAAATTACGCTTTTAGTTTTATGAAAGGTTTTATAGAAGACTGCAAATCATCGCAGAGTAATCCAGATAAGACCAATAAGGCTTTATACGGTTTAAAAATATGCCCCTGAAAGCTTATTGTAGCGTGGGCCCTTTTAGTTTTGTAAGAGGTTTTTCGGTCATATTATTGTTGGCTTGATTATATAGTTTTATGAAATTATGTAGACAACATTATGTAAGCTATTTTAAAACTAAAATTGTTACTTGGTACTCCTACTTTTACCGACATATATTCATCAATGCCTCTCGGGCAATATACGCATTATGGTATAAAAAATTGTTTAATAGATTTTATGATAGAACATGAATTCTTGCAACAAGACATATTGGCTCTAAATTTTGCAGTAGACGGATTACCTCTTTTTAAAAGTAGTTGTAGACAATTGTGGCCAGTATTATGTAGTATGGAAGATTTAAATAAAGATTATTTTGTTAGTTCTTATATTAATATGGATAAAAATTCAGAAGATCTAGTAAAAGTAAAAAGCAAACCATCTGATCCAAACATTTTCATAAAATATGTTGGTGAAGAATTAAAGTAATTGCTCGTAGAAAGATTTATTTTCATAATAAAGTTTATAAAGTAATACTAAACATTTGTGATGCAGCTGCAAGGTCTTTTCTTTTAAATTTTAAAATGCATTCAGGATTTTATTCGTGCACTAAATATATACAAAGAGGATTCGAATGTAAAAGACGTATAATTTTTCCAGAATTAAACACATCATTAAGAAAGAATTATTTTTTAACTTAAGATTACAACCTCAGCACCATACTAAATTAGATCCTCTTCTCTTAGAATCTATTGGTATTGGATGCGTTTCGCAATTTCCTCTAGACTACGATTGCTGAAATTATGGATCATAGAAAAAGGAGAACAGTATTGTCTTTTTTTAGCGCAAGTTTATGCTATCTCTTCAAAAAATATACTTTTGGCAAAGCATTTTCCTACAGTATTCAATAGAAAGCCAAGAAGCTTGCAAGAAATGGACAGATGGAATGCTACTGAATTTTGAACGTTTCTTTTGTACAGTGCACCCACTATTCTAGAAGACATTTTAAAACGCATCATTATGAACATTTCGTGAAATTCCACATGGAAATTAAAATATAATCGTTTAGCAAGCGAACTATTAAGAGAATTTTGCTATAGAAATACCTAAACTATATGGTCTATAATGTTTCGTATAATAGCAATCCCCTATCTTAGCGAAGTGCTCTAAAATATGTGGTTCTTGATAATTACAGTGCTTTCAAGTATTTGTTTTCTCCTAAAAAAAAGTTCGAAAAAGTAACTTCGTTCTTTCCCAAATCTCCAAAAGAGTTATTCAAAATACCTCGGGTTTAGACAAGATGTTTAAAAAATAAAACTTAGAACTAAGAGGAAATATGGACAATAATAATCTTAACGAAATTGTTTTAGAACATATTACTTTTCGTATACAGTAGCCTAAACGTTTTTTGTCTAATAAAGATAAAATATTTTCTATAACTGAAATCAATAAAAACAATGAACACATCATCATTAAAGCAAAAGAAATTAAAGGTCTTATTCCCATGACTTTTGCAGAACAGCCAGGTTTTCAGTTTTTCGAAATTTATAACGGTGACAATATAATATTCTTGTTTTTTAGTATTCCAAGCGACACAAACAGAAAAAGGAAAATTATAATGCTATCGAATCAATCGAAAAATATATTTCGCAAAGATTTTTTCTACCACTCCTGTAATTAATTCATTTTAATTAATCTTCCAATTTAACATTTATAATCACCTTTCAGATTTTTCATTTTTGAGAGCTTATTATAAACCTTATCATATCATAAAAATAACAATTAATTTATAAGACAATTTAATAAATTAGAATTAAGAGATCAGAAGATCAAACACAATTAATTGCTTCGGTTGCTACATCAGTAGCTCGTTTCTGTAACTATCAAATAAAGCAGACCTCAACTGCAATTCTCTATTTCACGTCACTTTATTGTCATTTTTAAGTATTGTATTTCTGTATGAAACTCTACGCTATTCTCTGATATCGCTACTACAGAACTCGTTTCACCATATGAATAGACAACTAGAAGTGTTTCTGTAATGCCGCGAAAAGCGTTTCGGTTCTCTATCCATTGAAAATATTTCCGGAGGAATTCCTTGTCATTGAGTTTATGACGACAGTTGATAAAATTAGTGAGAAAAATTTTAAAATCAATGGAAAATGAATTTGCATCGGAAAACTGAAAAACATATAAGTTAAAATATGTTTATTTATTATTACGTTTTGTAAAATATTTACATAATTATTAAACTCTATATATTTATTAACATTTTGGATGACGGTATTAAAAAATTATCTGTAAAGTTGGATGTCACTTTATGGCGGCTTTGTGAGTCACTTCTACAGCTAATTAAAAGGTTTTCGTAAAGGGTTAAATTATATACATATCAATACATTATGTAAATAAGTATAGAAGTAACAAATTATTCACATTTTTGTATTTGCAGAAAATATTAACGTGCAGGATCCAAAATTAGCAGTATCAAGCTTTCAAGACCAAGAAGGAGTTGCCCAATTTAGTCCCATTTTGAAATTTTATTTTTTAGTACAATTAGAACACCATGTACCAAATTTCAGCTCTCTATATCGATGCGTTCTCAGGCAGTGTCCAAATATATAGTGGAAAACGAAAGTTTTGTATGGCAACCCCACGAAGGAGTTGCCCGATTAGTCTCATTTTCGAACATAATTTTACTTTCTTTTTTAAAGTTCGTGTGCAAAATTTTAGCTCTCTAAGTATACGCGTTCTCGAGTTATCGTGCGCACAGGCGGGACGTACGGACGGCGTGGGTGTCCAATCCATTTCGCTCTACCATCATTATTTCGAGTTGTTACAAACGGACTGACAAACTTAGTATACCCTATGGATTTCATCTATGGTATAAAAATGGATGAACATGTTATTCAATTTTTTTCTGAAGATTTGGTTGAAGGAGATGGAGCTACTCCGGAAGCAGGATTTGATGAAAAAACGGTAAAAAGATTTGTAACTGAATATAACATAAAATTAATTTTTCAATTTGTAGACTTGTATCAACTTTTCTTTTAATGAGCAGACTTAAGCTGACGCTGGCTCATCAACACCTGTAGAAGTGGAAATATAAATATAATAAAGGGAGCCATCACAATCGGTAAGCTGCTTTGAAGAAGCGAAGAAGTATGTGGATCAGCAGAACAATGCGATGTTAAAGAATTAAAGAAAATGAATGCAAATATGTTAAATATTTTAAACGAGTTGAAGGAAATTAAAGAAAAGTTAAATTAGCACACATAGTTTTATTTATTTAACCACATAAACTATTTATTATTTAAAAAGTAAAAAAAGCAACAAAATTAAACACTAAAGTAATTCCTTACTATTCTTTCTCTAATAGCCCTACCCCGTGTTAAGTACGAGCTTTGTATTTATGTTTGTCCATTATCTGTTTCATGCGTAACGTTGTCAATATCTGAAGGCCATGGTAATATACGTTTTCGCCGAATATTGTGATGTGCAGCATGCAATTATGATGGAACCCGCAAATGCAGGGTTAACTAAAGTGCCACGATTACCCGACAAACAGGCAAATAATTTTTTCACGACTCCATTCAATCTCTCTACACAGTTTCTAGCTGAAATATGGGCATCATTATATTTTTGTTGGTTCACAGTATTGGGATTACTGATTGGCGTCATTAACCATGGTTGCAGTGGATAACCGGAATTGCCAATCAGCCACACTTCACGTTCTTGTTCTAGGAATGCTCTTGCTTCGCTTGCATTCCAGATAAAAGCTACCACCAAATCTAGCTAAGCAGTTGAAAATTTCCATGTCGAAATCGCAAATTAGTTGAACATTCTTCGAATGAATTCTTTTACGGCTGATATAGCAGTGTTCGACTTCCAAGGATGGTTTTTTAATCTTAACATGGGTATAGTCTAAAGCCTGAAACACATTCACTGCAGTAACTTTGACTTCAACTTTGAATTCTTTGGCTTCACATGGTATCTTATTTGATTGAACTTGCAGCTTCCACAATGAATGCAGTTGCAGTAGCAGTAAATGCAACTTCAACTTCGACTTTGAGAACTTTGAAAGTTGCTGCAAATTTTACAGTACTGACAACTTAAACATTAGAGTGCATTGTAGGAAAAGTAAAAAAACGAAACATTTCCAGTCTGTATTTTTTTAGTTGACGATAGATCTGGTTGCGTATGTTACTTGCAAGAGTTTGCTTCTTAGTAATGGAAGACAACTTAATAAACAAAATGCGTGATCATCCGAATTTGTATGATAAAGTGGATGGTCAAAATGAAGGTGCTGCAGTTAATCTGGCACACATGTGCAGTGAAGTCGACTTTACCACAACGGCTACTGCAAAATTGAAGTTACTGCAGTGAATGTGGTTCAGGCTTAATGCTCCAATTAGCCCAGAAAAAGCGGTTGCTTCATAAAATCTGAAATGCGTCATTTCGTTCAATTGGCTCATTTAATCCGAATTATAGAAATTACCGTCTGTTATTTGATTCTGTTTCTACTGTGTAGTTGGAAACTTTTTCATAAGTTTGTCCTAAAGAACATATGTTATTTTATTAACAATGCGGCACATCATCGTCTTGCTAATTGGACAGATAAAATCTTGCCCCAATCCCTTAAAAAGGAACCGGTGGCATAATAATGTAATGCAGCACACATCCTTATATTTTTGGGACTTAATTCGTTAAGTAAGTCTATTGCTCCTTCTTTGGAGGGATGTTAAAAGGATCGGTTGCATCTCTTAAATTACGCCGGTGGATCCGTAGCATATTTCTTCGGTCGTAAATATTTCCGTATATTAGCACGAATATATTGGCCATATTTACTTGATATACAAATTAAGCACAATTTTCACTTATACTTCAAAAAAATTACTGCGAATAACCATCAATGACAATAACTAGTATAATAAACTCAATTAGTAGAGTCAAGAATTGGGAACTTGCTCGACGTCATCGAATAGAGAATTTTCTCAACTGAAATTACAGAAACGAGCTGCAGGTCAGTCTTATAATATTTTCTACATAAACATGTAATGAACAATAAAAAACTCAATGCAACACACCATAAAGTTTGATCTCTATTTTCCAGCAAATAGCTATCCCACAATTTCAACTCCAATAAATTACAAAGATCTTTTAATGGTTCCATTTTATTATTATTTATTTATTTTTACTTATTTTATAAAATTTTATTAATATTTTATAAAACTGTAGCAATCAAGTGAAAAGAAAACTTCCTACATTTTTCTTACTCTGTTAACTCGACGCAAATAAATCTACCAAAAATGAAGCTGTGGCGAAGCTGTACCAATTAGTTGTAAGACTCACGTACACATTCAAATGAGTTTATCTCCGAAGTTTTGCTAAAAGGTTTGATTATAAATAATCAACTGTAATATACAGTATCTCTTGATATATACATTTTATAGAAATTTTGGATATATGTAAATACATAAGGGCAGATAACGAGAATATTCGCAAAGAAAACCAAAAAATTAGGGAAGAAAACAAGAAGTTACGCTTATATTTTGCTAAAGAACCAATTTCTTTAAGAAAAAAACTTGTTATGGTTCTTGACTCAATAAAATTCGACAAACTTCCGGAATTTCTCTTAAAAACTAAAAGCAATATACTAAGGTTCGAAAAGGATTTAAAACGGACAAGGACATGAAAAAGACAACTGGTAACCATTAAAAATTTCAACTCAATATAATGCAATTTATTTTCTTAGAACAAAAAATATCATTAGGAAGTAAAAAATAAAATAACACATGTTTTTCCTATTTAGTTACGTATAATGCCATCTTCTCTTCTAACTTCAGAAATTTGTCCAACACGGGAACATTGAGTTTACTAAGACTATTGACTTCAGCCTTAACCTAATCATCCCAGGTTAATTTTCTCCCTAATCCGCCCAGGGGCCGGATTCTGTAACTCGGAGTGTTCGACCAACCTAAAAAGAAAATGAGAAAATTAGATTTAATGTAAACCAAAAAAATCCCAGCATCTGGAGACTACACAGATGCAACGATCCCACGACGACCTGAAATAAACAAAAATGAATTAAAAAATTGAACTAATTCAAAATAAAGAATCAAAAGCACAAGAAAACTATGTTATTTAATAAATTCCAACATACAAAAACCACAACAACATTCCATTTGTATGGTGGTAGGTAAGCGTGGTGGCTTACAAACAATAACAAGTTCTAAAGAGATATATATATCATGTTTTCTCAGCAGAAAACACTTAAAACATAAAATATATATATATAGTAAAAATACAGAAATAACTTTTTAACACATGTGGGAATACCTAAGATGAGAATTTTGTAAAAATAAACTCACCTTGACAGGTATACACAGTATGAGGAAAGTTGTAATTTTGCGTAATTACACGAAAGGGGATTAAAAAGAAAACGTATACATACCTGTATTAATGTAAAAATCCCATGATGAGCACCTTTCAAGCAGCACAAAACACACTATTTACCACAAATTGAATAAAAACAAACTCGCGCGCGGTGACATTTCACGAATATAAATATACCGGCGAACTTCATATTTTCGCGACGTTTAAACTGTCACCCCGGGGTAAAAAGAGACGCAGAATCCAATGGGCGCGTTCGCGTCGCGATATTTTTCACGTGTTACGGGTAATTCGCGATTTTATAAATTTCCCTTTGCACCAACAAGTGCGAAAGAGATACAAAGGTTTGAACGGGACACGAATAAAGATGAACGAAAATGAATTCTGAGAGGAATTTGGTAAATTGAACTAAAAGATGGCGTTATGGCACAGATTCGGAAAACTTATCATAATTACGTGAAATTAAAAAGAATTCCTATGGTAAATATGTCAAAAAATGCAGCGTGTCATTTGACATCAAGGAAAAATAACTATAATCAACATTGTATTTAAATTTCGTCAGAAAATCGAGAAATTCATTTTTATGGATATGAAATCGGAACAAAATGCTCTATAAAAAGGGGGTGCATTCTTCATTCTGTCTTCTTATTTTCAAAGTTGTCAAAGTGCGAGCATATGTGATAGCATTCCTCCCACAATTTGCAAATTTTCTCTAGTGTCATCAGCAATAAAGGAAATAGAATATCAGGGAAACTCAAGGCATTTTTCACCAACAAAACATCAATTTGTTCCAAGGCAATTTGCAAACAACAAGAAATTGTCAAGCATCTTATTTGTGAAAATTTATTAGTGACAAATTTAAATTAAATTAAAGGTAATTTTGCGTATTATTTATTATCTTCAATTTGGGTTAAATTTCATTGTGTTTGCATGCCAGGTGTTGGTCATACACACATGTATGAATTTAACAAGAACGATTGAATTTCTTATTATTAATTTCTTTCTTTCAGCCATTTAACTATTTCACTCAAGTAAATCAAAATTTCCAACAATTATTTATCGTGTAAAAAATATGCCAATAGGTCAGTTTTGCACAACATAATAATTGGAAAATAGATCTACCTTGAGTTCTAATTATTATTTACTTTCAGCCATTAGTAAATATATTAGTTAAGAACCAGAAAGAAAAAAATTGTCTTTACCATATACCTATATATATGAAATTGTGTAACCTAGCATAATTTTCTAATTTGTTATTATTGAAAGGAAAAAGATAAATTCTAGTAAAATATAGTTTGTTTGCACATTTAAATTTCTTTTAGTTATTAAATACATGTAACAACACAATGAATCATTGAATTGCAAGTGAAGTTTCTAAGCATGTACGTGTAAGTTGAGGGAAGTAAATTTTGCACATTGAAAGAATTTTTTCAAGTAATTAATTTTCTTATAAGATCAAGATTTGTTTATCAAATTAGTATTCGTTTGCAATAAATAATTGAGTGACAAATTATCCCCTTTTTATTTAACCGCTACACTCCACCAGGATATTTTATTTCAGCATACGTAGGGTCTCGTTTGTAATTGCAGTTTTCTTTCGAAAGTCAATTATAGGAATTGACAGATTTCATTAAACTGTACTTTGCGAAAGCAGTCTATTCGTATTTGTCAATTAGTGGAATTGATAGTTCCAAGTTGTTCTTCATCGCGGTCGGATGTTCCTTCTAATCCGCTCGCTTAGACTGTTGGACCAGAGTAGGGGTTTTTCCTTGAGACTCCCTGTTCCCTAGTGTTGCTTTCCATGCATCATTGGACTTGTAGTCTCTCGGATACATTGTGGTGTTCAGTGTTCAGTGCTCGTTTATTTCTATTAATATCAACGTTTACTCTTCAGTTGATTTCAACTCTAACAGTGAATTGAGCGTGGCGTCGGTTAACGGTAGTTTCATTATCATGAAACATATTTGTTTTCCGTCGACCTATATAAAATTATAATACAATACAACAAACAATATCATTAAACAACAATCATACTATAAAACAACATAATCATACATATTACAAAATAACAATCATATAACACACATACTATAAAAAAACAAATGATAAAAAAAATCAATCATACTATTGAACAACAATCATAATATAAAATAACTACATAAATATCGAATTCTGCGCTTCTCCCGCATCTGTTTGTCTTCGCGGGAAAGCCAGATCACATAATTGGCCGGCAATACAGTTAATTCTTAGGCTGGCCAGGTGGCGTCTATTCATGTTATATGTTGACGAATAGTTGTACTTTTCGTCATTTGAGAAGAAGAAGAAGAATTAGTGGAATTGACATATCAGCTGTGGTAAAACACGGAGAGTTTGGGAGTTTGGCAGATGCGAATTTTCGTTTTCCCTGATTAAAACTTCCTAACTCTCCATTCGCGATTCTTTAACATACTTGAATAGTTAAGGAAAACGTGAGAAGTGTCGCAATATTGAAAGATGGCTAACTGTGAGTGGAAGGGTCGTAGAGCATTGTGGTTTTTTCAATCGGATTTAGGGTCTAGAGGAGTACAAAAATATCGATGAACAATTATTGCTGTAGAGGCTTTTGTGGATGTGGGTCGTACAACCCCTCATTGCGCGTTGTCCAAAATACGTCATGTTTTGTATCAAATTAAAGAGGGACAAGCGGGTAATATAGTGGTGTAGCTTTTTTTATCGTTTTAACTTCAAAACTAGCTTTTGACCGCCGAAAGACGGATTTTTTGCACTTGGGTCATATAAACCCCAGTTCCTATATTTTGCATATATTTCTTCCGTTCTTTATTTCACATCCAGTACTATATTGTGAACATTTGTCTCATGGAAAGTGAATTTCCACGACTTACCAGCTATTCATAATGATGAGTTGAAAATATGTCCATTTTTGTACCAAAAAGCCGTCATTTCTTCATCTTAAGAGCGACTGATTCACTTCTTTTGCAGTTATCTCCAAAATCATTTCTCGAACTTAAAAACTACTTACATATCTAATTAAGGGACAAAATGTAGATGCGGTTTAATCCTACATACAAGCTTTAACGTGCATATCTAACATTTTTATAGCATTTCTTCTGTACTGGAAGACGACCAAATTGACCATTTCTCTGTAAGTATTGGATTTCCATAATTTATTTTTATAAACATAGCCAGGATATGCAGTGAGTCCATAATTTAATTTGAAAATCCTAGGTACCCAAGTACATTCAAAAAACACAACAAAAGCAGCGAATACTGTCAGTTGAGAAATATTCTCCACAACTAACACAGCCGAGAGTTTTGTAGAGTGGAATAGAGAGGAGAGTTAAGTGTCAAAAGAACTCTCATCTCCACAACTCCACAACTCTCCGGGTTAGTGAATCCTGCCACAGGTGGTGACTCAAAGCCACCATATTAGAAAATTGTTATTCATTACACGACTGTGATAGCAAAGGATTTTTAAAATAATAATACATGAAATAAAAACATTTTAACTTGATTATTTATTTATTTTATTTACATATATGAAAAAAAAAAATTTCTAAATATTCGTTGCAGACATTCATCTTGCATTTGCAATAAAATTGAATACATATATTTCTTACATAATTCACGTAAAAAAAGGGAGATACTTTTGATTACCTGTCAGGCTTCTTTTCAAACAACAGTAGATTCGAGTATGAAAGAAACTTTGAGGTGAAATTTCATGCATTAATATCTTTAGGAGATCACAGTTCGGAGCGCATCAACTTTCACTATAGCTGTCGCTTCTTAATTGATTTAGTTGAGAGAATGTAAGCAATGGCGTCGGTTCGCCGCAGGTTGTCTCGTGTAAGAGATCTGACTACCGGGGCAACTATCCGGCCGGGGAATCTATCCTTACTTTACCCCATGTTTGTTTCGAAGCACGACCGTTGTCTAGCATCGTTTTCTTCTCCGTGAAGTGCTTGCATTATTGTGCCCAGAATGATGAACTAAGACGGTACTATACCAGCAACAACATTTCTTCTGGACCGTGATAAATTTCTGGTTTTCCGGCTTAAAATGTCTGGAGTTGCTAATCCCACTGCTAAATCTCTTAAATACAGTGGTCTTGTTTATTTTCTTTGTAGATCTTTTCCAACTTGGATATGCTTGCATCCAAATGACATACACAGCGATACCCGCAACATCGATGAGCTTATGGAAAATAGCAATCGGACACCTGTTTGACTTTTGTTTTGCTGAAAATGCATGGCACGTCTGATCAAAGTATCGACCGTTCCTTTAGTTGAATCGTAATATAGGTTAGCTTCTGGTGTGTTTTTATTATTGCTATCGATAATTTTGGTATGATGCTGAGTGGATAAAAACGAAACTGATTGGTTTTCTTTGGGGACGTATCTCACTAATGAAATGTGTTTTTCTGAATCCAAACAAACTTTATTCTGGATCTCTACGTTAATTTGGTAGAAATTCTTGGGGAATGCATATTATGTTTTCCCCATAGTTCCAACACTGGTAACATCTCTACTCAATAATTGATTTGCAAGATTAAATGATGTAACAAATTATCAAACGTTAAATTTCTTTTCGTCTCAGAGTAATATTCGGAAAGCATCAACATCACATTCTCTCCTAGTTTGCACTCTCTTTTGTTTCCTTTTTTTCCAAGGTAAGGAATACCAAACAAAGGATGGGATGTAGCGGTATCACATATCCATCATGCCATATTTATCTGGTTTTGAAGGCATGTAGGTACTGCTTGAATGACACTTGGCCTCGGAAAGGAACTAGTGTTCGTCAATTTTCAAGTTGATACCTGGTACATACGTTTTTCACAAGTTTATAATAACAGAGTTTCAGAGGTCTCTTATTGGCGCAAATTTGTCTTTCTGCCTTCTTTCCGTTTTGAATATTGGATGGCCATGAACTGGATCCCAGAAGTCGGTAAAATCAAATATTCCTTGATTTTTAGTGCTTGTGTATATAAGCAGTCCTATGAAAGCTCTAATTTCGACGCTGTCAGTAAACTTCCATTTTTGCCCACCCTTCCCCATGGTTATTCGTGAACTCATGGTCGACGTCATCAATACTCCGTCCAGGTGATAAAATAACTTTGTACAATTGGCATCTGATGACGTTGTGACTGGTAGCTCTTCCTTCACCAAACGGCTCAGCGTTCCATTCAGTTCAATCCTTACTAAAATATTTTTCTGCTATAAATTCAGCATCATTATCATCGAAACACAACTCAATTTCATCGGGTAGTTTCTGTGGCATCTTCCGCATTATGATCACTATCCACATAATCAAAATCACTCTCGTCACTTGCTTCAAAATCACTATCATTGTTCAAACCAAATCGATTCGAATATATTTTGTTAACAGATAACTTCAGAAAATGAAATATCCTGAAAACAAAGCATCAAAAATAAAATTAAATCAAATTTGATTACTCTTAATCAAAAGACAGGTACGCAACCCAACAAAGCCATGTATTTGTCATCTACATAACACATTGCACAAATAAAATACATAAGAATAGCTTGATCGAGCAGATCAAATCAAAATCATTAGCATATATTTGAACTGTTAGGTTCATCCTACAAACAATTCCTGCAAACGGAAAATATTACAAAAATACCATGCTAAAATTGAGTTCTAAACGGAAAACAAATTCAATCTAATTACAATTTTTCCAAAAATAGGTACACAAACATCTAACAAAAGCATTGTCATGTAGAATACAATGCATGACACAAATATAATCAAATCAAGCCGATCGATTTGCAACTCTATCTTTATCATCATTACAAGTACCATCCAATGGGAATTTCTTCGCTACATGATAGAGAGAATATTTTTTGCAAATATAATTCAATTTAACACAGCAGCACGTGAAACTCTAAATTTGTTGTTGCTATGCATTTTTGTTGGTTGTTATGAAAATTTTATCGCTAGTACCATAAGATCACAGCTGCACTGCCAATTCTTGTAATCAGGCGCCTTTGCTACTCCATCAGTGGTGTCGTGTGCAAGCAAGGCTATATAAACGACAAGCTGACTGATCTCGTTCTCTTTTTGTACTGGGCAAAGCTTGGGATAAGTTGGCTGTTTAGGGACTCACCTTTATGTCGGGTATTGACTGATATATCACTTTTAACAACAAACAATTATTTCTGGTCTCAACGGGAAAAAACGCATCTTAATTCGGGTCTCGACTGAAGTTAAGATATTTACTAACAATAATTTCTGGTCTCGACGGAAATAAACGCATCCTATTTCGGGTCTCGACTGAAGATAAGATAACACTTTAAGCCGGGTCCCGACTGACTGAAAGAATATTATCTCGGGTCTCGACTGAGATAGTATCTTACTAACATTAACACCTTTATTTTTAGTCTCGTCGGGTCACCGTATTAGATTTACATGTAATAACAGGAAATATTTCTCAGACTATTCCCAGCAAATAAAATGACGGCGAACTAAATGGACATAAGAAAGCAAGCTAAAAAATATAATTTATAAGTAATTTCCCTTTTCCGTACCAAAAGCAAGTATGTATATATATTTTTTATACTTGCCAACTGCGAGGCTTGAGTAAATTACTTTTAATTTACCAATTTCAACTTATTTTTAATGTGTCTGGATTGATATTTTGTAATTCATAAACTCAATCTTTTGTATGTATTCCCACAATATTTTATTATAATTTTTCTTCTTTTAATTACGATTATGTTTTTGGACTGCACTTTCATAGCTGTAAAATAAACAAACAGAAACAAAAACGTGCATAAAGCTGATTTTTTCCACGGTTTTTTAAATTTCTTGAATTGTTTTTCCACAAGGCTTTCTAAAAGCGAGAAATAGCCAATAGTTGAAAGAGAGGCAATCATATACACACTTTAACGCCATAATGCTGTCCCTGTTTCACAACTATTGCTCATTCCTTACTTTTGGAAAAACCTCGCCAAATTGTTTGCTGTATATTTTTCTTGGACTGCAGACTAGTGAATATATTTAGATTTTTTTCAACAAACACAGAAAAATAAAAACTAATTCGAGCCACTTTTTATTTTTATTTATAGACACTTCATGATTTTTATTTCACTTATTTTGTTATTCGCGAAAATCTGTCAAACAATTTCCTATATAGTAATGGGGATAGGTGTCATATTCGAGCTCTGCAATTTTGGTTGTCCTAGGTGCCCCGCAAGGTTCTGACATCTTTTGATATCTGTGCATCCATCATTCGGTGAACTTTACTTAAAAGCTTGTTCATGGCGGAAGTAGTAGGATTATGCCGTATATTTCATAACGTTAAGAAATCTTTAAGATCATCAGTAAATGAAGAATTTTACAGTTTAATTTAGAATTACTCTGCACTTGCCACTTTTTTTAAATAAACGTCTTCCAAATAATCACGTTTTCAGACTGAAATGTTCTAGTGAATACGACACGCTGGAAACACAGAACGCATTTTTCAAAATTCCGTCAGACTTCGTCACGACATTTCCAAAAAAAATTTTCAAATCTGGCAGTTTCATGCGATGTCCTTCAGAATTCGTTCAGAGTTCGCCACGATATTTTCGCACAAACGTAAGAAATTTTCGTATCTCACTCTGGATTGGAATATGCATGCAACCATGCTGATATAAGCAACCTAGTACTAAAAATGCATATCTTTGTTCCCGACATTTTGCGGATATCGATATTGGTACGAAAAAAATAAAATATGTTTATAATACGAATAGCCTCACTGAATTTTGAAAATAATCTGCATACATTAAAATTTTCCCAAGGCTAATATACGGCTTCGATTTGAAGGAAAAATTTAAAACGATGTTCTAGTAGAATGAATATGTGCTTGAGGATCTTCGTTTAATGGAGCCAATGAATGAATTACCAAAGGCGAAATGGAAGTTTTGTTTAAAGTTAGAGAAGTCTGTTAGTTTCTATCAGTCTAAATATGCTTCAAGAGCACACTTTTTCACTTTTCGCTTAACATAAAAGTATGAGTAACTTTTGAATGGAAACAGATATTGTGGTAATACCTTTTTTTTGTATTTCTTATTTATATGGTACTATACAGACGTGACATGAAATCCATGAATCCATATATAAATCACGTGGCATTGTTAAAAATTAAAAAGGCTTGCTTTAGAAGTTAAAATAAAAATTAGTTGCAAAAAATAGATGACTCGCTTCTCAGGTTTAGGGTAGTAACAAAACACTGTCGATATGTACCAGCTCCATTAACCATAGTCAGGGTAGACTAGTATGGTTATTTTATAGAAAGAATCAGGATTCAGAGGCCGTGGCCGATTTTTCAAGACAGCTATCCCCACTTCAAAGGGTACCAAATGTATAACACGTAATAATACATTTTTATGACGCGATTAATAATTGTATATCATTATCACGTAAGATTTATCTTTCTCCTTTATGTATACCTACCCTGCTTCAAATAAACAAGAGAAAAAGTTACAATTGATCTAAGACCAATAATATTACACCCTAGATGAAAATTAAAGTTAAATAAAGTGAAAACCCAAAGTCGTGTATAGCAATACCAAGAAGTCGTTGTCCGATTTTGTTTGTTTTTCAAATTTTATTTGCCATTGGCCATTGCTACGGAAACACCATGTAACGAATTTCAGCTCTTTACGTCGACGTGTTCTCAGACAGTGTCCAAATATATAGAGAAAAACGAAATTTGTGTATGACAACCCTAAGAAGGAGTTGCCCGATGAGTCTCATTTTCGAGGTTGAATTTACTTTTTTTTTAAATTCATGTGCAAAATTTCAGCACTTTAAGTTAAGGCGTTCTCGAGATATCGTGAGGACGGACATACAGGCAGACAGACGGACATGATAAAATCAAAATAGCTTTTAATATTATTAGTATGTGTCCAAACCATTTTGCTCTACAAGCATTATAACTGTGTGGTATAAACAGAATGACAAACTTAGTATACCCTATGATTTCCTCTTAGGGTATAACCTTAGAATATAGAGAGTACAGGAAGTGTGATAAGCCAAATTTAGCATAGTTAAATTATGGTTGAGCTAGAATATGTTGGCGATGTAGTGAGAGCTCAGTACAGGCGTGTAGTATAATCAACATAGAGCGCGGGCAACAAGATATATGGTTGAAAATAATGCAGTTGCTCCTACCGAAAATACTCTTAGCCGTGCTCTTATTCACTGTTACGGCACCAAGCTACCCAGGGAATTTCTCAGCTGTTTCAAATGTAGACAGCTGAACATACATTTCTCCAATTTCCCCCCACTCAAAGACCGCAGAGAAAAGCCACGCTCATGTACACGAATTTTATAGGTATCAACACATCCTGTTCTCTCTATATTCTAAGCGTATAATAATGGTTCGATCGAAAACATCATAAATTTCATATAATAAAAGAATATTGCACTCGCAGGAAATAATACGGGATGAAAGGTTTAACATAACATAAATTATTTTTATTCTTTAGCCTTTCTTTTTAGCATTTCTTTTTCTTTTTCGTTAATTTTTGCAACATTTCCACTCGTCAATGAAAAATATTTTATGTAATTATTTTATTTGCTCTAAAAATTTGATCATTTTAAGTATAATTAAATTATATGGAAGTCAATTTGTGTGAAAGCAAAAAACTGCAAGTTATCACATAATCCTGTTTGCATTATGCTCTCTTCCTAGATTATATAGCTATTCTGTAGTTGAAACGCGTCGGTGGGTTCGTTTAAATCATGGAAGCGTAAACTATAACTTAGACGTTGAAACTATTATTATTAAGTGAAATTGAAGCAATTTAATAGAGGAGAGCCCATTATATCCCAAAATTTTTAATTTGATTTTTAAATTTATAATTTTATAATTTTTTTAATTTTTAAGGATTTTCCTAGTTTCGTATTTTCTGACAATATTTTTTTGGCGTTGCTGACATAATTTAAGGGCAAATAAACAAACGATGACAATTTCATTGTAAGCAAATAAACCGGAATTGGAAAACGTTACATTTTTTTGCCATGGCTGTTTATTTTTATAATACTTTCACTCATACTTCATTTATAATATTATAATTACACAATTAAAATTGCCTGAAAATTAATTTCCTACGATCTTTTTCGTGCCGCGCTTTCTGATGATATAAGCACCTCAGATGTACCTCAGGGTAACTATATAGCTCCACTACTCCACCCTTATATAACAAAGCTCCTCTATTGTACTTTTGTTAGACCAATTTTGAAGTATGCCAGCCCAGTTTGGTTTCCTTTCTATACTGTTCATATAAATCTGATTGAGGCGGTCCGATGCAGATTTGCAAGATTTGTCCTTTGCTGCCTTCCTTGGACCTGCCCCTGTTTGGACTCGCCCCTTTAGAAATCAGAACTTCTTCTATATTCCTGTCCACAGCACTAAATATGGTATGCATAAAAATAAATAAATACACTTTTTTCTCATTAAAGATTTAAAGTAAGGTCGTTATATGCAAATAGTGGTGAATGCACATTTTTTTGCCAAATTCTACCGATATAAGAAAAAAGCAGTGAACAGTGGAGTAATTTCCTCTGTTTTTAGATTCGTCCTTAATTTCCTTCTTTTTATTTGATCCAATTTTATTTTATAAATGTTTCTTTCGTTTGATTCTAATTTATTTTTAATTTTTTCAAATAATTACCAAATACTGAAGTTAAGATTTTTGTTATACAATTTCGTTATTCATAACTCGCTGCTTTCTGTCACGTTTATTTATTTTATTTTATTTTTATTATTATTTACAAAACACCCAATATTTTTTCCACATTGGCCTAAGTTATGTGTAGATTTGTGTATAGTACACACATATGTACATATACAACTTAAGCCTTATATTCAGGTAGTCTTATAATCCACGAAGTATGCACACAAGGACTCTATCCTCGTAATTCAGGAAATAAATTTAAAACTGAATCAAATGTTATCAATAGATTTCTATTTGTAGAGGCTCGAGAGCTTTTGTACGTGACTATCAGTACCGGCTACAATCTTTGTTTCGGTTTATTGGAAGATTTAACAAGATTTAATTACCTCTGTGATATGTATTAAAATTGTATGCAAAACATAATTTCACACACGACAAATCGTAAATCGATTTGTGGAAACCTTTGGGTTCTTAAATAAAATTGTTAATATAGAAAATCAACTGTCGTTTGGCTGACTCGATCTTACACGAAATATTGTAAATATGTGCAGAATGTGACTGTATCCAATCCATTCACAAAATTGTTCTAAGTAAAATCCACTTAATCTGTTCTACTCCGCGTTATCTTTTCCGGTAGCTTCAGGCAGTTTTGAAATTTTGTTCAAAACAATTTACAGAATATACATGGACCTGTGTCAAATCTTCGACAACTTTTTTGTTTGCTTTTAGATTACGAATTGGAGACTAGCGAACGTCAGCATACCAGAGGTTTTCAATACACAGACGGAGTCAACTCTTTATAAGAACTTCAAACTCTTTCAAAAATAACTTTTTTAGACCAAACAATATCGAGTAAATAAAACGTTCTAGGATTTTGCCAGATTAATGTTTCATTTTCATCGTTTCAATATAATTTAGACATATAAACGAAGTTACAAAAAAAAATCCGTTTTTACAAACCTCTCCTATGCTCTGAAATCCATTTTTGTACTTATCAATGTCAGCAGTGTACCTGTTGAAACTGCCCATTTTATGATGGGTTCCTGCGCTCTAAATAGACAAAATATGTGTGATCAAAAGTTACTTGCATTTTTATGATTGTAAACACTTCATTATATTTTATGAGATGGAAAGCAAGTCTCTTTGGCCTTTCTAAAGCTATAAAATGAGGGAAATCGCCAAGGGAAAGTGGTGGCAGACGGCAACAAAGACGCAGACAAATTTGTATAACCAACGTCATACCACGATAACTCGAGAACGCTTTCACTCAGAGTACTGAAATTTTGCACACGGACTTTTTAGAAAAACGAAAATCTAGTTTCGAAAATGGGACCAATCGGGCAAACCCTTCGTAGGGTTCCCATACTAAAATTTCGGCTTTCACTATATATTAGGGCACTGCTTAAGAACGCCTACATGTAGAGAGCTGAAATTTGATGCAAATTGTTTTAATAGCAATATTAAGTACCAGTTCAAAAATGGACTAAATCAGGTAACCGCTGCTAGGTGCTGCCATACAATATATTTGAACCCTGCCTAAGAACGCGTCAACGTAGAGACCTGAAATTAGGTACGAGGCGTTTTCATAGCAATAGTAAGTACTATTTCAAAAATAGACTAAATCGAGAAGCACCTTCTTGGTGCTGCCATAAAAAACTTTGGTTTTTCACTATATATTTGAACAGTGCCTTCGAACGCGTCGATGAAATCTTACACACGGCGTTTTCATAAAAATTGCCAGTACAAGTTCAAAACTAGACCAAATCGGCAATCCTTTCTTGGTTTTATAAGGCAACACCAAGAAGAGGTTGCCCGATTTATTAAATTCCTGAGCTAGCTTCTACTATTTTTCTAAGAACGCTGTATGCAAAATTTCAATGTACGAATAAGTTATCAACGATGTTAAGAGAATATGACCAGATGGAAAATTTGGTTTATGAAATGACGAAAGTATTTTGTGGAAAGTATTTTGTGGATTTGAATATTTTTGGGCTAGGCGGTCAGGAGGAAAACACCTGTTATATTTTATGAGAATTTTATTATTTCTCCGACATTTCGGCCGATGTCTCGAACCGTTCTCAAGGACGTAGTCTATTACAAACATTAGTGTATTATTTGAAATAAAAATAAAAATTAAACACCAAAAGCTACTTACGGATTGAAAGTATTAGAAAGCCATTAACAAGATAAATAATAAATAACAACTGTAGGGTAAATTTTCTTCACGGGTAAGATAATTATAATTGAAACAACTTTTCATTATTAAAACCTTTTTAATTTCGCTTTATTATCATTAAACTATTAAGCTACTCTTTTTAAATTTCCACCACGTTAATTCCTCTTCTCCTATTTTATTCTATTTATTACTTTTGAAACTTGAAACTCGCTCACAGTTTTCCGATCGAACTGCCAAATCAAACTTTACTCACTTCTTCGTTCTCGAGTGCACTTACCTTTCGTCACTTTCGTGACCCAATTCTGCGATCAGAACGAATCAGCAGAATTGCGCATACTTACATTTCTTATTGTTGCAAGAGGTCAATGCTTTTTGCGAAGACACTGGATTAATTGCCAAATGCATACTAATTCAGGTCGGGAATTTTGCAATTGCCTCTGATCAATAATTTGTGCTTTTTTTCACGAATATATATATAATACATTACACAATTATAGGAATCCATTGACTACAATAGTTGTTAGATTTCTATAATTGTTATTTTTATTTATCTTGTTAATGGTTTTCTAATGCTTTCAATCTGTAAGTAGCTTTTGGTGGTTAATTTTTATTTCAAATAATACAATAATGTTTGTAATAAACTGCGTCCTTGAAAATGGTTCGAGACATCGGCCGAAATGTCGGAATAAATAATAAAATTCTCGTAAAATAAAAGAGGTGTTTTCCTCCTGACCGCCTAGCCCAAAAATATTCAAATCCAAGAAAATTAAATGAAAAACGGTTAATACACTCAAATGTAAATATTTTGGTGGCCAGCTTTCCGTCTATAAGTATTTAGTACGTCTGAGAAAAAGTTAGAACGAATCTGAAAAAAATTTTACCGGAATTCGTAGAAATACTTTTAGAATTTATGGAATTAAGCCAACTCGAACAAGGTGTTAAAATTGGATTGAAAACAATTAAGGGATTTGAGGTAATAGTCCCTCCAAATTCCAAGTGATTGCAAATCGTTCGCGAGCAAGCTTAACGTTTTTCCAGTCAAAATGTACGTGTAAATCAATTTAAACAGTAGTAGCGAGAAATAATCCGAAATAAAAGTAACGCTCCTACAAAAGTTTTCATTCATTGATAATATATAGGACGAAGGGCAATAAATCTTTCCTTCGAGTTAAAATAATACGCTTATGGTTTCAGGTTTATATCGAAAAACCCAAGAGAATTTTATATTATTTACTCGCGGCATTCATCATTTTCCCTCGAACTACTCTCCCATCCAAATCACCGATGGGAATCATCAACAACGTCAATTCTTCAATTTTTCGTAATAAACACTACAGAAACCATCCACTCACAGAATCTTTACATAGTTTTTTTTTTTGCAAGTCAATTCCTTTATTAAACCTGAAAATATTCATAGAAGAAATCAATGCACCTACGTTTTCCACATTCTTGTCAGTTCGCAAGATGGTTGCGAAATTCTCTTTCGTATCATGGACTTATTCTTGTTTTATGACTGCCTCCAATTTGTGCTGTTTTTGTGCCCAATTTAACAAAGTCACACCTCTACAATTTCTGCAAAATATAAATAATCTGTGCAAATGAAATTGTCAAAAGTTACTACAAAAAGAAATTCTTCCTTCGGGAGTCGGGACCACGGCTTTCATTTAGAACTAATTTCAAATATTCCTTGAACAATTACGACAATTATTCTCTTCTACTTCTGACTACAGATGACGCTAAATGTATGCAATCATTTTAATAAAATTTAATTAAAAATGTAAAAGCATTCCATATACGTATAGAAGTACATATGAGGGCAATCCTTCCTGTTGTTAATTCTTCACCCACTTGTAAAAATTCTAACGTTAAGCTTTCTCCAGATAGGTAGGTACGCATAAAATCTCTTTATTCTCATAATTTCATCGCTTGAAACCTAAGGACGAGAGTAAAGGGATTTACTTTTCCCAACTTTTCGTCAACTTTTGATAATATTTTCCCAGATATCCGCACTATTCTCTCTAACAACGGACGTTGTGTATATTTCAGCAGTACCGGAAATTTCATGAGCGACTTGCTGACCCATGTCTATCAGGGATGTACATACACGACATCATGCATACCTACATATGTATGTATATAGTGCAAGCGTAAAACTCAACCCCATTCTAATTAATACTAACATAATTAATTATTCTGGAGATCTCTGAACTGTCTGACTGACTTACTTAGTTTCACAGGTGGAGCAAAGCAGAGAAGCTGTTAACAAATAATTCAAAGCTTAACATCCGGCAACAGGTTAATGTTAATGGCCATATCCGATAGAAGAAGAATTTCCTCGAAAATTGCAAACCACTGCAAAACTTAATTTTAAAAGTGGAGATATACTTTATACACATGCATGGGTAGTATAATTATATACATACAAGTCCTAATATATATATTTAGGAATGCATTGGTATCTATGGTGCAGATTTTCAGAATACTGCGATTCCCACAGTTTTATCCTTCTTCCATGGTGTAGCGATCAGTCATTCCCCAGCTGGAAAAATGAGAATGCCTGACTTAGATAATGTTTACTATTAACATTACCTGTATTTCATTAGTAATGAGTATGTTTATCCGGTTTCGGTAGGCAGGCGTAATGTATTGATGCGTTGTATTTTTGAGCATGCTATGTACCTTCCAAGGGATATACTTAGAGAAGGCAGAGGTAATGAATAGATTCATTGGTATTGTTATGTTAGAAAATTGTGGCTATATTTGCAGAGGCTAGTTCGATTGAGTGCGTGCAGGTCGAAAATGAATCATATACGTTTCATTGTTTTTCTAAGAAGTTCGTGCAGATGGAACATATTCTTATTTGTGCATTATTTTGGAAGAAGTGTATTATTTTCATTTAAAGGGGTGTCCTGAATTAGAATGTTCGAAACCCTCGTTTTTTTGTGATTTTTTTTTTTTTTAACTGGAAACAAAGAAATGAAGGTATTGAATTTGAGGTATGGTTTTATACATTATTAATGAAAAAAAAAAATTTTTTTACATTTATAAAATATATCTATAACTGATTTCTAAGTCGATTTCATTGCCGTCATGTCGCTGTACTCTTCAATCGGCGGGAAGGATTCACCTCGTAATTATTTACTGAAACAAAAAAACCCAAAAAGGATTAAATTTATTATAAATCTTTCTTCTAGGTGAACTAAAAACAGACACGAAAAATGTGAAATAAAAAGTTGACGGGTTTATAGAAAAATGTGTTCAAAAAACTATCAACTTTAAAGTGCTATAACAATTATTTAAATAAACTTTTTGACGCATATTTTTAGTTCACTTAGAAGAAAATATAATACTGAATAATTAAATAGGCCGCTTAGTTTTTTAGCTATTACGCCCGCCAGTTTAGAAAAACCGGGAAAACTGGACAAAAAGCATTTCAATAGGAAAAATATGAATATTTAGTTACGTACGCTGATAATCTGTTAATCAGCTATTCCTGGTCCATATAACAGTTTCTTCTACTTCTTCAACTGAATACAACCATGGATTATAACTATTATATTGAACGACCCCCATTCCCCAACCTTTTCCTGTAATAGAATTTTAATAGAAAGTCGGAGAGACGAGCGCTCGCACACATCGAGCAGGTCGACGCTCGTCTGCTCCTGTCTTTATATTCTTGGAAATATTTAGGATGGCTTCTGCTCCTTTGTAAACATATTCTTACGTAGTTTATCTATCGATTTAATAATAAAAAAAGCATTTTTTTCATTTATTTTAATTCAGGACACCTCCTTAAACACCAGATTCGAATAAGTGAAGACGTGTTTATTTTCTACACCTTTCTTTAAGGCAAAAATATCTGTATCTATCAGCTGGTCATTTTTAGTACTTGTGAATTGATTCCGATCGGAGCAATGCACATAGTTTTTAATTGCTGACTCATTGTATAACTCGCATAAATATCAAAATTATGTTGAAACATTTATATTTTTCAATGAAAACAGTTTTACTATTTACACTTATTTAGGTAGCCAAGTGAACTAAACACCCAGCAAACAAATTGAATCGAAAATAACTTCAAAGTAACTTGCCATGGGCAAGCACAACACTCGAAATGGGTATTGCCAAAGAATCGTTTGTAAATTAGGCGGCGGACTAAATGGACATAAGAAAGCAAGCTTAAAAATATAATTTATAAGTAATTTGCCTTTTCCGTACCAAAAGCAAGTATATATGTATATCTTTTATACTTTCCAACTGCGAGGGTTGACTAAATTACTTTTAATTTACAAATTTCAATGTGTCTGGAGTGATATTTTGCAATTATAAGTCTGCTACCTTTAAAAATAAACTACGTGAGCAATTGTAATAAAGCGTTGTTGAAAAATTTAATAAAAGCGAATTTGATAGAAGATATCATGCAAATTTGCACGAGACTTGCTAAAATCGAGAGATAGGCAATAGTTGAAAGAGAGGCAATCATATACACACTTTACTGTACATAAATAATGCTGTCCTTACTTTTGGCAAAGCCTCGCTAAATTGTTTGCTGAGAAGACTTCCTCTAGAAAGTTTGAGTTCTCCATTTATATACTGGTGAAACTAGTCAACGCCTACCTCATCTTACTTAACTTATCACAAACTTAGAACTAAGTTAAAGTTCCGAAATTTTAAAGTAAAACAGTAAAAAACCAAAACAAAATTTATATTGTTTTTTTCACCAGTTAAATTTCTTTTTTTCTTTTTATTTGATGGTTTTAATATTAAAATATATACCTAAATGGAAGATACATTAAGGCTAATCGTCTGCATGAGAGAGAAAAGGGTTTTTGTGAGTGAGGCAAACTCAATGGGATGATAATTAAATCTCAGTAGTTGACCAAGCACCAGTAATTGACCATTTTCAAATAAAGCTGTTCAACGTAAAACACAAATAATTTTTAATTTCATTCATGCTATCTAAACTTCTGTCCATTATGTAAGTACCGTTATACGTGAATATTATGATGAAATTTGGTGCAATATTAAGTTTTCTTCTGAGAAACAAATTTCAGTTTTTAATGGATAATCGTGTAATTAGCAAGTGATTTTAGTTCTTTCTTTTAAATATTTTGTCTGTGCTTGATATTATTAGGTGTGCTTAATTAATTTTTGTTTTTCATGTTACTTTCTGTAGATACATGCAGGTAGGTAGAAAACCATAAATGGAGCCCATATTGTTAGGTGGTGTTTTCTAAACAAACACCAGTAGTTGAGCAATTTAGTTAATTCCCCACATGATATAAAATTGAACGGTTTTCATTTGATATCAATTTAATTTTAGTCAAAATGCCTTCCAAGAAAATATTTTGCAAGTATAGTGACGAACACTTGTCAATGGCGTTAGGAGAAAATTATGATGGTTGTGCAATTAGACCAACTGCCAGGAAGTACGGCATTCCACATTCTACCTTAATAAACAAACTAAGGTTGAGATATCCGGTTCAACATAAAAGAGATCCCCAAACAGTACTAACATCCCAAGTAGAAGATTTACTGTGTGACTGGATAACAAGTATGAAAACAAAAAGGATTCCCACTGACAAAATAAAATATCCTTCAAAGACCTTTTAAGGATAATACTCAACATGTCCTCTTTTTAAGCACCCTTTTCATTTATAAATTATAAATAATTCCTAGAAAATAACTTACACAGATCATTGGTTCAATTGGAAGGCAGAATATAAGATAATATATTTTGTTTTTAATTTTAAAATTTTTTTCTGTTTTTCTTAACATCAAAATATGATAGATTCTTAGCACATTCCAATTTTCTTTTCGTTGCTGCATCGCTATTTATGTATCCTTTCTTTGAATTTTGGTAATCATATGCGTGTTGTAAAATGCTTCCTTCTATGCCGTTGTTTTGCTTTTTTTCACAAAAAGTGTTTTCAAGGATGTAGTGGGAGAATGCAAGGAATGGACTTGTACTTATTTCATGCATACTGCATTAATATTGGGTGATATTGCTGTGGCAAATACCTAAGGGAAGATAAAATTTGTTTCAATATGTTGGACATTCATTTTTAAAGAAGGCAGCACCATAAATGAATAATGCAGGATGAAGTCGAAGGGATTATTCGTTCAGTGGTCATAGATTCATTAGTGAAATTCAAGTATACATACTTTAGTGATGAAATATAATAGTTCAGTAGTGAGCATTAATAAAACTTGTTAATAGATAATTTTAGTTGAGCAAACCTCACTAATATCGGATTCAGACTTGCAATTTCAAAATTGCAATTTGCGCTAAACCACAAGTATGTCTGTATAAGAAACAGGTCGGTATACGCTCAGTGTACACTCAGTATGTACAGTGGCGGATCCAGGATTCTGGTGAGCTGGGGCGCACCTATGGTTTAAAAATGGTATGTACTCAAAACTGAAAAAAAATTTGAAGACACTCGTCACCACTCGCAAATGTCAAATGCACAAAATTTATCATTTAAAAGATACGAGTCGAACAGATTAGCAAGTGGCTACCAGTCACAATGAAGAAAGTTGCTCAATGTTCTTTGCCATTCTCGAAAGTCAAAGCAGACTTTCATTTTGTTTTGGTTTGTAAATGGTGGAATTGTAAAACTTCCCAATCATCATTTCAGATAGTAAAACTAGGAAAATGTATTTTATTCAAATTAACAAATCATCATAATTTTCTTCTTTTTAAAATCCAGGAATTAAAAATTTACATTTATTTAAAAAAGCAGTCACAGAATAGATGCAATACATACCACGTACGTATATAACTTCGTCGACAAGCTAAGAAAGTGTGACTTTTTTTGTTTTTTATATTATTAAGGCAAGCTCAGGAGATATCCTATGAACTATGATGCAAAGCATGTAATTAGGGAACGTGAGGATGGTGGCGAAGGTGCTGATGTATGTGATGTGTGAGAAAAGACAGAAGATTGGAGACTGTTCCACGTTCGCACACGACCGAAAGTATTTTTAAGGGTAAAAGGATGTTCGCGGCTTACAGTGCGAGTATTAGATGGAGGAATCCAAGATCAAACTAGACATTTCATCAGAACATTGATTATGCATGTAGCAATATAGGAGTGAAAGGCAACCAACATTGCGGCGGTGCTCGAGTGAGTCCATATGATACATTTTGTCCACATCGCCAATGAACTGAATGCACTCTTTTTGATAATATCCAATTACATATGGAAATTGAATGCTATTCTAGGTGTGATGTAGGGCTTGTAGAGGAGCGCTCGAATCTATGGGCTGAAATATTTCTTACACCTTTTCAGAAATCCAAGATATTTTGTTGCTTATTTGGCAACAGAGAAGTTGTGATCTGTTCAGCTTAACATACTGCAAATATTAATATCAAGAAAGTATAAGGACGGTGTATCGTCAAGAAGTGCTCCATCAAAAGAAACGGGAGTGGAAAAATTATGATCTTGTTTTAAAGAGATGGGACAGCTTTGGAACTTAGATGTATTGAATTCGATGCGATTCGGCTTGCTCCAAGCGAGGATATTATCAAGGTGGTTCAAGGATCTAATCATGCAATCTAGTTTGACAGATGTGAAATTTCCTCTGTAGTCCCCAAGGGTGTCAAGGGAGTAAGGTAAGGTAAGTAAGGTCGTTCATGGATCTAATCATGCAATCTAGTTTGATAGATGTGAAATTTCCTCTGTAGTCCCCAAGGGTGTCAAGGGAGTAAGCGAAACCAAGGGTACTGTCATCGGCAAAACAATGGATGGGATTGAATGTGAATGAAAGCAGATCGTTAATGAAAATTGAGCAGAGAGATGGAGAGAAAGCAGAGCCCTGAGGCTCCCAGGCATTTATTCGCTGAGATTGAGATGTAACGCCATCTAATATAATTTGTATTAAGCGACCAGATAAAACACTTTACGTTCATAATAGAAGAGGACGAGAGAGGCCAAGTGCTTTAAGTTTGGCTAAAAGAGCTGAACTCCAGACGCTATGATAGGCCTTTGAAATATCTAGGGCGATGTTGGACTCACCAAAAAAATTAGAAGACTAAGGATTCAACGTTCCATAAGAAAAGTCAGAAAAAGAAAACCATATTGGCCATCGTTGTGGGTTCGATTAGTTTCTAGATATTTCATTAATTTGGAGTTAATGAAATATTCAAAAATCTTTTAAAGAATCGCAGTGATTGTAATTGGTCGATAATTTGAGGGATCACTACCCTTTCCTTTCTTGGGAATAGGCTAAACCTAAGGTAGTTTCCAAGCAATTGGAAATTTTCCTGTCGAATAAGACAAGTAGAATAGTTTTCGCATAGCTTTAGCCAAGAATGAGGCACAGCTCTTATTTAACTTGGACTTGAAACTATCAGGACCTGCAGCTATGGAGACGTTGATCTCCTTAAGGACCATGACCATATCTCTCGTACGGATGTGTATTGACTCTTGTACTCATCCACAAGGGAGATGTGAAGTGGGTGGAAAAGGATAATTTGAAGTGATTCTAACAGTCAAAATATTAGTTATATTCGGGGAGTCAACAATCACTTCATTGTAAAATAGTAAAGGAATAGACGAACTGCTGAAGTTGCTCCTGATAGTTTTGACCTGGAACCAGCAACCTTTGCTGCCTTTGCATGTTGCCAATATTCTAACATTCTGGTCAAAAGGAAATTTTTCTCTTTGGATAGTGTTTCAGTTCTGGACATGGATGCAATTGATAGGTGCGAATACCAGACTATTTCGCTTTCATTGCTTGGTTGCACTTATCGTTAAACCAAAAGCGATTTTGTTGATGTTAAGATCTGCTGTGTAAATACCGAATGTATTTACGCATGCCCAAGACTTAGAATTGTACTAAATTCAAATGTGCATTCATCAACATCCCTTGAAGCAAAACAGACAGACCAATCAAATTCTTTAGGACACTGATTGAGACTTTCCCAATCTGCAGAGTTATTTTGTTTTTATTTAACGTTTGGGCTAAGTATTCTATAAAAACTATTACATTTTACGAAATAATAAAAATAAAAAAAATTAATAATTAATCTCTTGCTTTAATCTACAACACTACAACAATGCACAATGACTTCTTCGCCGTTGTGTAGTTTCGCTGAATTTCTTCAATTACGAGTTATAATTGTTTCTTTAAATGTTTGTTTTACCACGCAGCGCCGATAATGTTCTAAGAAGCCGTCTTTACATAGAAGGCTTATCGAAGACCCTCTGGCAGCTGTTTTGAATTAAATCAAACCTTCCATAGCGATAACATGAATAGGCTCTGTATTGCTTCAAACACCCCGAGCAAAGCGACGCTCATGTACAGGTATCCGCGCTTCCTGTTTTCTCTATAGGCTTCAACAACCATGACCGAAGGCCAAGGTGCTAGCTAGGGCCTGCGTTCCTAAATGTATCATATTGAACGCTTCCAGAAATTGTTACGTTTTTCACAAAAGGTGCAGTAGAATAGATGTGAATCATTTTCTTAGAAAAAATTCAGAAGATCTACTGCAATTTTTTCAGTGGTCTTCAGGGGGTGGCGCGCGCCCACTTTGTGGATCCGCCCCTGAGTATGTACTACATTAAAACTCAATATTGAAATTGCGAAATATGTACGCAGTATCAGAGTTTATTACAATATGACCCCAGTTAGAAACCATAATCATTTACTACACGAACCTTTCAAAACCGAGTTTTATACTGCAATGTTGGCTACAACTTTAATATTTGACACTTATCAAGTTGAAGTATCTATTTTGTTTTTATTTTCCATATAGGCAAGTTATTTCACAATATTTCGTCGCATTTTATACGTGCATGGAACTTTCTTAATCAAATGACCAATCAATTGATAGTCAAATGTAAGTTCTATTAATAATTTCACAGTATCGTAAACCGCAAGTGTGTTTCTCATCTCATATTGCAATTAACATAATTGCAATATCATTATGTCAATTTTGAAATTGCAAGTCTGACTCCGGGATAAGCTCGCGGATGAATTGAGTGCATATTCCTAATATTTTGTTAAGTTGTAAACTTATAATTTCATTTATAAAAAGGTATAGTAGGAAATGTTTATGAATGAATGTTCAGGTAGTCCTTGATAGTAGTGCCGTAGTTTACTGATTGAGTGATAGTTGCAAAGTAAAGAAACTGAGTATGTCAGTTTTACATAAAAACATTACAAATATTTTGGAATAATAGTTATAAGTTAGCCCTCTCATGTAGTAGTGAGAGAGTTTGATGGCTTGCGAAGTAGGTTTGGTATTTATATGTTGTAGACAATTGATAAAAAGTCTATATACTTCATGAACTGTAGGCAGATATGTAGTGTAACAGTCTGCGCGCACTAAGCGGCTGATTGTCGGTCTCTTCATGAGAAGAAGACGCGCAAAGATCTGAGACACACACACACACACACACACATATATATAGACGTGACTCGAAAACACAAACTCACTAACACACACACACGACTCGATAGCCAATAAACGCGCACACGCCTCTCAAACTGGCAGCCGCATGCGTGTGTGTATGTGTGCGTGTGTGTACATGTGTGTGCCGCATATCGACCTCCGCCTTCACCTCTATCTCCCTCTTCTAACCTCGGCTAAATGTGGAATTCAGTTTTTTTTTGTGACGAATAGACTCCCTAAGAATGGATTTTTCGAAATTTAACCAGCAAGGGACTATATAGTAGTGGAGTTAAGGTTAAATAATGGGATATAGCAAAGTAGTGGTGGATAACGAGAAAATACGACAGTGCAGGTGCTCATTCCAAGTTAGGAATTAGTAGAAGAAATAACCGAAGTGAGCCAAAGTAAAGTGCAGAAGTTATGTGTAGTAAAGTGATGTTACATTAAAGACAAAGTCAGTGCTAGCGTTAGATAGTTTAGATTTAATTATTTAGTTTAATTAATCAAATGAGTACTGTGATTGGTGATCCGTACTAGGGACCATGCGCGACAGGGTTTATGCAGTATTCAGGATTCAAAAGAATCCTGACATCTTTAAAACCGGCAAACATACATGTCAACAAATGTATATACCGACCTAAAGAAGAAATATTGCAGAATTCTAAATTGTAACAATTCCGCAGAGAAATGAGCCAGTCAATTATCCACGGGCAGTCCATCACATTCACACATGACAATTTTTTTTTTCGACCTAAAGCAAAATTGCATAAACAACGCTGCAGTGAAGTGAGTCAGGCAGAAATAATGTACATGAGTAGTACACTGCATTTGTATACATAGTAAGTTGAAAACGAATATCTATACAAATAAAAATTTAGTAGGCAACAAATTTCTAATTGAATAAAGTTAATGTACAAAGTTTTTTTTTGTTTTTTTTTTATATGGTTGCAATTTTAAATAATAGAAAACGAAGTGCAGCTGCTATGCCAATTTCCCAGGCGCCTTTGAATTTCGTTCTTTGGTGTCATGCATGAGCAACCCATGGCTATATAAATCAGAATCTGACTCGACCCATTCTCTTTTTCAGTTTGGCAATGCAGTGATCAAGGTAGTAATCACTTGAACGACCTTAAGACATATATTACTGATATTCCTAGCTCTATTGAGAACTTGTTTGGTCAGGAATCCATTTCCTCCCCACTACAAACGAAACTTACCACTATTTCCGACGATCTCGCTGCTACAAGGGTGAACTCATAGCGGCCCAAAATGCAATCGCCATCTCGGACACTAATCTTAGTAGCCAAAAATCCCTTCCGACAACGACCTCTGCAGGTGGTCAGACGGAGTTATCTGTAGGTAAGAATGCTGTCCGGGCTTCGCACGTGCCGCCTCCGTTGGCCAAATCTTCCGAACTTGACTTGGGTTTTAATAGGAATGCTCCTATTCCGGTGGAGCATTCCAAGCCAATCCGTAAACAAAGCATCCGTAAAAACCGATCCCGGAAACGTGCAATTTCAACTGAAAGGAGGGAGCCTTCCACAGTAGCGAATGCTACTTCATCTCAGTCCTCTTTAGGAAATGGTATTGGTGCCTCTTTGAGAACGGTACCTAAGCCTTCGAATGTTTTCGTCACCCGCCTCTGTCGAGAAACGATGTGCGAGGACATATCAAAGTATTTAAAGTCCAAAAATATTTCGTCTGATGGTATTCCTTGTCAAAAAATCAGTAAAACCTCTAAACCGGTTGCATCCTTTCTCCTAACTGTTTCAGCAGATATGCAGGACAAGTTGTTAGACCCCTTACTTTGGCCTCCGGGCACTTTTACTAAATTATTTGTACCTTCGGAATGCCTACCTAGAAATAAAGCTAAAATAAATAACGTTGTTCCAAAAAGCTGAAGTCGCTTTCCCTTTACTATCAAAATGTAAGGGGGATTCGGACAAAAACCGCACATATCTTCAAATCCTCTGTCGCGGCTTGCTTCGATATAGTTGCTTTTACTGAAACTTGGCTGCATCATGGTATTCGCGATGCTGAAATCCTTGATAATTCTTATCAAACTTTTAGAAGAGATAGACATAATGTTTCGGAAGCTCGTGGCGGTGGCGTACTGCTCGCGTGTAAAAATAAGTTCAATTGCAGCAAAATTGAACTTCCTTGTTTCTCCAACACCCTCGATATTGAGCTCATAGCTCTTAAGCTATCTCTCCTAAAATATGACATATACATAATTTGTTGCTACATTCCTCCAGACTCCATAAATATTGTCGATGACAAAGGTCAAAATATTTACGACCTACTTACTTTAACATCTAATTTTATCCATGGCAAGATGGAACCCATTGACGAATTACTACTTATTGGTGATTTTAACTTACCCAATATACAATGGGTACTTAATGAAGATGACGATGATTATCTTCTACTTAATAGCTTGACAACAAGGGAATCACGTTTCCTTGACACTATTTCATCTCTTGGTCTCAGCCAAATTCGTAATGTTAAGAATGACATGGGTAGGCAGCTAGACCTGGTATTTTCTACTGACGCTGGGAACTTATTAGTTGAACCTAGCTCAGTTATAATGTCTACTCTTGACAAATATCACCCCCTCTACTAATTACATATTGCCATGAAACCGAAAATCTCGCAAATTGTGACGAAACACAATACTTTTTCAATTTTAGAAAAGCTGACTTTTCGGAACTTTCTAGTAGACTTACCTCTATTGACTTCAACAAATTGGTGTCTTGCAATAGTTTTGATAAAGATGTTTCTAAGTTTTACATACTTCTTTTCGATTTATTCGCTTCTCATGCTCCCCGTGAGCGTCAGCGGATCTCAAAAATATCACCGCCATGGTTCAAGAAAGCGCCGAAACGCCTTAAAAGTAGAAAGATTAAACTGTGGAAAGGATATTTGCGGGACAAGGACATTATAAGTCACAGCAACTTCCTCACATCCTATAATGAGTTAAACGAACTTTCCTCTTCACTCTATGATGGGTATATTCAAAGTATGCATGTGAAATTTTTTAGTGACCCACGTAACTTTTTTAGGTTTATTAATATGAAAAAAAACCGACAACTACCCCAATACCATGAGGTACAAAGATTCTGCTAGTGACGTTTCGTCTGAAATTTGCAATATGTTTGCTTAATTTTTTGAAAATGCATTTTCCTCGTCAAATTTCCAACCTCGTAATAGCAACTTTAATTATATGAACGACTCTCATAAAGTTTCATTCACTATCCCTACAATTACACATGAGGATATACTTGATCATATTAATGGGCTTCCAAATGACTCCACAACGGGTCCCGATGGGATTCCTCCAGCCTTCTGAAGTCATGTTGCCTCTCCCTAGTAGCCTCGCTGAGAACTATTTTCCAAAAAATCGCTCGATAGTGGTTGTTTTCCGCAGCTGTGGAAAAATTCTTTCATCATACCTATCCACAAAACAGGTAGTAAAAATAATATTTCTAACTATAGGCCTATTGCGAAATTATCTTGCATGCTCAAATTATTTGAATCAATCATTTACTCTCAGCTATCATTTTCCTGTAAGAATTTGCTTTCTTCAAACCAACATGAGTTTATTTCGGGCAGGTCTACAACCACCAATTTATTAGAATTCATCTCGGATACTTATGGCGGGTTTGCAAAAGGCTTCCAGACAGATTGTATCTATACTGACTTTAGTAAAGCTTTCAACAAGTTATCTCACTCCGTGATATTGTTTAAAATGGAAAAGTATGGGTTTCCCCTAACATTCCTAAAATGGACAGAGTCAAATTTAGATAACAGCACATACCAAATCAATTTCCGTCATTCCTTCTCTAGAGTCTTGAAAACTTCGTATGGTTGCCGATATAACGTTTGTGCATCAACTCTTAAACGGGAATATTGATTCTCCATTTTTACTTAACAAAATCTCTTTCCGTGATAATAGGCACAATTTAAGAAGGTCTAACTTTATCAAGTATGAACCTGTTAATCGCATGTGTATTACTGTTAATAATATGGCTGAGCATTTTATTCTCGACGTTTCTAAGCATGTTTTAAAAAAACGTCTATATAATATTTACTCTATTTTGTTTAATGTTTTGTGCATGTAATTTAATCTGGTATTTGGTTTATGTTTAGTGTAACATACTAAACTAACACCGACTAAGCGATGAAACGCATGTATTGTTGAGACGTTTATTTATTAAACGTGTCCATGCAGCGAGCTTGTGTTAAGCTGGTTCTGATAGTCAAAAAATCTATTTTCTAGTGCTATTTCCAAGTGCACTAAGTATTATTAACAAATCAGATACTTTATTAAATTCACAGTTAAGATAGATATTTTTATTCTGGGCGTCGACTGCATTGAAGATTTTATTTTGAAATGCGATTAAACTAAAGATTCTTATGGCTGGTATCGACCGCCTAGGAAAATTATTAACAAAGCTTTATTGTTAGTATCGACTGCAAGTAAGAATTAGTATATCACCTTATTCTGGGCACCGACTGGAACAAAAAATATTGTAATTCCAAACCTCAATAAAATAGATAATTTGATCGAGTGCCTAATACTAAGCTGGTGAGTGCATTATCGCTTACAACAAAATTTTTTAACCCAAATTTGATTTGATCTTTATTATTCTTTTACATTTATTCAATATCGAATTTAGCTTTATAGATAAATTTAAATTATAATTTTGTTTTTAAAATAATATTACCAGGCACATAAAAATTCTATATTAATTATAAATTATAGCATTTATTGAAGTTTGATAGTCTAATTTGAGTGAGGGGTACAGTGTAGTGAACTTGGTGAACCGGAGAACAAACCCACGAAATTATTGACGTTGAACCAGGGTTATAGTTTCCAACATATCAATTTAGTTATAGCGTGTTCGCTCTGACTACGGGCAGAACAAAGCAGTATGGTACTCATGCCGGTGAATGTGACTTGTTTGCGTGTACTCGACCCCTGGCAAAACCCTCGAGAGTACTTCACAAGCCGTGACACAGACTCCCCCCCCCTACCACATGCGAGGCCCAACAGAGGCCGTATATTCTAAAATATTTGCAGTGTTCTTATGTAAAACTGAAAAAAGTTTGATGTGAATAGCTTCTCCGCCCTAAACTACTATTCATAGAGAAAAAATGGCGTTCTGATAATCTTAAGCTTGTTTTCTTATCTTCCGAACCGAAATAAAATGTTTATACCTTTCCTAACAAAATTATTAAAAAAATTTATCTTGACTACGATTTCTCAAATAAAACTCTCAGCTGTGTAATCATTGTGTACACCGCTGTGCCGTCATGGCATGGCGAGACCTAATGAAATCGAATGTAGCTGCCTACGATTTCGGACTCCGGCTGCACACATATATGCAATTATAACTCAGTTGAGAATTAGTGAGCGTAAAATGGTAAGGTTACTTTGTAATCAAAACTGTTTTATTATTTTGTTAAGTAAGGTATATAGGATGTGTACACTTTGGAAAGGTAAGGAACAAAGCTTTAAATTAATAGAAGACTATTTTCCTGTATCGATAATAGTTTAGGCTCTATGGCATATATAAAACCAATGTTTAGCACTCTTCCTGAAGTATCAATATAAAACATTTGAGAAAACGGACTGCGAACGCACACATATAGTATAGATTTCTATTTCATGGCTTGGGAAGTATTCTCGAGGCTTTTTCCCCTGTCGACGTCGGACTCAGTGGCATCAGGACGTTGCACGAGAGGTAGATTCATGGCGGTACGTTTTTCTCAGTGAATCTTTCTCTCCAGGGAATCTCTTTTGCCTGACCGTGCCGGTGTACGCCACGGTGGTGTGGGTTAATTGGGTTCTCCCACAACCTCCTATATATTTGTAACCCCCGGATTATACAAGCCATGAACAAACTCTGAAAAATAGAGTAACGGCCCGGTTAGCAGGCGAACATCGCTGTCTTCTTGCCTTGTCTTACTGCAGGAGTTGTTCACAAAAAAGTAGCTTGTATTTTGTTCAAACGCTATAATTTCCATAAATTTATTCTACATTCTCTTTTTTTAGAACCATTAGAAAGAAAGCATATTTAGCTGCAATTTCTTTTAACTTCATTTTTCTGTGGAAGCAATAGTTTTAGACTTAAGGACGTGTTTAAAATGAAATCTTAGTTCTTTCTCCATGATGAGTGTAAAAAACTAGTGATACTGAGCTCTTACTGCATGGCTTGTACCGGTACCCGGCCCGTTAAGGCCTTTTAATGTGTCGGTGTCATCGCCAACTTCATGGTTTTATTTTACAAGCCGTGTGTGAAGTAGTGCCGACGATTATTCACTTGATTCAGGTTCACTAGTGCTATATTCTTTATGGAGATAGGATGCGCATTTTAAATAAGGTGGGATGTGAATATATTTGCTAATTATTATGTTTCAAAATAGGCAAGGTACATATCTCAATTCGTTCCGCCGGTGATATTGTCTTCTGGCAACGGATATTTACAGTGAAAGTTTTATAGTGACGTGAAAATAATGTAGATAAGAGGAAAAGTACAATTTGTCTAACGATAAGACAAATAATATTATACCCTTGATGAACATGAAAGTTAAGTAAAGTGAAAACTCAAAGTTCTGTATAGCAACACAAAGAACAGGTTGCCCGATTTAGTCGTATTTTAAAATTTTATTTACTATTTTTATGAAGACGCCGCGTAAAAATGTTAGGTCTCTACGCCGACGCGTTTTCAGGATTTGTTAAAATATAAAGTTAAATATCAAAGTTTTGTATAGCAACACCAAGAATGGTTCGCCCGATTTAGTCCGTTTTTGAACTTGTATTTGCAATGTTTGTGGAAACGCCGTGTACAAAATTTGACCTCTCCACATAAACGCGTTCTCAGACAGTGTCCAAAAAACAAAGTTTTTGTATGCAAACCTACGATGGAGTTACCCGATTAGTTCATTTTCTAATCAATATTGGTCTAACAGCATTATTTCTATCCGTTACAAACGGAATGACAAAATTAATTCCTATACTCTATGATTTCATCATTTACGGCATAAAAAGAAGCAAAGTTACTTAAAAAAAAATCAAAAATACTCAACTGAACAAAAATATCAGAACACCACATCTTTTCACAGTAGACAGCACTACTAGTTCCCTTCAATGGATCTGTAACTTTCTCCACTTCATGGCTTGTAATATGTAGAAGGTTGTGGCTATGAATTGCTTTGTAGTCGCTGAGTATTCTTTACTGATGTAATTGTTCTTCTTCTACTTCACAGAGAAGACAGTCCGACGTGCTGCCAAGAAAACTATGCGTTTTTAAATAAATAATGTAAAGGATTATTTTAAGGAACACACCCTCAGCTGGGTTGATTACATTCTTATTTTACGTTGCACAAATAATCTACTAAGCAAATGATCCCTATTTTACCAATTTTTGAAATTCAATCCCTACACCCAGAGAAAAAAGTTTGTGAAATCGTTTATGATTTTTGGTTTTTTCGATATAAAATGGCTCCATAAACGTTTCTTATTAAATTAATATCGATAATAGTAAAGTGCTGCTCAAAATGCTGTTCAATTTCAAGTATAGTTTGCCACAAAATTAAATTAACAGCGCATGCAAAATGCTTAAACCTTAGTTTAACAGATTGTAGGCTATAAAAAGATGACTATGTCTTTATAAAGGTAGTCTCGTAAATGTTATTATAGCATGTTCCTTCATAATTTAACTAATCCTAAATGTAAATTTTATAGCGACCGGATCAACAATTTAAATAGTAACATCGATTATTTTAACATCGAACATTGTTAATTTATATATGCAACATATATGGTGATTCAAAACTTGATGCCCTCCTTCACCAGTACCAGCTGAGAATTAATAAATGTTGTAAAAGTTAGAACAACTTAATTGATTCATCTAGGGTATAAAAATAATAAGTAAAAAAGCTAGAATTGGTCTAGAACCAATCTTATGATACCCTAGATGAATGTCTGTATAAAATTTCGTAAGGTTACCGATCTATGCAAGTTGAATTTTTGAAGTGGTTTTTCGCATATATTTCTATAACCAATTTTATTGGATTTCGTATTCTGAAGAAGTTTTTAGTACAATAAGAATGTCTTGGACTGATCGTTTTCAAAGTATACGTAAAAAACCTAAATTTTTATATGGCAACACCAAGAAGGAGTTGCCCGATTTAGTCCATTTTTGAATTTTATTTGCTAGTACAATGAAAACACCATGTTCCAAATTTCAGCTCTCTACATCCACGCGTTCGCAGTGTCCAAATATATAGTTGAAAACGAGATTTTTGTATGGCGGACGGACATGCAAAAATCAAAACATTTTAATATTATGGGTGTCCAATCCATTTTGCTCTACGATCATTATTTCGAGGTGTTACAAACGGAATGACAAGCTTAGTATACCCTATAGATTTCATCTAGGGTATAAAAAGACGATATTATGGTAGACAAATTTTGTTTATTTGGTACTGATCATATACCACTTTATACATATTATAATATACTATACAGAATATCAATTTTTTTTTAAATGTAACAATGTTGTCAATTTTTGTAGCCATAAATCTTTTTTGTTAGATTTATCCCGTAAGTATACGTCATAGTAAGAATTAATTTTCTCCTTAAAATCTACCTAAGAATAAGTGCTATTTGTTCGGGTAAGGCAAGTGAAAATCAATTGTTATCTGCAAAAAAAAGTTAAGTTAATAATAATAGATAGATAAATTTTAATATTCCATATTAGTTCATAGCCTCTGGCATCTTTATATCTTGCCCAAGATCTGTAAAATTCCAAATTGGTTTGCGTTTTATTTTTTTAATTCCGTTTGCCGCACGCGAAACGTTTTTTTTCCAATTGTTCTTCACTTCTCCCCAATCATCGAAATTCCTACTAAATGAAGCTTTTAGTGCTTGTGAAATAGTTTCGTCAATTTCAGTATAACAGACTGAATTTTCGGGCTCTGGCTTTGATTTTGAATGTGTTGATATCTTCTAAATCTGAGCTTTTATGCTTGAATACATGTCATAAAGCTTTCCTCTTGGATTCCGTTTTCCTTGCCTAGGAGCAAAGTAGTATTCTTGAAAAAAATTTTACAAATTAAAATTTGTATGAAATTAACATGTTAGACATACTTCACATTCATTAGGAAAAAGGATTCTAATTTCTTTGGTCAAAGACGGAAATTCACTTGGACTTACTTTACAGCCACTATAGTTTACGTTCTCTAATATAATAGATATTAGTTCTTGTCTGTAAAAGTCCAACAAGTCATCGTTTTTGGAATTAAAATCCCGTACCGCTTTTCCCCTTTCTGACTTGTTTAATAATTCTGATAAATCCTGTAATTTATAGCGGATTAGCAGGTTCTTCGATAGCTAAAAAGTTAATTATGAGTTTTTGTGTTTCAGAAGGATATTTTCTTATCTATCCGAAAGCAAGAATGCAAATTTTTCATTATAAAATTTTGTAAACAATTATTACTTTTATCAATTTTTACACCAAGTACCAGTTTTATATAATTCTAACTTGCACTTATATAAATCCTCTAACGTCCAATTTATTAACAAATTATACAAACCTATATATGTCAAAATTTGTTACAGGTACAGGTATAGAAATATATCTTGGCAATGACACAATTATGTGTCTCTTGGAAGTTATTTTCACTCATTTTAATTAGCGCAAAAAATAATAAAAATTATAAATCGGTAACAGCACTTCTCACTTGCGAAAATCCGTTATACTAAAGATGTTAATGACTGCGGTAATTGTTCGCAACACGGTTTTGTAAAAATATAACTGTATATACTTATTCAATATGCTTCACCGAGGGTTCTAACAAAGTAAAAAAAAACTAGAAGCAAATTACCAAAATCTGATTTCAACGCACAATTACTCCACAATTATGAACAAGTGACTATAAATTAGTTCCGATTCAAGATGCAATACATACGTTGTATGTGTTTAAACAACGTCGCACTATGAAAATTTTAGATTGCATATCTTTAAAATAAACAAGCACATTTCAAAATCATGTACATGACTCAGTAAATTAAATGTGTTTCGATGAAATTTAATGAGTGTAGGTATAGTTTCATACATTGATTATATTGAAATTGCTCAATATACTATTATAAATATTGATTTAACATTTTGAACCTATAGGTATACCTTTCTCAATGTAAATTTGATGTGATGAGGAACTACTGTTTATTTTATATAGATCCAATATATACCTATTTAAACATTGCCATATTAAAGCATAGGCTTGTCATGTTAGTTTAACTTTGTCACTTATATAGAAATATTTTTATTGTTTTACATATTTTGTTTATAATTATGAAAAAGATATATAATGTGCCGTATAACGTACCCGTAGTGTTGCAAAAATAAATCTATATTCAATACGTTGGTACTTTATGGATTGTCAAAGTTCAACGTTCGAGAGAGATGAAGTGTAATAGCAATATAAGTATGTAAACTCATTTACTGCTCAATACCAGTAAATTATCCTTCGGAATTGCTAACCAGCCTCAAATTTGGCGCAGCAGTTATGTACATTAATTAAGAAAGCTGAAACTTCCGAAATTATGCAATGGCACCAGTATGTAAACAAAACTTCTCCATCGAAATTATTATCGTGGCCATAGTCAGCACTGGATGTGCTCAAGGGCAAACTGTATTCATACCACGAATACCGTTCATACCATCAGAGTACCCATTTAAAATTACAATTCCCTGTCAGATGATGTTCGCAATGACGATTAACAAATCCCAAGGGCAGTCGATGAAAATGGTCGGAATATACCTGAGAGAGAACTATTTCTCACACGGACAGTTCTTTGTGGCCAATTCAGGAGTGAGTTCTATGTACCTCTAGTAACTAGGAGGATTGATAGAAAACCATGTCCATGGTATACTCCAGCTATCGCTTCCCTTATTGCGCGTGCCTTATATAAAAATGCGCGTAACAAGACCACTTCTACACTTCGCTCTGCAAAATATAAACACTTTCGCTCGAAATTCGATCCTATGCTCCCCCCAAAAATTTTATAGAAGAATCTCAGAACGACTGGGATCTATGGAAAGGATAAGACTAAACAGCAGGAGTTCAATGTCAATGAACTTAAACAAAACTTTGTATCCACTCAAAACAACTTATAGCTGCTGATGTCGATGTCAATGTCATGATTCCTCCTCAGCATAATCATGTATCTATATTTAATTTTAGATGTGTTGATAGTGATGAACTTCATGAACCGTTCTTTAGCATTAAATTAGATGCAGTTGGTCCCGATAGCCTTTCACCAAAGTTTATCAAAATTATATACCACTACATTGGACGACATATCTTACATATTGTTACGCGCCACAAACTGATGCAAGCGACATCTATTGGAAATGGAAACAACCTTAGTAAACAGTAAAGTTAAATAACGAACTAAGGCCACGCTAGTAACAATATAATTAATACGACTTTGACTACATCTGTCTTCCCGTCAAAGTGGAAAAAAGCTACACTGAACTATTGGAAACAATAATATGCTTTGCCCTAGCAGTCTGGTTTTCGCTCGAACCGTATCTGTGAGACTGCTCTGCTAAAGGTCATCACAGACCTGAGATGTTGCCTGGATAGAGGGGAAGTAAGTGTTTCATAGGAAAGCATGGCACAAGTTTTATAGTTCGCCCTATGGCCGAGTTGGAGATACCAACACAAAATATTGCATTCAGGAACGTTTGCTTATGCCATTTGATGTTGTTATGTTGGTTACAGATGCAATCACCGCAGAAGGAATAAGGTAAAGATAGTGTTTACCATGCTCCGTCTCTCTTGCCCATAAGCAGGATTCAGTTAAGAATAACTTTTGAAAATTAATGCCGGAATGAGTTTAATTCCTTATAAGCGATTAAAATATCACTTGGGCACAAGAAAATATATTTTTTTAATTTAATTCGATTTTCGGATGTAAAATTTCATCTGATTGGTCGAGTTTTACATGTTTTTTATGTAATCGTTTTAAAGGGTGCTCTAACGGTGATATACAAAAACACAATAATTTTTGTGCCACATGAAATAGCAAATCGCTCAGTCCATTGTTATAAGTCAGTGGTTCACAACAAGGCGATCAGTTTGTTGGTAAGTCGCGAAGTGAGAGCATAAATTGATTACATATTTCTGAAGTTGAAATTTTGTGTTTGTCACGTAATGCAACTATATTGCATTTTTCACATAAGTGTCCTTTCCACTGTTTTGCTTGCCACACGATAAATACTAAACGTCTGCAATTTGGCGATTCTTCTAATATATGAGAATGAGTATAGAAACTTTCGATTATATAAGAGAAAGATTTCAATATAAACTAGAAAAAAAAACTGCCAAAATTATCCGAAATGACACCAAAATCTTCCAAATTATAATTTTTCATCATTTTTACGTTATTTGTGATGTTGTTTTTCTTGGAAAAATCATTTTCTGTTTCTCCAGCCCTTTCTGCAGTTTTGCAGTGGGGTCACAATAACAAGCGGTTAGAATTTGGGAAATTCCATCATTCACATATATGAAAATTTACATACTGATCCTCATAGATTCTTCCAGTATATGAGAAGAACAATAAGTAAAGAACCCTTCAAGTATATCAAAGAAAAAACATACAAGAATATGCCAGCTGTAGCGGAAACTACAAAATAATTTTTATTTTTGTTTGTTATTGAAAATAGAATAAAATATAATTTTTTGTTTGTCTCACTGTAAAGAAAGTAAAATATTCAATTTGATGTTTAAGGGAAAAACACCTTTTGAGAAAATACACATCAAGAATTTTTGGAATGTATTGTTTTTAAAAATATAGAATATGTGTCAAGGATATTTTAGTATTAATATAGATGCCAGAGGTCAAACTGGTAAAATATTGTAAAATAAGCTTTTACTGTTACACTTTAAAAAATATATAAAAATATTTTAAAGCAATTAAAATAAAGAATAAATTTTAAATAAAAAAAATAATTATCATTAAATAAAAATAATATAATTTTCAATTTTTATCCTCTAAAGCAGGGGTGGCCAACGCGCGGCTCGCGGGCCACATGCGGCCCGCTGAGAGTCTATTTGTGGCCCGCGGAGCATTTGCACACATTTTGTTCATTAAGTGAACGACATAAAACCACCAAAACGATATTCCATCGTGCCTAGTTCGTATCATATCCCATAAATGGGTATCTCAATACATTGATTCAACTATCGTGACAATTTCTTCTATAGTACATATATTCGTGTTAACAAACAATCACAATTTTAGTTGATTTTAAAAAGCGCGCACGTCGATATTGCTCGTCCAGTCGTGTGCGTGAATGCGGGGCGGGATTCGACCGATGTCTGTTGCAAGGTCGCAAAGCCGTAGACGTGTGGTCGCTTCCATTGTGTTGTTATCGCCATTTGTCTCGTGAGATTTTGCGATCGACTTTTAAATACACATTGGTAAGAATACAAGTTGCTATAACCGAGTATCCTGTCTAATACTATACCGAGTCCTGTCTACTTGAAGGTAAGCCAGCCCAGCCTTTTTTTTTAAATTAATCTATGATAGTTGGCTTTAATTTTGTAGAGTTCTAATTTTTGTTTTGTGTTTAATTATGAGTACCTAACCAAAATATCAACCGTGCTGACCACTGGCTTTTTTCTGAGTACCCACTTTTAAGTTTATTAGTACAAAAAATAAAAGGTGTTTCTTTAGTATTTTACTTTATTTACTTACATACTTTATTTTTATTTTACTAATGAATTAGCCCGAATTAAAATGTTGCGAGTCAATTAAAAGAATTTGTAACGTCTCGCTCGAATATAAAATCGACGATGTCTCGATCTGATGTAGGAAGGCCACAAGTTTTTCCAAGAAATTTACTGGAAATTTGTTCCTTAGAAGTTTTATGTATTATTGGAGGCTGACAACGGCAGAAGAAATGAATGCTTAATCGGAATTGGAGGCCGACAAAGGCACAAGTGAAAGCATTGTATCTGAAAATCACTCCAATCGGCTACCAAAGTGAATAAAAATTCTACTGAAACATTTTCTGTGTATAAATTCTAAGAAAAAATTTCCAGTAAACTTCTAAGAAAAACTTGTGGCCTTCCTTTCATCGGGTCGAGGCAACGGAGATTTTGGATGTGTGCCTGAACATTAGGGATATTTTCTGTTAATAACAACATTTCTTAGCTACAATTTTCGTCGTAGCTATAACTACTTAGTTACCAGAAATGTAGATAAGGTTTTCATTTTTCTCAAATGCGTTCTGCATCTGTATCAACGAGGTAAAAGGAGATGCAATCATATGTATGATCCGTGTACATGAGCGTACCCAAAATTGCCCTGCATTGGTGTATGTTTCACTCCGCCATTTTTGGTCTTCGCTGTCGAATCCATACTTAAGTTTGGATGGTTTTGGGCTGGTGCATTGACGCAGGAAAACCCGTGAAATAACCGTAGGGGCCACGAAGCAAATATTACTCACAAACTTTTTACCACTGAACTTTTCTTCAAAATTATTAACTTTTTTACGTTCACGTTTGCAAATTCAGTAAAGACTTTTGAGTATATGAAAATAAAAGCGATTAAAATTGCGCATAGGTTGTACAATTGTGTACAGGTGTACAAATTTTACGGCGCTTATGTACAAACAATATCAGTGTCATTGGGTTAGAATTGGGTACGTGATATTTTCTCATTTGCATCTCCTTTAGTTCTTATCTCGTTGATCTGTATATTTACTTATTTGACGTAATTGTCATTTTATTTATTTTTTAGTTAAAAACGAAGAACCACAATGGCGTCAAGTAGTAAAGACGTTAGACCAAAAAAGAGAAGAGTCACAGAAGAACTGAGAAGTTTTCAAGACAGATGGACTATAAAGTATTTTTTCGTGGAATTTAAAACAAAGCCAATATGCTTGATATGCAATAATTCTGTTTCTGCATTGAAAGAGTACAACATTAAACGGCATTACGAGGCTAAGCATGCAAATAAGTTTGATAAGTACGAAGGGCAATTTCGAAAAGACCAAGTAAATGAATTAAAAAGAAAACTTTCTGCACAACGTCAGATATTTACTAGAGCGGCTAAAGAGTCAACATGCTATGTAAAAGCTAGTTATGCAGTAGCCATGATACTAGCAAAAAATTCGAAGCCATATTCAGATGGTGAAATTGTTAAGGAATGTTTGGAGAGTGTCGTTGAAATTCTGTGCCCAGAAAAGAAAACGGATTTCTCAAAAATAAGCCTGTCTCGTCAAACTATTACTAGGCGCGTGGACGACATTGGAAAACATATTGAAGATAATTTGAAAAATCGAGCATCCAAGTTCATATTTTATGCTCTAGCATTGGATAAAAGCACAGACCTAACAGATACCGCCCAAGTGGCAATTTTTATCAGGGGCGTTGATGTCCATTTTAACAAACTAGAAGAATTAGCGGCACTGTATCCACTTAAGGACACCACTTGTTCACGAGATTTGTTAGGAGCTGTTACATCGACATTGAATCGCTTTTCGTTACAACTCAATAAACTATCGGGCGTAACAACAGATGGTGCTCCAGCAATGGTTGGCAAACACGAAGGTTTAGTAAAATTGATTGAAAACGAGGCCTGGAAAGTTGGTAATACTTCGATGCTAAATTTTCATTGCATTATTCATCAGGAGAATTTATGTTCCAAGTCCCTTAAAATGGATCATGTAATGAAGGTGGTCATCAAAACAGTGAACTTTATTAAGTCGAAGGGGTTGAATCACCGTCAGTTCCAGGAGTTTCTTAAGTCTTTGGATTCAGAGTATAATGACGTTAAATTTTATGCAGAAGTAAGATGGCTGACCCGTGCCAAAATGTTGAAAAGAGTGTTTGATTTGAAGCAAGAAATACAATCATTCTTCGCAAGCAAGTCAAAAAGTATCCCAGAATTTGAAGACAAGGAGTGGGTTAGCGACTTTGCATTTCTGGTCGATATAACTAGCCACCTAAATGTTGTTAATACTCGTCTACAAGGGAAAGATCAACTAATTAATAACATGTATGATCTTATTTGCGCATTCCAAATGAAACTTGGGCTTTGGGAACAACAGTTAAGGACAAAAATTTTCACTCACTTTCCTACATTGTTATTGCAGCCAGACGTCACACAAATAGCGGCGAATGAATACGCTTCGTTGATATCGGCCTTGAACCTGGAATTTGAAAACCGATTTCAAGATTTTAAAAAGCATCGTATCCTTTTTGCTGCATTTGCTACGCCATTCTCCGTAGACGTGAATTTATTGCCAGGAATTTTACAAATGGAACATTGTGAAATGTGTTGTGATGCACAGTTAAAGGAGAAATTCAATCAGGTTGGTTTGGAAGAGATTTACAAAACATATTTGGACAAGGAGAAATATCCTGCATTTTACAAACATGCTCTATCGATGATTTCGCTATTTGGAAACACTTACACTTGTGAACAACTTTTTAGTCGAATGAAGCATATTAAATCTCAAATAAGAACACGAATTACTGATGAGCATTTGGAAAATTGTTTGCGTGTAGCAACAACATCAATCGTTATCAACATTGATGCACTTAGTTCTGACAAACAAAATCAGACGTCTCACTAAAATTTATTATATTTAGCTTATTTTTTATTATTTTTTTTTGTATTGCCTAACTCTAATCTAATAAATATATTTGACCCTCATTTTGTTATATCTTCTTAAAAAAAGCACTATATTTCTTGTTTGCTTTGAATAATAAAAGAAATTTTGTTGTACCGGTAGGAAGTCTCATTTCTAAAATCTGGCCCAGCTGCTGAAAAGGTTGGCCACCCATGCTCTAAAGAATTTAGGATATACATATAGATATATATATATATATATATATATAAATAAAGAACAGCAACATATTTATTTGTTGCCAGTTCACCAGCTATCAAAATTAGCGCGCGCTGCACCTCGCAAAAAAGTGAAAAATTTCTCGCCACATCGCGCGTTGCCACAGCGTTGTTATGAATACTCTCATAGTACAGCGTACAATCATGTTATTTTTTTAAACTCTTGATATTGCCTCGCATCTCCTCGCCTCATTGTATACATACCTTTACAGGAATCTATAGCTGGGTGTACACAAGATGCTTTGCTGTGAGTCCCCAATAACTAGTTAAATCCCGTAAAACACTCCGATTTCTTCTAATTAATATTTATTGCACAAATGATAAATATCCATTACTTGAATACTATAATACAACTTTAATATATACATATGCTTCAGCGAGGCGAGCCGTAATGAAGAGGCACCACTCGAAGTTGTTTATTTTCGAATATTGGATGATGTCTTATCGTGTTTTAGTTTTATTTTGCAGTCTCTATAAATCCAAGATATTTCGATGCTTCTTTGGCAATAGAGAAGATGTGGTCTTTCCAGCTTAAATTACTAGAAATGTTAATGCCAAAAATTCTTAGTGATGGTGAATTTGAAATTAATGCTTCATCAAATGAAATGGGAGTAGTCAAATGGTGATCTTGTTTTAAAGTGTTGAAACAGCTTTGGGTCTTACATGGAGATAGTCCCTACTCATCATCACCGATTTCGTGCAAATTCACAGTATATGTTGGGCTTGACTAGAAATGAAAGTCACGCAAGTGGGAACTCTAGATGGCCAAACGAAACCGAAATAATGCACAATGTAGGTGAACCCAGGGTTAAAATTAACATTTTTCAGAAAATTTTGATAACTACCATCTTGCGAGCATATACTCAACATTAAATCCACTTTCTTTTCGTTACAATTATCTATTATCTGTTATCTATCATATACAGAAAACCAGAAGTTATTAACTCAATTAGTTTAGGAGCATTTTCCAAAATAAAATTGCGAGGTTTTCTAAATTAATTTCAACTTACATTAATTAGCAGCATATACTGAAAGCACCTTTATCTCTGGGCCAAATTCCAACCAATTTTCAAAATTCTTTTTGCTAAGTTCATTGTAAAATTTTATGAAACTTTTTTTTTTAACTATTATGAGACTCATACGGCAGCGGGTTACAGAGTGGTAACCCGTGTAGGGTTACTTATATATTATAATAATAAAAAAAAATAAAAAAAATATGTTTTTCTAGGGGTAGGGGTGTTTATTTTATATTCTACCATCTGTGTAGAATATTCGTCACAATCTCATCAGAAGCGGATGATAAATTCTGTGTCAAAAGATCATTCACATACAGCAATGAGAAAAGGTATCTCATTTCCTTAATTCGGGTGTTCTAAATATTATCCGATTTGAAAAATTTCTTTTGCTTGTTTTTTTTTGGGAATTTTTTCTGGTTTTTGGAGCATATTTTTCATCCCCTTCTGATTAAGCTGCGATATTTAATTTTCGACGGCCAAAATTCTGTCTGAAAAATTCATTTCGGAGTGTTTCTACACTTATCGATTAATCCATTTTTTTTTGTATGCGCTTTTATTAAGAGATTATCTGTACAAAATTTCAGAAAGATCGGATATCATTAATTACTGATCTTTGAAAACGCAATGTCAGAAAATCTACATATCTCCTCTGTGGTTTTCATTTAACCCGAATAAAGTTGGCACTTTCGTTCAAATTCTGTTGCAATTTAACCTCGACAACTCCCGCGAAAATTTGCAAATTTGAACATTTTCCAAGCGGAAAACGTACAAAACCCCGGGCACCCCTCCATTATGCATTATTTCTGTTTCGTTTTGTCATCTGGAGCTCCCACTTGCGTCACTTTTTGTGACTTTGGACGAAATCGGTGATGACGAGTAGGGAAACTCTCCTTGTTAGATGCATTGAATTCCTCGCGATTATCTTTGCCCCAGGCGAGAATAATATCAAGATCCTTATTCAATGATCTAGTCATACAAACTCGTTTGACATATGCGACATTCCCGCTGATGTCCGCAAGAGTATCAAAGAAGTAAGCGCAATCAAGAGTACAGTAATATTATATATCGTTACTGCATTGAGAGTATTGATATCGTGTCCCACTCTTTTCCTTAATAGTACGGGAGTAGCTACAGAAGCTCAACTCCACGGAGAAGTATTGGGATGGAGTAGCTGCAGAATCATAACTCCTATGATTAGGTTTGGAGTAGCTAAACAGCTTAACTCCACTCAGTGTGTAGTTTAATTAATTTTCGTGTGTTATTTATACACATTAAAATTAACTTACGATTACCTTGTTGGTAACAATCTTATGGTAAAGCAGTCAGCAATCGATATTGCTTCACCGTTTGTTTTTTGCGGGCCACTTCAGTGGGTCTCATTTAGTATTTGTATTGATTTCGTTTGTTTGGGTCGATGCATTATATGTATTGGATAAGGGTGATCTACTCTTGCTGTGCTGTGTGCTTTTTCATATGCGACATTTTTTTATTGTTTGCGTACAGTCGAATTATTAATATTATTGTGTAATGCTTTGAGTTTATTTAGAATGTTTTATACCGTCATATGTAGATAGGTATATCGCAATGCTATGTAGTATGTATATCATAGTACTGTCATCGGTCAAGTTATGGATGGGATTGAAAGTAAGGGAAAGCAGATCATTAATGAAAGTTAGGAAGAGAGACGGAGAAATAACAGAGCCCTGGGGCACATCGGCATTTATAGGGTGAAGTTCAGATGTAATGCCATCTAATACAACACGAACTATATTTTGACATTTATGACTTAATTTAGAATCGATGAAAATAAAAGTTCTTAAAATTCTGCTATTCTCCATGATTTGCGCTAAGTGTCATTTTTTATTTCCCGTTATCTGTAAAATGCATTATGTGTATTCAGAGATACACTCATTAACAAATAAATACTATTTTCATAAGTTAAAAAAAAAATTAAAGCACACAATAAAACAAAAATAACAAAATCATAAAAATACTCGGAATTTTCAAATTTTTCTGTATAATTGATATAATCTTTTACCGTAAAAAAACCTAAATTAAAAAGAAAAACCATTTTCAATTACATAAAAACACAACTGCCATCACGTTAGTGTATACAGTTCCCTCCATTAACACCAACTCCTTCATTTACCAACCCTTTGCACCAATTTTCCTCTCTGTAAATTTTTCAAGACGTCCTGTTAAAAGAAGAACAAATCTCTTATAACAAGTTTTACTTACTGTTGATTCAGAACATATTATATGAAATATTTTTACAGCTCCTGCACGTTTCAACATATAGCAATCAACAACTTCAATTTCATAAAAAATTCAATAGCGAAAATGGCAACCAGACGGCGCTAGTAAGCGACTGAGCAAACGTAACGTGCCACGTTTAGAGATCTCCTAAAATCTCGTTTCACCGCAATAAATTTCCTTTCCTGGACTGTGAAGTATACGGCGGAATTGAATGGATTGGATGAACGATAAACTGGGATGAGTGCACTCCACTCTTTCACAAATAAAATCGAGTTTCACAGAAATTGAGTGAAAAATTTATCAGTTCCCTGAGTACCCCATCCCAGGCCCCTTCAGAGTTCAATAAAGACTTGAAGCAAGGCAAAGTACAAGTAGAAGTACATATAGAGGCAGTTAGTGTAGGTATACATATGAGAATGCACATATAGAACGGGCTTCATGATACACTCCTGCGTCCTTCCACTGATAAAGTGCTTCAAGTATAGTTTTATACATATATCCTTGCCGAATTTTACCCTTGGACAGAATCTAGAAAATTTTATTTCTCTGAGTAATTGATGTTTGCATAGAAAATTAATGGATGCTTCGGAACTTGTTGATGTCCTAAATTAGTCTATTAGAAATACAATGAATCGGCTAGCACTGGAATGTTCTAGGTCCAGTGTATTGTGGTGCTGGCAATACAAGCTCGAAGAAAGGGAGCATCAACGAAAATTTATTTCATGCCTTTGGACTTTCAAATTTCAAAGCTTGGACCCAATTGGCCATGATGCTCTTAACTTAAGTGAGTTCATCCATGTTGATTAGGTCAATTTCGATTTTGGTATTAGTTATCTGGCAGAGTCTAGAAAAACTTGTGTACTGCTTTATGGAAAATTTGTTTTAGAGGTAAATATTTTCTATGTTATCTATGGATACAGCACCTTCTTGGTTTTGTTATTAAAAAGATGCACCCACTGGCGTGACGTGCATATATATGAACTTTAAGCTGAACATTTATGGTATTTAATATGCAGAGGATCTCTATGTTTAGATGACGGAAATTAAATCCTCATCTGAAAGTCAAATATTTTAATTAGAAAGTTTGAAGTTATTCATATGATGAATCTAGGGTAGATTAATGGAAGGTGTGGTGAAGTAAAGTATTATTATTTAGATAACACTGATCAAACGAAAAGATGAAACACATTAAACTGCGATGGAGTAACCTCGCAAGAACTTGTTCCAGACAAGCCCGAAATTTCATATTATTAGCATCATCCATCGTCGATAAATTGACTTTAAGTGGTAGTGATGTCAACCAGAGAAGTATGGGGATGCCTTCTTTGGTTTACTGTAACTGTGAGATCTAGTCTCGAGCGTGCAGGTGGAAAATTGATAACTCAGTCTTGTCCACTTCAATTACAAAATTTTATTCGTAAGCTTAACACTAAATATCACAGTACAAAAAATTAAATTATGAATTCAATCAACTAAAAATACACCTACAAACTACTACAAAATCCAATAACAATTAAAAAAAAAACTCAGACAAATTAAAATTAAAAAATGCATACCGAGGCTTTGAAAGAAACATACAATGCTGAAACGTATTACCGGCGAGATATTCCTTACCGCTATTAGACTCCCACTCATTAATGTGTCATATAGACTCCTTGAAAACCTTATAAAAAATATTACTAACCTTCTACATATGGTAAGGCTGCTGAGGTGAATGTCTACTAGACTACTACACTAATACGGCTGGACCGATATGACAAAAAAAAATTTAATATTCGTAATAGTCTGAATTAGGTTTTTAGGAAAGGAAAAATTGGAATCGGCAACCACTTCTTGGTTGTGCCATTCAAAACTTTGGTTTTTCACTATACGCCGACGTGAAAAGCTCCAATTTTATACACGGCGTTTTAGTTTCACAAATGGGAAACAATCGGGTAACTCCTTTGTAGGGTTGCCAGACAAAAGTTTCGTTTTTAACTATTGTAGCGTTTCTACTTCAGTTGGACAAAGATGATAAATTAATCAAATCAATCGTACTCTAGTCTACGCTAAGAATGCCGCTTTGTTCAGTCTATAGGTCGCAGATCGCAGGGGCAGTCTGTATGCCGATATATGGCCTATACTGCTATATTGCTGAAGATCAGGCTATATGTCACTTTATTGATCAGCTAGGCTAACAAGCCGTCTTATTGAAAAAGTACACACTTGCTAATTGAAAAAAATCTGATTTTCAGTCTTTTTATACAAATTGAATTACATTACTTCTTAAGTAAAGTCATTCGCAAAAATTAACAATTTGAAAAGGAAATTGAGAGAAAACAATCTCACTGCTTTCTTACTAATAGCATGATCTTTCACAATATTGAACTTATTATTATGGCACAGTTCTTCTTCTGTTATTCGCAACTATCTTACTTATCTTGCTGCTAAATTGCACAAAATTACTGATTCCTTTTAATTGATTTTATTTTATTAAGTAGGAAGTATTGAAATTGTTTTCTTTTTACAAATCATGCTCATGGCTTATATTGCATCTTCACAAGATAATATGACACTTGCTCAAAAATATACATATGTGTGTAAATGAATGTGCTTACTTGTGAGTTTACTCATACTTTTTTGAGCTGAGATTTCTTTTCTTTTACATGCTGTATGTATATGTAAATGCTTGGGCAGATGTGTATATTATTACAATACTACAAATGATTAGTTAAGCTTACATGATGTGTATAATATGTACATTACACTATATATTTGGGCACTGCTTGAGAATGCGTCGACGTAGAGAGCTAAAATTTGGTACATGGCAATGGTAATGAAAATTTTAAAAATGGACTAAATCGTGTTACCGTTCTTGGTGTTGCTATAATTGCTATACAGAGCTTTGGGTTTTCACTGTATACTTGAGAGCTGCCTGAGAAGGCGTCGACGTGGATAGCTCATATTTTGTACACGATGTTTTCATAAAAAACTTTAGTATTTCACTATTTATTTGGATACTGCCCCTTTTTAAAAAAAAAAAGAGAAATTTAAGTTGGCAAATGGGACCAATCGGGCAACTTCTTCGTAGGGTTGCCATACAAAAGTTCCGTTTTTTACTATATATTTCGGCACTGCCTGAGAATGCGTCAACGTAGAGAGCTACACTCAGATGTTAGCATGGATATTATGCATCTCTAATCACCCAACCGTCTTCAACCCAATCTAATCATCTATATTATCGCTGGGCAATGCCGGCCGGCGCCTCCAAGATATTGATATTGCGAGCGTGGCTTTTGGTTTGTTATTTAAAACACAATATTAAATTTTAATATACAAGCTCTTTATTTCACTCTAAACTTATAAAATTCACAAACCTTCAATTAATCAACTCAACTTTAATTATCGCTAATACTGTACTTTCAATTATCGCAATCCAATTAGAACTCCTTTTATTACTTTCGATTGTTAAAACTGCAATGTCTAAGACAAGACTCTTTTTCTGGCGGTGACAACTGTTATATTAATGCCCTAGAAACTCTCCAGATTCTTCTAGAGTGTTCTAGTCCAGAATCTTCTTGACTATTCTATTCCTGAACCTTCCCGAAGATTCCATCATCGATTCTCCGAACCTGAAGTTGTTTACTCTCTATTTCCAATAGATGTCACGAGTTGTCTCTTTCTGTTGAACGTATGAATATTATTAAGTTACTAGTGAATTATAAATGTGATACTTACCAAAGTAGATAAGAATTGATAAATATCGTGGTTATTTTAATGAAACTGCCTCTGTGTCAGACTAAGCTATTTTGAGGGTTCGCAAACAACTCCATCGCCGTTTTACTTTTTACCCATGGGAAAAGACTCCTTTGTGGAAAAATATTCTTGTTGATACTTATAAAGTAGAAAACGATATGTCCTATGTGTTATTTGAATTCTTATAGTTGACAAAAATGATGAGTTTTTTGGTTCTCCTGTAAGAATCTGAATCACCCTGTACATGAAAAGGCCCATATACCCACACACTAACCCCAATACTGTCGAACATTTCTCATTAAAGGAATGAACGAAAGTCCGTCATTGCGACCAAGAACAATTTCAGGCGTCAGAGTAATTCTTGTAACGAAGAACGGATAAAACCCTAAGCCTACAAGCTAAAAACTAAGTAATAAAAAAATGAGTTGATCCTGAGTAGTGTAGTGACTGACCTCAAGCCTGAGGTTGGATCTTGGTGCTGGGCGCAATGGCGGGTTAGTTAATTAGTCATTCGGTCCATTATTGAGTATTACACTCCCATGAATTATACTTTTGCTACATAGGAAAACTCACCAAAGCCGCCAGTACATTCTTATGAGTTTAAAGAATTTTATTTATAACGCAGTTGCTTTTATCTAGCATCTTTTTAAAAAGCAATTAACAAATTAGGAAATCATTTCCACACTGAAAGCCGGAATTTTTAAATTTTACCTACTATTTGACCTAATTTTATCAGACATCTTAAACAACACTGGTCATACATCAAAAAGAGTAACATTTAACTTGAAAGCAAAATTAATAGAACTTCTTCAGAAATGAGCATTTCTATGAAACATGAGAACTTCCCTACAAAACACAACACTAAAACTCTCACGAAACTACTTTTAGTAATTCCAGGGCGATAAGCAATTAAAGCGAACGAACACGCAAACTTCATGTAAAAACATCAGTAAAAGAATGAAAGAATCATTAAGGCTTCTCATAAAAATTATCTCTCCACCACCACGGCCCTATGTCGCGCATGTAGTAATTAAAAAAGACCGGCAAAGTTCTTTCGTCACATTATGCCCAAAGTGTCTAATTTCAATAAGTTCACGCCTGGTTCATACAGGGAATAAGTATCTACGTTAATTTACTAAATACAGGAGGAGCGAAGGGCGACAGGGTGACGTGTATTATGTGCAAGCATGCATGCATGGCTTCACTAAATTTTTTCACTAAGCAATAAAAGTGTCCTCACTATTCGTGACCTACTTGTTAGTGTTACTTTGCATATGTCAACTTCTTCCAAACAATAATTATATAAAACGATGGCACACACACACAAGGTGTTGAAAAATGCACTAATAAAGTGCGTTTTTTCTTAAGAGTTAAGATTGTTCCCTCTGCTCTGCGGATAGAAATTGTCCTTAAAATGTTTGCATTTTACCCACTTGGATACGTAAAGTGTAGGGCTGCCATCTCTCTGATGTGACACGATTTCTGTGTAACTAGCGGAAATGGGCCGCAGAGATTCTACCCAATGGGCTTAAGTATAACCTCAAAAGCAAAAAGAAGGTAATTGTGCAAAGGCGATTTTATTTAGCAAGGAAAAGTATACGTTTTCATATTTCATGGACGCAGCTTATTAAGTCTGTGAGAGAATTTTTTCATGCATTTTGACCCTGTCCTGTCAGCCTAACAGTTCTCGAGGAAAACTTTGCATCTAATGGCGGGGGGGGGGGGGGGGGTGCACAAATAATCACTTTCATAATAAACTTCAGGCCACATCACTGTTGGGATTTAGCAAAGTTGTTAACTTGTCGCTTCTGCTAGGATTTGTATTCATAAAATCAAGGCTAACCACATTTTGATCTTCCTAAGTTGTAATCTTGAGATTAAGGGCGTGTAAAGCTTAGCAAACTTGAAGAATACTTCTACATAGAGCCTATTAAGAGATTCGCTTCTACAAAACAAAAAGCATAAGACTGGAAGCTTATTAATATTTTTTTTGCCAGCTCCATAAATTTTTATGTAATGAAAAAAATGGCGTCTTCAGTTTAGCAATCTTTAAAATTGTTCGGAAAGTTCTGGAAAATGTTTATAATGCATTTAATTTTTGGGCTGACTAATAATAGACGGAGAGCTGATGACCAAAATACTTACGTCATTTCATAAACAAAATTTTCCATTTTATAAAACTCTCAAATATTTAGTTAAACTCGCCGAATGGCTTTCAGAGTTTGGTTTAAACCCCGGTTTAAACTGGAGATGAAACCATGCCATCCCTAGGTTTAAACCCATCATAAAAGTATTTGAAAAGTGTGACATTTTATTTTGAAAGTAGCATTGTTTGTTTGTATCAAGAAAATAATTTTATCATGAATTCAGATTTAAATATTTTTAGCAATGATGAAGTCTTTTTGAGTTAAATTTAAAACTCTGTCGACGACCGAGAGTAATTAGAAATCGGCCAAATCTTTTTAATGAGTGAGACGACGTTGATTTTATGCTAGATTCTGTTTAAGTGAAGAACTTTGTTACTTTGTCCTCGAATCTATACTTGTACGTTTTCTTGTACTCTACAATATGTCTTTTTTTATGCACTAGGGAAAGCATTAGCTTAACTTCACTTCTACTATAATTTGCAGCCCTTTTGAATGGTGGGATAATAAAAATTAGTCAGTATAACTACATATTTTGTATTTTTTACCTTGGGCTGTTTCCTTGTTCCGATTGACAGATTGATTGCTAGAAAAATTGCTTCACAATTAGGGTGATAACTAAAATTCACAATTTAATCAGTATTACCAACGTTACTAAAAGAATATACTGTGAAACCCGATTTGGTTTACACTAGCTTTAAATCTTGGAGCATGGTTTAAACTCGACTGTGAAACTGGTCTAGCCTGGCTTCCAGTGGTGGAGGGTGCTGCGAGATGGCCTCAAAGGCCTTAAAAAAACCGGTTAACTTACGTGAATTCATAAAGGCTGATTTTAGGTGTGGCAGGTGAGAATTATATTTCGTAATCAATGGTGAAAAGGGTAGACACGTTGGATGGTGGGAAAGTGTTGGCAGACGGCAACAAAGGCGTAGAAAAAAAACATTCCACTAAGAATCTTGCACATGGACTTTTTTAGAAAAAAATAATTTAGTTTCGAAAATTTGACCAATCGGACAACTATTTCGTAGGGTTTCCATACAAAAATTTCCTTTTTACTATACAGGGTGTTTCCCCTTAAGGGTGATTAAGAAAAAAAGATAGTTTTTCATAAAACATCCTGTATCTTATAACCAACGTAGGGTCACAGTTAATAGCTCATTCTATGCAGAAGTTCATGGCCTTTCCAACGACTGCTGAAACAGTCCCGTACCCTCTCCCCACAAGAATTATGGTTATCTAAACTAAAAATTTCGGACTTTCTTACTTTTTTTTTAGTTTGACTTCTATTTTTTTTTTTCCAAAACGGTTGTTAACATAACTTTTTTTTATAAAAACTATAAACTGTATTCTGAAAGCTATTCTCAAACCTAAATTTTGTGTTCCCTTACTGATTGAAAACACGTCATTTAAAAAATATATTGGCTAATTTCGCCCGCATAGGGTATAATAGGTCAGACTAAAGAGGAGAGCCCACAATTTATAGTTTTTATAAAAAAAATAAAACTCAAATTTAAAAAAAAAAAATACTGATGCAAATTCAAAAATGGACCACCAAATCGGCAACCCTTTCTTGTTTTTATACGGCAACACCAGAAGGAGTTTGGCTGATTTTTTTTTTTTTTTTTTTTTGTGAGAACGCTTTGTACAAAATTTCAGCGTTGTACGTCGGCGCGCTCTCAGGCAGTGTTCAAGTATATAGTGGAAAGCTAAAATTTGTATGACAGCACCAAGAAGGAGCTGGCCGATTTAGTCTATTTTGAACTGATATTTACTATTGCTATAAAAACACCACCAGTTTTCAAATATATAGTGAAAGCCCAAGGTTTTGTAATGCAGCACCAGGAAGGGATCGCCCAATTTAGTCTATTTGTTAATTAGTATTTACCCATTGTTATGAAAATACCTTGTACCAGCTCTCTATAGATATGTGTCCTTAGGCAGTGTCCTCTTATATAGCGAAAAACGAGATTTTTGTGTGGAAACCGTACGAACGAGCTGCCCGATTGATCCCATTTTCGAAACTAAATTTACTTTTTCTAACAACGTCCGAGTGCAGGATTTCTATACTTAAAGTTCAAAGGGTTCTCGAGATAGTGTGATATAACATAAGTTATACACATTTTTCCGCGTCGTTTCTACCGTCTGCCAACCACTTTCTCACCACCCAATATGTCTTCCGATGGCCACTGGAAGCCAGGCAGACTTCTGATTAGTTATGAACGATGTTAAGAGAGTATTATAAGATGGAAATGTTGTTTATGAAATGAAGTACTTAAGTATTTTGGTCGCCAGCTCTTAGTGTATAATTCCGTTAGAAACTTACCTTTAATTATTTTTCAAAAAAGACACTACAGACCTCAATGCATTGTGAAGACTCCCGACTGCACTTTTAAAGACGTCATCATATATCGTCAATAAAAATACTGCACTGGACATATTTGATAATGTTATCACTGGGGGAAGATCTGCAGAAGCTTGATCTCATTGCGTTTCTACTGATCGTATTCCTCAATATTTTTGTTCGTTAATTTGCTTCTCTATCTCTCTTTTTTTTTCTTTTTTTTCGTTTTTGTTAAATTAAGCTAGTTTTGTACTTTTATTTTCGTCCAATTTACTTGTTTAAACTCAAAAGCTTGATTGTACCTGAGAAACTAAATTAAAAAAATCTCCATACAAACCTGAACAACTTTTTGCAAGCTCTTTAATTTTTATTCAACCAAAGATGCTATCATTGCGAAGAATTTATGTGGCACAATACATCAAGAGAGAGAGAGAGGAGAATGTATAGAGCTTTCTATGAGATGGCCATTAGCTCGTTTTAATTCGGTTCTGTTTTTTGTGAGTTTTTCACATCTATATGTAAGCTGTCTCAGATTGTAGTATCCCAAATGTGCGTTGTAATTGTTGTGTGTTCATTTCCTTATTTCCGATTTTGGGTCATTCCACAGAAAATCGACAAATATTGTATAAATTGTGCATTGACCAACTCCGATTTTGATAAAATTTGATAAGTGGGTTTGTGTTATTGTTTGTAGTACTTTGCTGAAATATTTTCGTTTTTGTAAATTTTTGACGACGATATCTTATTTTGAAATTTGGAAAAAAGTGGCAAATTTTGCTTGGAAGCTGTAAATTCAAAACTTTATATCTTAGGATGTATGCATCGTAAGCCCATGAAGCAAACTCCATTTGTTTAAGGAGGTCCTTTTTCTGAAAATTTGTTTTCAAGGATAATGGATATGTTCGTTATCCTTGAATATCTCAAAATGCGCACTCTCGATTTCTTTTATTTTTTTTTAATTTAATCCTTAATGGCTTTTGAGGAAACTGTATAAAGGAGAAAATGGAACTCCTTGAAGTTTGGATGGAGTTATTTTTGAAATATATGTAGTTCAGAAAACTTTGAACGAAAATTGATGAAGTGTGCTGAGTATTCAGATTTAATACAATATATCTACATAATGTAGCTAGGATTATATCCTGAAATGGTCAACTACCGTAAAAATATTAAAAGTAACGTATTGGTAATAATATAATATGTTTAATTAACTCTTTTATATATTATAAGTATATAAGTATCTTCCCCAGTTTTCCGGCTGGAGGGTTTCGCGAGATGAGTCTCTCTCTGATCATCGCTACATTGAGATCTGTATGGGGGCTGACCCCATTGAGGTGGAACCATCCAGGAATCCGAAGCGGACTGATTGGGGGTGATACCACAGGGAGCTAGTTTCCATGCTCGACTCTCCGGCTGAGAGAATCAGAAGTATTGCCGCCTTGGAAAAGGCGGTTGGAAGGCTGCAGTCCGCTGTAACTGCGGCTTTCGAGCTTCCTGTCTCATTAGCACGGACATTGAAGGTGGTGGAACGGTAGTCTTAGTGTACTCCGTAAGGCTCCCAGAAGGCTCTTCAACAAGGCCAGGAGGTCTGGCTCGGAGGAGACTAGGGGGCCTACCGCGAGACTCAGAGTAATTACAAGAGGCTTGTCAGGAAATCAAAAAGACAGGCCTTTGTAGATTTCTGCGAGGAGCTTGACGGCTGTCGTGAACCGGTTAGGCTGCTCAGGGCACAGGGCGAACCCGTCGGCTAGGCTGAGTGTTCTGAGAGGGCCAGATGGCTCCTTTACGGCATCGAAAGAGGAAGCCTGTAGACTTCTTCTCTCGACGCATTTTCCTGACTGCAGGCTTGAAGAAGACCTGCAGGCAGGTTCCGATTATCCGCTACCTCTATGCACTGGTGGAGATTGATCCACTGCCGCCAAGGTAGTTGATGTCGAGAAGGTGAAAATGATCAATTTCAACCTTCTCGGCCTTTAAAGCCCCGGGTCCAGACGGTATTTTGCCTGTCCTTCTTAAGGCTGAGAGCATGGTGCTGGGCCCCATACATCGACTCCATTTTCAGGGCATGTATCGCTTTTGGATATGTCCCTGAGATGTGGAGGAAGGTGAGGGTTGCCTTCGTTCCGAAGCCTGGTAAGGCTTCCTACATGGACCCGAAGAGTTTTCGAACCATAAACCTCTCCTCATTTCTTTTGAAATGCCTGGAGAGGCTGGTAGATGAATATATTAAGGAAGTACCCTTAAAGGCTTCTCTCTTAAACACCTCACAGCACGCTTACCGGAGTGACAGATCTACGTAGACGGCTCTCCATTCAATGGTTACTGTCATTGAGCGGGGACTGGATCGTGGACTGTTTACCTTGGGATATGATATGACAGTGAACCCTACAAAGTGCAACTTGGTGCTCTTCTCCAGAAGACGTAAGCTGGGGTACTTTTTGGACATACTCTGCAACTCTCTTCCTCATGTCAAGCACCTTAGAGTCTTTCCTTGACTCGAAGCTGACATGGGGAATACACGTAGAGGAAAAAGTTAATGCGGCTATGAGGGTCTTCGCTCAATGCAGGAGAACCTTTGGCTGAACATGGGGCATGAGACCCGAGGGTTGTGCATTGGATGTACACCTCGATCGTCAGACCCATGCTCACATATGCCTCCTGTGTATGGTGGCCGAGGATGCTTATGGGGACTGCGATCGGAAGCTGGCGGGCCTGCAAAAGCTTGCCTGCTTGGGAATTACGGGCTCCATGCGATCTACGGCTACTGCGGCTCTTGAGGTCCTTACCCAATCTGCCACCCCTGGATTTGTCATTCAGTCAGAGGCCAAAAGGGCTGTGTGCAGATTGCGCTTATGGGGATGTTGGGAGGGCGGCTGGACTGGCTCTTCTCATTGCTCTAGTCGGCTGGACTTGGAAAACCCTCTGGCCGGTATGCCACGGATGCGATGGTACCAGAGCTTCGTTTCGGGCGTCGCTTCTCTGCAAGCTTTCCTGCAAGTGAATCGTGGACTGAGAGAGGTGCCTTATCGTGGCTTCCCCGGTCTGCTCTAAAAATCTTCACCGACGGCTCAATCACTAATGAGGGAGCTGGGGCAGGTGTCTACTTTCCTGAGCCTGATTTTGGAATGGAGTACTCACATTGGAAAACACACCACTGTCTTCCAGGCTGAAGTCTTCGCCATCTCATTGGCAGCGAAGTTAGCCCTTGATATGCAAATCAAGGGGAGAGGTATCGCTATCCTTTCGGATAGCCAGGGAGCCTTGATGGCTCTGAATGGCCCTCGGATAACGTCTAAGTTACTGGGGCACTGCAGGTCGTCAGTGTATAAGTTGTGTTATCACAATAATGTGTCCCTCCTGTGGGCTCCTGGTCACAAGGGGATCAGTGGGGAATGAAAGGGCTGACCTTTTAGCTAGGGCTAGCTCCCATTCTCCGTTCTTCGGACTGGAGCCCGCCGTAGGCGTTGCCACCTCGAATATCGGGTCTCTCATCAAAGCGGATGTCCATAGGAAATATCAGCAGAGATGGGAGAACCTGAGTGCTTGTAGGTGTACAAAACTGTTTCTTGATGGGCCCAATGGGAATATCTCCGATTTTCTCATGGGACTAGGAAGGAAACAATGTAGAACCGTGGTTGGAATCATCACCGGCTACAGCTCATCTAACAAGGATTTGAGTTGTTGACAGCCCTGAGTGTCTGTCCTGCATGGAGGGAGAGCCTGAGACAACCGAACACTTTATGTGTGAGTGTCCGGCCTTCGCCCGGAGCAGACTGGATACTCTAGGGTCTCCCCTCTATCAGTGAATGATCTGAAAAACTTTTCAGAGGACAGGAAGGTTTTGGTGAATGGGATTCAGGATAGCACAATGGGCCGCTGTGGCCTCCGTGCTTGGGTTGGGTATCTCCTGTTCCCCCTGTTCAAAAAATAAATAAAATCTTAGAAATATTTATAAGTAAAATTAAAATTAATATGAGGCCTATGTACATTCTATATTTGAGATTTCCTTAATTTAATTAACTCTGCTATATATTTCATTTTACTGGCTGTTAGGATATAAACACCATTATCCATTCCATGAGTAAACAATGAGTTCTTTAGTTGCAGTTTCTGATATAACTATATTCATATGTATATATATGACATCAATCTAAAAGTTGTAGTATGTGTATTTCTTTTTATTTTCCTGTATCACTGTAATTTTTAAAACCAGCTGCATACAAGTATTTGATAACGCACCATACAACATCAATTTTCGTTCAAAGTTTTCTGAACTACATATATTTCAAAAATAACTCCATCCAAACTTCAAGGAGTTCCATTTTCTCCTTTCTACAGTTTCCTCAAAAGCCATTAAGGATTAAATTAAAAAAAAATAAAAGAAATCGAGAGTGCGCATTTCGAGATATTCAAGGATAACGAACATATCCATTATCCTTGAAAACTAATTTTCAGAAAAAGGACCTCAGCTAATTTTTTTCACGAGCTTTAAAGCTTCCTTAAACAAATGGAGTTTGCTTTATGGGCTTACGATGCAAAATTTGCCACTTTTTCCAAATTTTAAAATACCATATCGTCGTCAAAAATGGACAAAAACGAAAAATATTTCAGCAAAGTACTACCAACAAGAAGACCAACCCACCTGTAAAATTGTATCAAAATCGGAGATGGTCCATTCAGAACATTTGTCGATTTTCTGTGGAATGACATATTCAAAAAATCGCGACATATAACTTCTCGCCCTTGGAATGAGTGAGAGCGCTTCTCAATATTTTTGCATCTCATCTGGCTGGAATTAATGTATGTTTTTTCAATGCGAGAAGCATAAAAATCAAAATAGACCTATGGCAAGATATTTTGCGTTGGCTCCAGAGCGCATATTGCCCGTCTAGTAGTTTCAATGCTCAGACATGATTCAAAGAATCTATATCACCAACCAAGGCATAGCAACTTTATTTTTTGTGCCGATATGAATGTAACTGCTCTTACCTCCAACTCAGTAATGGATAATTTACCATATCTGTACAGAACATTGAATCTGGACGTGATTCACCTATTTTAATTAAAATTTTCTATCCCAACTTAACTACATTACTACTGTAGACATTGAGCAAATTTTATTTAGCCCACCACGCGATGTTAACCACGACTTTTAAATTTACTCTCTTAAGCTAAAACCTACTCCTCAATATGCTTCTATTGTGTATCATGATTATGAAAATATAAATAATGATTGCCTTCTAGCGCAGTGCCAGGAATTGTCCTGGAGTAGCGTCTACGAATTCTACGAATCTAGCTCTACAGATTTAAATTTGGCATCCTTTCACATACTTTGACCGAATTGTTTAATAGACACGTACCTTTGCGAACGCGCCGTTTTCAGTCGCAGAGATGCCCATGGCTCAAAGTTGAAATACGAAACATATTAGCGAAAAAGTAAGATAAAGTTAAGCTGATCCGTTTAGCTGATGCGAAAAATAGATATAAACGAGTCCGCAATAAGGCAAACTTCGTGATAAGGTCTGCGAAGCATGCGTATTTTGGTAAGAAGATAGATTAAGGCATCCTTCCAAGAAATTATGGAGAAATAATCGTTACATAGGAATTCACGGGCAAAAGATACCAGCTGTAAATCAAGACCCAAATCAATTAGACATTTTTTTTTGCGGCAGGCGTCTCAAGCTAATCTCCTTAGCCTGAAGGTTTTAGCTGATTGTTTTGCTTTTCATTGCGTTGATGAAATTGATATTGTGCTGACTCTATCTACTATTAAAACAGATTTGGCAGGCCCCGATGGACTGCAACATAAAATTTATAATAATTATTACTCCAAAGCTCTATCGCACATCCTCAACCATTGTAACACTACATCTCAATTCCCCAATCAACAGAAACAAGCGTTGGTGGTGCCTATCCCAAAGAAGTCCACTGCATGAATCCCAAGCGACTTCCGCCCTATTAGCCTACCATGCTACTTGCCTAAAGTATTTAAAAGAACCTGTTTACTCTCAACGTGGCAATCTGGGTTTCGTCCTTATCACAGCTGCGAAACCGCTATGCTGAATGTGACAGCGGATATTCACATGGCCATTGATGAAAATTGAGGAAAAACACCACAAGTTAAAGGTAAACTAAATAAATAACACAAAACAGAAACGATGGACGTAGCCCAATGTTTTATGAGTGTGGAAGGAACGCCATCCGGACCGCCACAAAAAACTATCAGCTATGCTTGAAATAGACTTGGAGAAGAGAAGTCAGTGGAAGTTTCGTCAAATAGGTAAAATTATTATAACTAATATCACAGTGTGGTATCCGTCACAGTTGCGCTTAGAGTTAACAAACCTCCAAAATAGCTTTGGTTCAGCACGCAAAGCCGATCTCATTCTATATACATAATCGTTGTACGAGTCAGTCAAGCACGAAATGTACTGAGCACGCGAATTAGAATAAATTACGTAATCAGCATCACTCCTTGAGGAGCAGAACCTCCTCAATCATTATTCTTTAAATTCTTAAGATGCTTCAAAGAGCCATTAAACTACGGTTGACAGTTCGAATGACGATTCGAACGAACAAGTGGTAAGCGAGTAAAACAAAGAAATAATGTGTCATAACACGAGTTAACAGCTTCATCAAATTCACGTTCACCCAGCACACTGGTCCAATCACAAGCGGATAACCATTCATTCATTTTATCAAAATCAGTTTTTTAAAGTTATAACAGTAATAACTGGAGCCATTAAATGATGAAGTTACAGGATCAGAAAACAAAACTATATCTAGTGCCGGATGATGACTTGTTTCAGGCTCAGGGACCATAGGAGTTAAACAACGTTTAATGGAGTCCCATTGGGATCGGAAGAAAATACCAAGTCAACAGATTTTCCAGAGTCATTAATAACGCCGCTAGACTGCATTAGGCTCGAATAAATGATGTTGTTAATAAAAGATATGGGATGTTGAGGAGTCGCCGGGAATGAAGGCAGCAAGCCCTCATCGTTCAAAGAGTGTTCCCAGTTAACACTAGGTAAGTTAAAGTCACCAAAAAATAATAATTCATCGGTAGGCAACAAAACTTCAGTAAGCCTATCAATACTTGCAGCCAGTAAGTCAAATATCTCACCTGATGAGCATGGGGGGATGTAAACTGTAGGAATATATCCATTTTTGTGTGAGAGTTTCAGAGCTACACATATAAATTCCAGATCGCCGGACTCAACAAAATCGATTAACATGCATGGAAGGTTGCTACGAACGGCACAAAGCACTCCACCTCCCACAGCAGCATCCAAAGACAGACGATGGCGGTCACGGCCAGACACCGTGGACGGAGGTGCCGCCAACAAGATTCTGGCCTTAATAGAAGATCCAGAGCGCCGCTTTGGAATAAATTCACGCACAATAGAATTGTGGGACCATATCTTAGGAGTGAGGTCCACCTTAAACAGATTTTCCGGAACCAAAATCCTGAAGGACGCAGAAAATGAGCGATTCTCATGATCATGTCGAGTAAATAATTTTTTGCAGGCAATCAAAGAAGTCGAAGTACCAACACGCGATTAAATATGTCTAGTAATCTCATCTTCAGTAGTGTCAGGATGTACTCTAGATACGAAGACACATTTCGAAAGCCTGGCTGGCTGTAGCGAAACAACGGCTCCAATTACAGTCGGGATATCATTGGTGGAGGCAATATCCGTTACCGAAGCAGACCGCAATATACCGTCATCCGAAACTAAAGCTGTCGTCCCTTCATCGACCACTACTTCCACCATCAGAGATACCACCTTGTCGGCATCCGAAGATGAAGTCCCGGCAATGGAGGCCACATTTGTATCCAGAGAAACCCCATGTAGAACTGACTTCTTCAGACAGTAGAATGTGATTTTGGCTGTTGCGATCGTTCCTTTGTCTCTCACAACGACCCACTTTCGCTGAGGAAATATTCTCAGAGGAGGCAGGAGTTAATACATGCGAATCCTGCTGAGTAGATGAAGACTGTTGTTTCAGAGCTGCGAGATTTTCTTATAGACAATTTCTCAATATCATGAGCCATAGAACCCAAAAGCGCAGAATTTTGCAATACGGCCGACGAACAGGAAACAATATCGCCCTTGACCTGCTTCATAGTATGCCTGATAACCTCAATGATAGGTAAAGCAGGCCTGCAGTTAGCACTGGATTTCAAATGCGCATCACATGTTGCTACCACAGAGTGAAGATCGTCTAATGTGCTCGATTTAAGAGACATTTTAGATGATATTTTATGAGTCTTTTCCAGTATCGCAATCGAATTAGAGTTCAACGTGTCAGTCAAGCTGAGAACGTTCTCCTTCTTACAATTCAATATGTGTACATCTTCATAAAATTTTGGAAAATTGGACAAATTGGCTGAAAACTGGCTAGTTTTATCGATCATAAGAAACTGATCCCAAGAGATTGCTTCCAAAAAACTTTTTATTAGTCGTAAGACGTGACAAGGCTTGATATCAGAGAATTTACTGCAGGTTGTGTGCCCAGAAGATAAAGGTGGAGTATTTCATTTGAAGCATGTAGCGCGGAAGACATTGCCGCAAATACCGTCGCATACTACATCTTTGCCATCAACCTTAGTGTGGCAAATCTTGCAAAGTGCCATTATTAACAAAAAAAATTAGATTAAATTAAATATAACTATTTAACTGTCAGTATAATCAGAGGAAAATGATATTAAATGTAGTTGATGAAATGTAACGAAAATATATGAAAAATATATAAATATCACAATTTTCACAAAAAAGTACAATTTGCGAGAAAGTACCCTTAATAATGATTAATTATAGCACACGAATTGACTTTCCTGCACGATTTGAACTAATATAGCTTTTAGTACAGAAAGTCCTTGAGGTTTAACGTGAGCCCCTGCCAAGAATGGCTTAATCTCACGGCATTCTTCATGCACGGATTGTAAAGATCAATCAAATTCCTCGTGTCGAAACAACGAGTACCAGTATGCCAAGATTACATAACCTGACATCAACTTACTGGTAGAAGCGAGACCTATCCCATCTCTGCCGATCTCAGGTCACGGCACCCTAGACCACAGCCACTACGATGCTCCCATAAAGGGGCCATCCCAAGTTGAGGTGGATAAAACCTTGTTATCCAGGGCTCCTCTAACCCCGTAGTACCAAGTTAGCCAATGTCGGGCCGCCCATTTGGTATGGCTTTCGTAAAGCATGATCAACGGACCATGAATACTCCCAGTTTCAATCGTTCATGCTAGATATCTTTTTTAAATGGTACTGGTAACTCTGTTCGGGCCTAGATCTTATTAGTAGTGTCTAAAAGAATTGTACTTGGCCTATACAGGTAATACAATCTTTTGGACGCTGGCAGAGGGGACTACGTGAAGGTTAAGATATGCCGAATTCAGTCTAGATAGGCTTCGTGATTCACCATTTGGAACATATAGCTGACCATGCATACTAACCATATAAGCACTACTAACATACATACCTGATTTCCGTTATTCATCAACTTATTCATCATCTCACTCCTCACACCACTATGTCTGAGATTTTATTATTCTGACTTACATGAGTATACATAACCTAGCATCTACTACAGTACCCACACAGCCAAATATCTCAATTTCAATTTCACCAAGGTAAAGTTACCTCGCCGTGAGAAGTACCAATTCGTGCCCATAGAACTCAGATAACTAAACCACACTAATGTATATATATATTTATTAAGAAGAACTATAAATCCCTTCTGCTACCCTATTTCACATATGACTGTACGATATTTCCAGTTCTCGATTCAGTCTGTCGTAGGAAACTCTTGGTTGCATTCAATTATGTAACCCGATTTCTCTTCAAATTGCCGCGGTATAGTCACATATCTCATTATATAACATCCTTGTTTGGTTATCCAATAGAAATTTATCTAATGAATTGCAGACTGAAATTCCTTCATAGAATTATATACAGCAAGCAGCCTTCATACGTATTGAGAGACTGAGTTTCCTGTAATCATCCCGACACATGAACCTTTCGATCCCTTGTTGCAAATCACGATATCGTGAGCGCTCCTACTTTGTCCACGAAATTCATTGCAGGTCATGTATTTTTTAAATTACAGGCATTTCTTTATTTTTCGAAAAAATGTACACCTTGTGATGGTTTTTGAGCTTTTGTTGCAACAACTCTTTACTTTTTTCAATTCTATTGTTCTTATGTAATCCCGAATAGTGATTATTTAACCTGTTGCTTTAAACTCTAAGCCAACTGCTCCAGCTTGGAAGAAAATGTCACATTTTGCCGAGCCAAGAATAGAAAATTAATACTTCGCCCAACTTTAACTGAACGGAACTGAAAAAAAATGTACTGCGCCAGTTTGGCAAGTAATTCTAAAAGTTGACGCATCTAATAAGGATTCTAAAATGGTATAACACTTGCTACATTATTTCTTAGATTATGGGAAAAAAATTTCTGCAAGAAAGCCAGTTTTGAAAAACATCTTTTTACCTACTAAAAATGATTCTAGTGAACCCAAAGCTTGCCTTAAAATCGTAACTTTAAGCTGCTAGTTTGAGTGAGATGGAGAGTCGTTCCATGAAGTGTGAGTGAGACAGATAGTGACGCCACTTTTTGAGTATTGGCACACGCAATACAGATCAGTACGTTACGCTTCTTCATTTACTACGTATCTTTTCGTATTCGTTGGTATTATTTCGTACTTAAGACTTTTAGCTTCGTTTATTGGACTTGTTTGCTCGTGATTTGGATTTGGACAGTTTCGATTTCTTTACGACGACCTTTTCTTTCACCTCACGATATGTAGTGCCATCACACACGAATAGGAACTTCATTTATGGGGAATGCACCCAAATAATTGGTGTTTAATTTTAAACTTAAGGAAAATGTGTCCTAAATTTATCAAAAAGCTAGCCTCTCTTACTCGAATGCGTCACTATCTGTCTCAGTCACACTTCATGGAATGACTTTCCATCTCATTGAAACTAGAATATTAAATAGAGAATACAAGAATTTGTACGAACTTTTTTTTTAACGATTCTAAATTAAATCATAAATACAAGAAGAAGGTCCCGGTTTCAAATCCCGGACTGATGACTTAGATTTTTTTATATTTTTCTGGTAACTATTATGATTTGCCCTATCAATCGATTCCGGCTTGACGTCGACTTCCGGGACACCCGTATACGTATAGTAAGTCTCACGTCATAAGTATGTTAGGTTGGGTTTTGTTGGGTTGTTTCAAAACTCTCGAGAATACTTCACAAGCATGCGAGGCCCAACGGAGTCCTAACATTCTAAAATATTTGCAGTGTTCTTATGTAAAACTGACAAAAGTTTTATTTGAATAGCTCCTCCTCCCTAAACTACTATTCATAGAGAAAAATGGCGTTCTGATAATCTTAAGCTTGTTTTCTTATCTTCCGAACCGAAATAAAATGTTTATACCTTTCCTAACAAAATTATTAAAAAAATGTATCTTGACTACGATTTCTCAAATCAAACTCTCAGCTGTGTAATCATTGTGTACAACGCTGTGCCGTCATGGCATGCCGAGACCTAATGAAATCGAATGTAGCTGCCTACAATTTCGGATTAATAGAAGACTATTTTCCTATATCGATAGTAGTTTAGGCTCTATAGCATTAAAGTGAATGTTTGGCGCTTTTCTATAAATATCAATATAGAACATTTTAGAAAACGGACTCACAACTCATACATATAGATGTCTGTTTCATGAGATTATCAACAATATTTTGGGTCATATTAATATAAATAGGAACCGTCCATCAAAGCACTAAAAGCATGAGCCATCCGTAATCCAACGACTTCCAAAAATTATCCAATCCACCTCACAGTTGAAAGCTGACTATGGAATTATATAAAAGGGTTTTATCAGCTGTAACTTATATACTCACGATTTACATACTTTAGTCAAGATCTTCTTCATTATTTCTTTACCTAGCTTGTTTTTACTGCCAACTGTAGGTACCGACGGAAGATCAGACGATAGGTACATCCCGTACTCAAAAGCGTTAAGTTTAGTATAAAACACAAGAATTAATTCAAAACCAACACTACAGACAACGGGAGAACTGTGAAGGCCTTCCCATAGCTAAATAACACCAAAATAGCATAATGCCCGGCAGAAAAAATATGTATCCCTTATGGGTTTAAATGCAATATAATGAGTTCGCCTTATCTAAAAGTCCCAAACGATCTTTGCAAGGAAGCTAAATCTCTTTATCTAAACTGACGTTGTTATGGTCGGAGAATGGGCTATCCACCTTTTTCGCCCGTCCTAAGAAAAACAGTTTATCTTAGTTAGGTGGGGGAGGGGGGGGGGGCTAACTAACAGCCTTCCTTATTACACTACCGTCACCGTATCCACACCACAAACATACAATTTTCACGGAGCTCTGTGAACCTGCGAAGCTCCCGTAGTAAGTTTATTTATTTATTTATTTCTCTGCATCAGCATGGCGGCGTTGTGGAAAGCTTTGCTGTTGTAACCACCAGAAAATTTGTGAGCGCCATAAGACGTAATTTTTTCCAGTTCCTAGTTTTTAACGAAAATTCAGATTTCAGACGTAACCACATAAATGTTTGCCTTAACCCAAGCCCCTGAGAGTGCTGCTAATAGTCTGAGAACTTGGGAAAACTTAAAAGGTACACCGCATATACAAAAAATGCAATAAGCCGAACCGAAAGGACCAAAGAATTGTAGAGCCACGACGATATGAACCTTTTTTTAGAGTTGTGGGAAGGTGCAGCATAAAAGCTCATAAATTTAAATTTCGCATCGTGCAATGTGCAATGCCAGCAGAATAATGAGAAGGAATATATTCATATACAGGAACAGGTAGTTCTAAAAGAGTTTCTCGAAAGCGACGATGATCTCTATATCGAAAGAAACGGTGGAAGTCAAGGTGGCGGTGGATGTGTATTTGTGAATGGTATTCAAAAACGCGCGGCATGAAAGGGATGAATATGCGCTCGTTTTACCTCGATTAGCATGCATTTGACAGGACGGTCTCATGCTTGCTCGGCAATGCACTTATTACACCATGCCAAGCACTTTCCTCTTTATTTAGTAACACAACACTATAGCAGCCCCTCCGTATGCACTTGAATCCTTCTTCGGATCGTATTGGAGTGAGCCGTTACATACATATGTACATGCGAAAATCGTTTTTAATATTGATTTGAAAGCTTAAGTTATGGTGATGAAAAGCGCTTCAGATCAACCTTTTGCTGTGCAGTGCTGCTAAAATATGTAGTTTCAGTTAATGCATATTTCTAGGATAAACAGTCTCCCCGGGATATGCATTCAATCAAAGTTTAGAGATATTAATCTCTATAACATATCAGCAACGGAAGAGACTTATTAAGATGTTTCAAAAAATTCTTGAAGATTCTTGTTATCCAATCTCATCTCTTATAAAAATATGAGATATATTATAGGTACCTGATATTTTTTTTTAATTGGATGCTGATGTGTATTTCTGAGTATATATTTCGGGTATAAAATTTAAGTCGAATAGGTCAATGGTAAGTGTAGCCAAGCTATGTATATATAAACTACATTGCTTCATGGTGATTTATTCTATTCCTCATACGATTTACGACTCTTCATTCAGTTACATATGTCAAGTGTACCTACCGATATAGTTTACCTTACATTTAATTTATAGCAACCTAATAAACTACTTATTACTGAACATATGTATAATAGGCCAGGCAAAATGTAGATTCGGACTTAAAAAAGGTCAAGGAGAGTTTTAATTTTGTAGATTTGTACAGTTTGGTGTCCTCATTAATATTCCAAGTTTGCGACTTTGAGCCCCTTTAACCGCCTCTCGCGCCGCCATATTGGAAAAATGCTACCGAAAACCAATTTGTCGAGAATATCTTCTCCCAGCACCACCTAGGTTAAAAATAGTTCTTACAAAAATTATGGAGCATGAAATTTCCTGCAACTTTTGTAGGAAATATTTTTCAATCAGATGAATAGTTCACGAGTTACAGCGGAATCAATAGAAATAGAATAATCTTATTTTGAACATTAGATATAAAGGTGCTAGAGATCGAGTTTTTAATAAACAGAGAGAAGAGAAATAAAGATAAAGTTTTTCTAAATTATAAGAAACGAGGAAATTAGCTACTACTAATAAAAATTAGTTTCATTTTAAAGTTAAATTTAAAAATTTACACATAAATTCTACTTTAGAGACCAGGAATATAATTCATAATAACAATAGAGTAATATTATACAATAAATGATTCAATATGCCGCTTAAATGCACCGACACTGCCTGCAGTTTGGACACTCAAGGGAAGGTTATTCCATAGATGGGCAATTTGGTCAAGATAAGAGCCTTCCATGTAGGATTTATAAAAACGTGGGAGCATTATATTTCTATTATGCCGTGATATTGTGAACTGGAAAAATTCTCGTAAGTATCTAGTACTATCACAGCTAATTAGATTATATAAGAAAACTAGTACACGTCGCCGAAAGTAAGGAAACAGTGGACAGACAGCCAAGCACTCGAGATCGAAAAGGCGAAACATGATCAAACCTGCGAAGTCAGCAAACAAAGGAGATGTAATCGTTGAATGCTACTTCCATTTTGCGAGTTGAAAAACTATCCAGTTTATGAAATATAATACTTTCATCAGTGAAGTGGGGCAAAATTAAAGCTTTAATTAATCTGATGATATTTTCAATAGATACGATACTCGCTGAGAGCCATACACTCTGAAGTCCTGCATATACTTTTCTGATAACGTTGTTAACGAAGTCGTAAGACTTTATTTCGCTGCTTAGAATAATACGAAGAGTAGTGACTTGGTTTAGCATAGGCAGCGACCACTGGTCGTATATCAGAAGAATTCAGTTTTTTATTGTAGAAATAAATATAGTGAATTTCGACAGGATTTATAACCAACTGGTTATTCTCGACCAGACATAAATTCTGTTGAGATCACAATTCACTCGTTCAATGCAGTCTTCTAAAAGCCCAATAGGTCTATTGAAATATAACTGGCCATCATCCGCATATAAATGGATGTATGCATCCTGGAGAGCATCAAGCAAGTCATTTATAAATAGACTGAAAAGCAAAAGGCCTAAAATATAGAGCCTTGAGGAACCCCACTTAGCAGTGGTAGTGCGGTAGACAATATTTTGTTGGCTTTGACTCGCTGTCAGCAAATTTCTACAATTCCAAATCGCTACATTTTTTCTCAAAATTTCAGTAAATACCGAATACTTAATACATACTTCTATTTTTTACTCATTTCCGCACATCCTGAGGTAGAGTGAGAGATGCGTTTTTTGTTTTAGGAGAAGATATAGATCTTCTCATTCTGCTAGCAAGAATGGCGTTTACCTTCGCAAACCATGCAGAGGAAAAATTGTACTATGTACTAATTGCAGCCGTTAAAGAGTCATTAGCTCATAACGTATTCAGGTCATACCGAAATTAGACGATATTTTTTTAAATGGCGTGTTTTCAATCACTAAGGGAACAAATTATCTATGAGAATTGGTTTAAGAACAGGTTTGAGAATAGGTTAAGAGCTAATAACTCTTTAATGGCTGCAGATCACATAGGCTGTAATACGTCAAATTAAGGACAAGAGTCTACAGTTTACAGGTTTTATAAAAAAGAAAATATGTTAATGACCTTTCTGCAAAAAAAGTACCGCTTCTTACATGGGAACATTTACATTTCCGTAAAAATTGAGGGGGTTTGGCAACAAAGAATTTCTAGAGTCCAATATAATCAATTATGGCAATATAATCAATTGTCAACAGTGTCCTTCAATCGCGCAAGGGACATAGGACGTCAAAAGTTGCTCTGCATTGTGTGACAGCCCTGAATACACTCCAGTATTGATCCGATTGATGCCGCTTTTGAAAAATAGTTCTCTTTAATATGGTTCCTGGTCTTCTTATACGGCGGGTTCATTTTCGAAGACATGCTTTGCTATATTTTTGATGTCTATTCAATTCTGTTTCCTTCTTTTTATATAAAGGTCGATTCTATCTTTGCTTGAGCGTCTCTGAAACTCTTCATTGGACACTTGATCATCCAGTGAAATTGGATTTTCAATCTGCTCGTTAAGAGCGAAAACTTTGTTTTAAGGGAGATCTAGTTTAATATCTGAGATAGCTGGGAAAACTCACTTGTCGATTTATTTATACCGGAGGCAACATTTATGGTAATTATGGTATCGAGTTAACAGAAGATTTTCATTTTAGTAACTATTCTCATATCTTCTAATCTGATTTTCGTGCACATATCGTACGTTATTGTATACATTTATTAAATACGTTATTTGAGTAAACATTTCAAAATCCTTGCAGGTGTCCAGTTATGTAACATTACTTTTACAATGAACTTTATATATGACTTTCTTTCCCTATTTAAAATAATTTGTACTACAATTTTTTTTATTACTTGTTTTATAAATATTAATATCCTTTTTCTATTTATGCGGGTGATATGTTGAAAAAATTGTTTTGTTTTTTTTTGCATCGATTGATTTTCCAATTTTCGAGGTCGTTGGAAAGTTACAGCAGTTAAAAGACCACAGGGCACAGGGCCTTTGATGACGCTTCGTTTTCTTACCTGAGACATCTCAATACACATGTACACTCATATATACATAGAGATTTTGAGGGTCGCTTCTTTTCCCCAAACTTACTTTAAAATATAACGCTTAGTTTAGCCTTAGCTTGGCACCGAAGACCGTAAGAAAGATCAAAGACCGCTAGGGCTGTTGATAGAATTCGAAGCAGATGGTTCGAAGCGTCGAAGTCGAATCCTTCGAAGCATGCATGTTTTTCCGAAGCTTCAAAGTATTCGAAGCTTCGAAGCATGAATATTTTACCAATGCTTCGAAGCTTAATTTTTCCTGGTGTCTGTTCTTTAGTGTTAAAGTTAAATTATAATATTCGAGGTGACTTGAAATAATTTTTGAATAGTTTAAAGGGTTTTTCGGAGAATAGGCCTATTATAAGTCTTTTGGTTATGATAAGAATATATAAATATATTTTATTACGGCGTTAAAGCTCTTAATGCTAATTTCAGACTCTTTTTGTCTTGTTTTCAGCTAAAATTTGTCACACTTACAATTCCTGGATGAAAATAGACTTTTAGAACTTTATATAAAATCAATACTATGGCTCCAAAATGGTGGACGAATTTTATCACTTATGGTTAGAATCGTCTAAAATCGATTTAGGGGATTTTAGGGATTGCAGATTACGAATTTGTTTGATCTTACCTTCATTTCATAGTTACGATAAAATTATAATACTTGGAAGATTTAACCTTTGGCTGGATTATATGAATAGTTTCAAGTTTGACCTAAACAGTTTTTATTTTTTAATTTGACAGAAGAACATGTACAATATATAATTTTTTTTAAAAAACAAGCTCAGTTGATATAATATGAACCGCTAGTGGGTAGTGGATAACTTGCCTTACACTAATGCCTGTTAGAGGAGAGCGGAGGGGTCTAGGCCGTGACCCTAACCACTCGCATTGTATCAGATCATGGTGGGTACATTTGTACTCATACGAATAAAAATAAATTAGATCACCAAAGCATTGAACGCATATCGAAGACATGAAAGTATTTCATCAAGGAAGTTGTAAAAATAGGATATACGTATCGGGCATAATTTAAATAACCGGCCAAGTGCCAGTCGGACTCGCGCAAGAAAGGTTCCGTACCATCGTACAAAATTTAACTCTATGTACTTTTTATTTATTTGTTCAAATGAGAGTAGGCGTCATGTGAAAAAATAATGCTGTTATTTGAAAAAAATAATAATAATGCTGTTATTTGGAAAAAAATCCTACCTATGATAATAATAATGAAATGAGAATAAAACGATGAAAAAAAACGCCGAAAAAATCACGTTTCTTGCATGGGGGCCTAGTTTAATTTTTAATTTTATTTTATTCTTATTATTTGTTGTTATATCGCCAATAGAAAAACATAGTCTGCGACAATTTTAACTGTCTTCCTATTACAGTTTATGAGATACAACCTGGTGACGAAGGGACAGCGAAGTCTTAGCAATAGGATTTCCATTGCTACCCTTTGGGTACGAACCCTGTTCAGGATTCATAAGAATCTTGAATATTAGCGAAATTACATGTCGACACATGTATATACCGACCACAAGAAACAAAAATTTTAGGTCTAATTGTAACAATTTCGCAGAGAGATGAGCCAGATAACTGTCCACGGGCAGTACATTGCATTCACGCATGGTAATTTTTTTTTTTCAATCTAAGGCAAAATTATCATCAGAAGTTCAAACTATCAATGCTACAGTGAAGTGAGCCAGCCAGAAACAACTGTACATGGGTTATTACAATGCATTTGCACTTGGTAAGTTGAAAATAAAAATCTATTCAGAAAAAATTCAGTAGGCAACGAATATTTCTGACTGAATAGAATTTACAAACAAGTTTTTTTTTTCTTTCTTTTTTTGTTGCATTTTAAACAATAGAAAACGAAGTGCAGCTGCTATGCCAATTTGCCATGCGCCTTTGAATGCCGTTCTTTGGTGCCATGAGCAACCCAAGACTATATAAATCGGAATCTGACTTGACTCGTTCTCTTTTGCAGTTTGGCAGTGCAGTGATCAAGTTGGTATTCTATTTCCTACTGTTTTTTTCAAGTGCTCTAAATTATATTAACATTTCCCAGTGTTATTTCCAAGTGCTATAAATTTTACTAACAGTTTAAATACTTTATTTAATTGACAGTTCAAATAATTATTTTTATTCTGGGTATCGACTAGATTAAGGATTTTATTTTGAATAGCGATTAAATTAAGGATTCTTATTGCGGGTATCGACCGAATAAGAAATTTACTAATCTGAACCACTTTATTACGGGTCTCGGACGAATAAAGATTCTTATTGCGGGTATCGACCGAAAAAGAAATTTACTAACATAAACCACTTTATTACGGGTCTCGACCGAATAAAGATTCTTATTGTGGGTATCGGACCGAATAAGAAATTTACTAATATAAACCACTTTATTACGCGTCTCGACCGAATAAAGATTTTTATTGCAGGTATCGACCGAATAAGAAATGTACTAATATAAACCACTTTATTACGGGTCTCGACCGAATAAAGACTCTTTCTGTGGGTATCGACTGCAGTCAGAATTAATTACCTCACTTTAATCTGGATATCCACTAGAATAAAGAATAGTCCAATTCCGAACCTCAATAAATTAGAAAACCAATTTGATCGAGTGCCTAATACTGAGCTGGGGAGTACATTGTCAGATACAATAAAATTTTCTAAACATAAATTTAATTTAATCATACTTATTCTTTCACATTTATTCAATATTAAATTTAGCTTTCCAGATAAATTTAAATTATAATTGTGGTTTTGAATAATATTAGCAAGCATATATATATTATATATTATTTACAAATTATAGCATTTATTGAATTTTAAAAAATCTAGTTGGAGTGCGAGTTACAGTGTAGTAAACTTGGTGAACCGAAGAATTAAGCTACGAAATTACTGACTTTGAACCAGGGTTATAACTTTTATCACATTTCTTCATTATTTGCGTGTTCACTATAACTACGGGCAGAACATTTTATGGTCCTTCGAGCCGGATTTAAAGTCTAGTGGTATATATTCTCAGTTTTTTCAAACTTGTCTGCACTTCAAAAACTTTTCGCTAACCAAGTCACCTCTGCAAAAATATTCCAAAAATCGTTCAACAACTACAACAATACTGATGTAGAAAAAACGAACGAGAGGACTTATTTCTGAGCGGTTAATCGCCCCTAACCGAAATTTGGTCCGACTATAAAAATACGCATTATACAATTATCCAAGCTGCTCAGGCTTTAGAGGATACCGAATTGCAAAAATACGATTATTTTGCCAACGGTCAGTTCTCAAGTGTGGAAAATAAATACTACACGTTTCGAGGTATTCTCAGAGATGCACTAGATGCATTCGAAATAAAAGTAGAATACAAAGCCAAACACGGAGAGTGAATCTTCCTCGTTTTTTAGATTGCCTAGCATCACAATCCCAAAATTCTCAGGGTCATATGAGTCATGGAGGTTGTTTCGCGAATCTATTCCCAATCCCCTGGTGCATACAAATTCTGCGTTATCTCCAGTACAGAAATTGCATTATTTAAAATCAATTATTTCTGGAGAAGCAGAACACTTATTGCCTCAACTTCCAATGACCAACTCGAGTTACGACAGCGCATGGAAGATACTGCTTAATAGGTATGACAACAAACGAGTATTAATTAATGCTCAGCTAAAAATTCTATTCAATTTACCTAAAGCAACACAAGAGTCAGCCAAGGCACCTAAAAATGGTGCTGGACAAATCTTCCGAATGTATTTACGAACTAGAAGCATTGGAAGTCCCCACTAAGCACTGGGATACAATCTTGATTTATATGCCTAGTGCAATGCTTGCCAGCAGAAACACATCGTTTATGGGAGCAAGAAGTGAATAGCGTAAACGAACTTCCCACCCTTGAATCTTTAAAGAAATTTCCAGAGAAAAGATTCCGAACTCTAGAAGCAATCGCAGACACAAAACCACATTTAATGAATAAACCAGCTCAGATTCCAAAAGTATCAATTCACTTCACATCATCTGGTGACAGATGTACACTTTGTAAAGAGCAACATCGTTTATACAAATGCCCCAAATTTGTAAAATTGGATGTAGACGCTAAATCCAAAATCGTCACATCAAATTGCTTGTGTATTAGCTGCCTTTCAAAAGGTCACAATTTTAAAGTTTTGCTCAAGCAATATTTACATGACAAAAATGTGGAAGGAAGCATAATTCCTTACTTCATAGGAATAGCAACAAATACACAGAGCTCACACAAGGCCACACCAGATTCACTGGAACAAGTTCAACCATGTAAATCACCTTCCACGTATAATATTCACTCGCCTCATGCAAGTCAATCAGTAAGAACTACACAGCCTTGCTTGCCACAGCATTCCTTAAAGTTCCGTCAAGAAAGGGTACCAGGTTTACTCTGCGAGCTTTGATTGACTCAGGCTCCCAAGTTTCGTTCATAACACAAGCCGCCGCACGCAAGCTGCAGTTGGCCATTATGAAAACATTCGTACAAATCACTGGCTTGGGAAAGTCAGAAGCTATGTATGTCAAAAAACAAGTAACAATTGACATACATCCTTATTCAACCTCGAATAAGGTGAGCACGATTGACGCTCTTGTCGTGAACACTATCACAGACATATTACCTCCGTCCACCATTCCAAACAAGGAATGTACGTGATCTGCAACTCGCCGATCCATATTTTTTCAATTCAGGAAAAATCTACCTGCTCTTAAGAGCGCATGTGTACGGAGAAATTCTCTTGGAAGGAGTACGAAAAGGTCCCCCCAGGAACACCAATCGCGCAAAATAGTTCGCTTGGTTGGATTCTTTTCGGGAATCTAAAAGGCACTTCCACAATCTCCATGGCGTCTACTTTAACAGCAAACGCTCACTACGAGGATAAGTCCTTCACTGAATAAACTTCAACTACGATTTCGAGAGACCGAAGAAGACATTCCAGAAGACAACTGTATAAAGCAGATCGAGATTGTGAAGATTATCATAAAAAAAACTCATTACCAAAGCGACAACGGCCAACATCAATCTCGTTTGCCCTTTTATAATGAAAGTTCCAGCTTAGGGGAATCTTGTATGACTTTATGTCGATTCAACGAACAAGAGCACCCAATAATCTTGCCAAAAGAAAGTAACCTGACAAGATTTCTAAGTGTTACGGTATTGCTTCACCTAGTCATCATCACAACATCATAAAACCATGTAACACCATTTCACTTGTTGTGACATAAAAAATCTGACCTGCATTAATAACTTTGCAAAATGTAAGTCGGATCAAATGTCACAACATATCGATACCAGAAGTGGTTCAAAGTGAAATATGGAAAATGATGATTAATTCATTTTTTGTTTAATTGCAAAGTGAATTAATGAGGTGATGACGATGTGCAGCAATTTGTTTATTTCTGTAGAATAAGAATTTTTTATGATGTATGTAATAAACTTGGAGCTGGGTAGAAGTAAGTTAGCAGTTAGTGAGTAAGTCGGCTGAGTTTGTTCTAGTGAGTAAGTTTCTAAAAGTTGTATCGAGACGAGAAGTAATTGCGGTCAGTGATAAATAATGATTTTATAAGAAAAAGATTTAAAAAACAAGTTATCGTGAATTATATATATATTTTTTAAAGAAAAACAAATAAAAAGCAAAGTTATCGAGAATTATATATATATTAAAGAAGAATAAATAATTAAAGTGTTTGTTGTTGAAACTCTTATTGTTTGTGTGTGATTGATGATTGGTAAGGTACAGTTGGACCAATCGTGAAAACGTTACATTGGCGCAGCCGGTAGGATCGGGGAAGGCCAGTTTTTGCCTATATATATACATATATAAACATAAGAGCTTGAAAACCCTCGATTCTCCACGAATAAAAAAAATGGGTAATTGGGATACTACAAGTTCGTTTAAGTTACCCCCAACGCTCGAGGTCGGTCAACTGTAACTGCCTCTGCTGATAAAAGCAAGCAGTCACCTCCTCACCAACGTGCAAAGCACCAACGCGGGATTCTAGAGGGCCTCATCCCTTGCCCAAATTGAAGAAGGAAGACGGATACAAGAAACAATCAACACTTCAATAATCCTCCCTCCCGGACGACACTAGAGATTCCTGGTTTTGGGCAGCTGGAAACATCCCAGAAGAGTTGAGAAAAAAACAAGTAGGAAAAGTAAGCAATTGAATATAAAATAATTATAATTAAGTAGAGAAAATATTTTTTTTTATATACATATCAGTGAGTGAAATAATTGTATTTATTGATTTAATAAGTCTTAAGTGTTCAGTGAAATTTTTTTTTCCTTCTCCGTACATACAAATATAAATCTGAAGTTCGAATGGTTGATAATCAAAATTTTGTTTTTCAAAAACTGGATTGTTTTCTATAAGTTTTTATATTTTTCGTACTCTTTGTTCCCATAAAGATTTTTTTTTTTTTCATTTTCGGAACTACTAATACGTTTTTTCGCAAGTGGGGTAATATTGTGATCAAAATTTTCTGCGTTAATTATTACTTCTCTCTTTGCTCTTCAGCTGTCTACTGTTTTCATTGCAAATTTTCCAAAAATTTCTATGGTTTTGCCTACTCGACGTTTCTTCTTGTTCCGATTTTGAAACGGCAATAAATTCTCTATCTTTTGAAAATACAAGCCCTCCAGGCAGCCCGAGAACGGAGCAAAATTCACATTGTAGCAGACCATCCACAAATTGGTATCGTGAACACCGTTCGGGTAAACGTTTCCGACGACTTAGCTTGGTTAGATTTCTTACAAAAACTAGTAGTTTACCAACTTTGGTATCCGCAAAGACCCGCACTAAGTCAGTTTCAGAAAATTTTGTCATTACAAATTGTAATAAAGACTCTCTGGAATACAACGGAAAAATGCCACTAAATTATGAAAAGGTAGTTAAATTAACTGCCCAAATGGTACCCCTACCCTATTCTCAGGTGAGGCTAGTCCTCAACTTGTAACTGAGCTGCAGACTTTCATCGGATGTTGTAGACAAGTTCAACAATGCCTAGAAGATGAGGAAAAATCTGCATTTCTACACATTCTCCAAACAAGATTGCGAGGGAATGCGTACATGCTTGTTTCCTCCAGCACTTTTTCAAAGTTTGAAGAAATGGAGCAATTACTTAATCAGTCCTATTTACCACGGGAAACATACCAGGAGTTAATAAATAAGCCGATTACATGTAAACAGTACCCCATGGAATCGCTCACATCTTTCGCAAACCGTATCATACAGCTTCTAACGCAATGCAGGAAGCTGCAGAATACAAGTATGGTGCGACAGGTCTCCAAGCTGTGACTACGCAACTAGAAGATTTTGCTATAAATTCCCTAAAATGCGGTGTAACGAATCCACTTCTCAGTACACATCTTCTGTCATTAAGTGAAGCAACCTTAACCAGTCTATTAGAAAAATGTCTGAACATGGAAAGACTACTTCAGGGAAATCCCCACATGCAGCAAGGACACCCATATCTATATAACTTCCCAAGTGCATATATGGGTATGCAAGGAAATATCCATTCAGTGCAACGCACTGAGGATTTCTCGAATTCGTTTATGCAAACTCCATCTAATGCCATCCCAGTAGCTGGTCATATAACCCATCAAGCAGCAAGTGCACTGCATACACCCCAAATATTTCACCCAATTCCGCAACGTACATCACTTATTTCGACATACCATTCTCCGTCTAATAATCATGAAATTTCTAGCTATCAACCTCACCCCACTGATAAAAGTACACCAATTGCTGCTTCATTAACTGACCAATTCTCACCAAAAAACCATTCAAACAAGCTACCACAAAGCCATAAGGACCAGCTCAAATCCGCATTATCTAGAGTTTCATGTTCATATTGTAATTTTAAGGGACATACTTATGACGACTGCCTAAAGCGTAAAAATACCCCATATTGCGTGAAATGCAAAATAGGTGGGCATGATGCTAAAAACTGTAGAAACAGGAATAATTATCCACCCGAGAACTCACAAACGCATCGTGCCCATGACACAAGCCGAGGTAACCCGAGGGTTTATCATGTGCAACTAAAATGCGATTTCTGTGGAAGACGAGGACATTCCATATCTGAGTGCATGCAGAAGCAAAGATGGGAGGCCAGATCATCGGGAAACGCGCGCCAGTCGACCGAAAATTCCCCGGCTCGACTTTAAAATCGCATTCTCAACCACTATTATGGTACTCCCCGCCGCCTGCCAGAAGCAGCGAAAATATATCACTGGCTCACTTACCTTTAGATATAGGCAAAAATAATTCGGTTCGGCTAGTAGTGGATACTGGAGCTGAAGTCAGCTTAATCAAACAAAACGCCTTAAATACTAGCGAGTCAATCAACCGGAATGATACTACTGTGTTGAAAACTCCCTTCGGTGAAGGTAAAACACTAGGTAGCTGCCACGGTAAATTTTCTTTTGAAAGCCCAATACCATGCAATTTACAAGTTGTGAAAACCAGCACACCGATCTCGCACGACGGGTTGCTAGGAAACTACTTTCTTTCAAAAAATTGTAACATCGAGGGCCCTAATCGAATTCTCAGATTTCCTCGCACGGAAATCAATTCGACAGAGTTCACAATACCGCTTTTGGCCGCAATTAATGAGAAACATTGTTGCGACACTGGTAAGAACAAAGGGAACCAAAAGAAAAGCATGGAGACCATTCAAGCCACCCACTATGTCAAAACTCAGGTGAACGACAGTGCCACCAAACGAGTAAAGGAGCTTCAAGAAAGTAAGAAGAAAAACCCAAATTTGAAGGAAATCTCTCTCACTGACAATATCACGCAGTATAATATTGAATTCCCACAGCCAGTACACATACCTGCGCGGTCGCACGTAGTAGTTAAAGCACCTTTGACACTAGAGCAAGAAATGCTCTGTCAGTCTCAAGAGGTGGAATCTGGAGTTTTTCTAGCTAATAGTTTGCTAAGTTCCGAAAACAGAGGAAACTTAATTGGTGTGCTTAACGTTAATAGCCATAGTGTTACATTAAAAAACCTCACACTTACGCTGGAGCCCAATAGCAATTACAATACCTACAGCTTATAGCCACGTAGCGATTGCGGCTCTAGTCTAACTTCAAAAGTGAAACATAACTTCACTAACACTAGCTGTCCGAAAAACGAGATTTCACATACAAAACTAATTAATTCTACACGTTTACTCAAGCAGACTCAATCAAACTTTCAAACAGACTCTATGCAAGTATCACGCCTAGTACGACTAGAACAAAAATTAACATTAGATGAAACTCTTTCTGAAGATGAAAGATCTTCTATCTTAAATATTTGCCACCAATACAATGACATATTTCATCTGGTTGGCGACAAGCTCACTTTTACCAATGCCATGTCGCATACGATTCCAATAGTTTCTGACCAACCTCCAGTTAATCAAAAAATGTATCGACTTCCAGAGACGCAAAGAGAAGTTATAAATCAACAGCTCCATGAAATGCTAGAAAGTGAAATAGTTAAACCTAGCAAAAGCACTTGGAACTCACCGCTGTTAGTGGTTCCAAAGAAAGCAGGGCCAAATGGCGAAAAACGATGGAGGGTTGTGGTCGATTTTAGGAAATTAAATGATAAAACAATAGGTGACGCTTTTCCATTGCCCAGGATTGAAGATATCCTGGACCAACTAGGTCATTCCCGGTATTTCACTACTTTGGATCTTGCCAGTGGCTATCATCAAGTACTGGTTCAACCTAAAGATAGACCCAAGACAGCCTTTAGTACAGCTTATGGGCATTATGAATTTTGGCGCATGCCTTTCGGATTGAAAGGAGCACCAGCTACATTCCAACGGTTGATGAATTATGTTCTCACAGGTCTTCAAGGTCTAGAATGTTTCGTTTACCTAGACGACATAGTTATCTATGGGAAAAACCTTGAAGATCATAACAGTAAATTGATAAAAGTTTTTGATCGTTTACGAGAAAATAATTTAAAGTTACAGCCAGAGAAATGCCAGTTCCTAAGGCGCGAAGTCATATATCTGGGACACAAATGCTCCAGTGAGGGAGCCCTCCCAGATCCCTCAAAAACAGAATGCGTTCACAACTTTCCCGTCCCGCGTACAGTTAGACAAGTTCAATCTTTTCTCGGCTTAGCTAACTACTACAGGAAATTTATACCCAATTTCTCCAAGATTGTTCGTCCTATGACTAATTTATTGCGAAAAGATGTGAAATTTACGTGGACTGAAAACTGCCAGAATGCTTTTAACGAGATTAAAAGAAATCTCACTTCACCGCCACTTCTTATATATCCAGATTTTACTCTGCCTTTTAACTTAACCACGGACGCTAGCCAAGAAGCTCTAGGCGCTGTCCTGTCTCAGGGAGAAATAAGTAAATATCGCCCCATAGCTTATGCGAGTTGGACTCTAAATAAGGCAGAAAGGAATTATTCGACAATTGAGAGAGAATTACTAGCAATTGTTTGGGCTACAAGGAATTTTCGCTGTTATTTGCAAGGGCGTAAATTCACAGTATATACAGACCACAAGCCCTTGAAAGGAGTCTTCAGCACCAAAGACCCCACTTCAAGATTAGTTCGATTTCATCACAAGCTTTCTGAGTTCGACTATTCCATCGAGTATAAGCCAGGGAAATACAACACAAACGCGTATGCTCTTAGTAGAAGTTCTTATAACTCAGAGCAGGTTGAACAAATTTTTTCAAAAATACCTGTACAAGCGCAAGTTCATACTCCGCCATACTTACAGGAATCAAATACAGCTCCAGTTCACTGCCTTGCAATCACTCGTGCCCAGGCGCAGCATACCCGTGTGACGAATGACTCACGCGAAATGACAAACCAAAAAAGAATACCTTCAGAGTCTTCAGTTAGTTCTGACTCACAATCGCAAACTAATAGTTCTTATGGCAGACAAGCTGAACATAGTGATGAAAATCCTATAGAGCCTGATTCTCTCAGATCAAATCTTAACAACCAGCCCCCCGAGATAATCACGAACCCCACAGAAATTCGAGTGGTAATAAAGGACTACCACGATTCTGTTTTTGGTGGACATCAGGGTGTTATGAAAACGTACAAACGAATCAAAAAGAAATTTCGATGGAAAAACATGTTGAGGGACATAAAAAAATACGTTAAGAGATGTCCAAAGTGTCAGAAAATGAAGGCTAGCCCAGAAACACGTATGCCAATGACCATTACAGACACAGCTCGAATGCTCTTCGAGAAAATCTACCTAGACATCGTGGGGCCTCTAGAAGAGACGCATGCGGGAAACAAATACATCCTAACATTCCAAGATAACCTAACAAAGTTTGTTGATTGGTATGCTATACCAAATGCAGAGGCGGAGACTGTAGCCCGAAAATTCTTTGATGAAATAATTACTCGCTACCGCATGCCTAAAAATTTGGTTACCGATCAGGGCTCCAATTTCTTAAGCGACCTATTCAAGAAGGTCTGTAAACTACTTAAAATAAATAAGTTGCAGACATCCGCGTACCACCCTCAATCAAATGGCTGCTTAGAAAGAACTCACAGACCATTAGTAGAGTATCTTAGGACCAATGTAGATGAGAATCCAAATACTTGGGATCAGTTTTTAAGAACTGCAGCTTTTGTATATAACAATAGCGTACACGATAGTAGCAAACTTACCCCCATGGACTGTTTATTCGGCTTCACGGCTGATGTTCCCTCCAATTTGAAAAGAGAACCGGAACCTGTATACAATCATCAAAGTTATTATTATCTTCTGAAATACAAACTACAGAAGACATATGCCATTGCTCGTAAAAACCTTATATATAGCAAAAATCGCTCTAAAGAACTTTATGATAAGCATTCACGGCCAATAACTTTCCATGTCGGAGATAAAGTATTACTGAAAAACGCAGCCAAAAAACACAAACTCTCCCAGGTATGGCTAGGACCATATCAGGTGATTGAAGTTCTCAATTCAGTGAATACTAAAATCCAAGTTGGTAACAGGAAAGTCGTAGTCCATAATAATAGATTAAAACCTTTCTATGAATAAAGTCTAAATCAAAATATGTATATATATTTCCCCAGACATTGCACGGCTATTACTAGGGTTCTATTGCGTCAGCATTTCTATTTCTTTGGGAGCAACTCTACCTTTCGAAGTCCAGCCTCTAACAAATACGGGTATTATGTTTGAAGATTTAGGAGAGATTTTGTTTTTCCACGACACATGGAATCTATTTACCCAAATCAATATAAGTAACCTTGAGACGGAAACCATGTTGGTGGAGCATACTGGATTCCTCGTAAGCCAACTGTGCGAAAAGCATAAAAATACAACTGTTTGCACCGAACAGAGTAGTCAAATCCACAACCTAATAGAAGTGATCAAGAAGCGTGCCGCAGTTATCAAGGAACTAACAACAACCCGGCGTCAGAGTAGATCACTGGCCGATGGAATAGGAAAAGGTTTTCATTTCCTATTTGGCACAATGGATAGCGATAACGAAAAGGAGATATATAGCCGGATTTCCAATCTTGAAACAGACACAAAGGCACTGTTAGATTTAGAAAAACATCAGATTACGCTTTTCAAATCAACGTACGAACAACAAAAGAAGTCTGTACAGAAGCTGGAGTCGAACCAACGTGAAATCGTCAGAACAGTAAACGATCTGCTCGAAAAGGTGACAGAGGGGATAAGTACCCGTCAACGGATTCAAGAGGTAATGACAACAATCAGTTTGCATATTATCGACATAGAGTTAAGACAACAAACACTACTTGAAATATTAACAACTGTAAAAAATAATCAAATCCACCCCTTGCTAATATCTCCATCTACTCTTCTAGAAGCTTATTACAAGGCAAACCCAAAAGAGCCTAGCGAAAAAAAGGATTTTGCACTATTATCTGAAACCCTAGAAGTTAAATCACAGGTCGTAAAAGGCAACCTTGTAGTCAGAATTAAATTTCCTATTCTAAATCTCCCGGTTTTCAAGCTTCAGCAAATACATCTGTTCCCAATCAAGATATCTAACAACCACTCACTACTTCTGAATTTGGAACACTCCTATCTAGCTAGTCACCTAACCACACAAGAATTTGTATTACTTCGACAAACAGAATTTAGAGTATACAAAAAGTTATTAATTAATCCCCATCAAAACACGTATGTTGGGCCTTTACTAAATGCAATTTTTAAGGGGCAAACTGTAAAGGAATGCCCAATAAACTTCATATTTAACCCCTTCAATGAGTCGAATCATTGCGAGTATTTGGCTCAAGCGTATGCACCACAACTTCTGGTGAAATTAACTCGAAAAAATGCCTGGTTATTCTCTTTCTCTTCCCAACAAAAGATCACGATGTCATGAAAAAGCGGACTTCATAGCTCTAGCCTCAACAATCACGGAGTACTAATACCCAATGAACCGTGTCAATTTCAAATTGACGACCAAGTGATATTTTATGAAGATGAAGATCATCATGACATAAAATTATCACAACCAGAACACATACAACCCCAAACTTTGAATTTAAACGAAACCGTTCAGAGCTTACTGAAAACATTGAGTAACTCGAGTAGTTCCAACCGCATTATCTTACTACGGGGGGAAAGCTCTAACCAAATTCTAAACGAGAACACCTACTCCCTAGACCAATTAGAGCAAGAAATGCACAATTTAGAGACCCAACGTCGTGAAAGAAATAAAACACAACCCATTCAACTAAGTTCGCTAAGCTTGAGCTCCTTGGCTATCTTATTATTTACTATAATAGGGATGATTAAGGTAATCAAGCTAGTAAAAAAGAAGAGAGATCGTACACCTGGTAAAACCGTAGAACTAGTACAACAAGTTGAGAAAAAGGCATTGGATAAAAAATCCAAACCATCCATAATGACAAAAATAGAACTACAGGACGTTGAGTCACCAACACCAATTACGGAAACTGAAGCACAAGCGACTCAATTGCAACAAGTCAAACCCCCTCCCCCACCAACGTTACCCTCTGAAAATGCTATTAAGATACAACTTAAACGGTTAAGATCACCTTCCCACTGTAAACACAAAAAATGAAAACATCCACCTAAGAAAAACAACTACTCCACCCCGTAACCGTCACGTTCAGGTTATTTGATCCACGCGTCATATGTAAGTTATTTAAAAAAAAAAAATAATTGAAACGTAATGAGAGTGGAAAAAATTTAATTAGTATTACTACTTTTAGCGAAAATAAGTAAATATAGGCATTATACTGTATATTGCATTGGAATTAAAAATATATATGTATCGGTACTCTTCACTATGTATTAACTAACGAATTTAGAAATATTATTAAGAACATTGAACACTTCCATATATCTTGATAAAAATCTTTTTAGAATATACATACTTTAAAAATACTTTAAAAAAAAAGAGGTTTAACCCATAATTAAATTACTGTAGATAAGTAAGTAAAACTAAAATCTCCTTACCTCCTTATGATTAGATTGTGAAGTGTGTTATTCCTCTTCAAAGAATAACACACATTTTTTTAAGAGGGGGAGATATTGTTACGGTATTGCTTCACATAGTCATCATCACAACATCATAAAACCATGTAACACCATTTCACTTGTTGTGACATAAAAAATCTGACCTGCATTAATAACTTTGCAAAATGTAAGTCGGATCAAATGTCACAACATATCGATACCAGAAGTGGTTCAAAGTGAAATATGGAAAATGATGATTAATTCATTTTTTGTTTAATTGCAAAGTGAATTAATGAGGTGATGACGATGTGCAGCAATTTGTTTATTTCTGTAGAATAAGAATTTTTTATGATGTATGTAATAAACTTGGAGCTGGGTAGAAGTAAGTTAGCAGTTAGTGAGTAAGTCGGCTGAGTTTGTTCTAGTGAGTAAGTTTCTAAAAGTTGTATCGAGACGAGAAGTAATTGCGGTCAGTGATAAATAATGATTTTATAAGAAAAAGATTTAAAAAACAAGTTATCGTGAATTATATATATATTTTTAAAGAAAAACAAATAAAAAGCAAGTTATCGAGAATTATATATATATTAAAGAAGAATAAATAATTAAAGTGTTTGTTGTTGAAACTCTTATTGTTTGTGTGTGATTGATGATTGGTAAGGTACAGTTGGACCAATCGTGAAAACGTTACATAAGTAATGCACACGAAAACATTGCACGTAGGTCTGCAATTCGTTATGTCCACATAAGAAATAAATTTGCATACCACAAGGGCAGAACAAAGGTAACATATGCCTCGCATAAATATACCATGTGTTTTCAACAATCCACTTCAAACAGACCAAAATGGAAAAACCCAATCGCCAGTCCGAGAATAGGAGATTTGGTCGTCATCAAGGAATCCGATATATACCAGCATGTGGTGGGTTAGGGCGAATTATCGAATGAATTTCTAAAACGACCAATTACAAAATTAGCCATCCTTCCTTTAACCTAAATAACGTACTAATTTTTTTTATAAGCACAACATATCTCAACATGCGTTAAATAATCCAAAGGCTATTTTGTATTTATTCCATTTGTATATATATTTTGTTTTTTTTCAACCACAATAATAGAATTCTCATACCCGAGAGGAAATTCCAACCAAATTTATTATCGTCGGTACCAAGAATCGAAAGTAAAGTGATTTTTTAAAAAATGGAATATAGGTACGTAATTATGCACATACAAAAACAAAAAAAAATCCTCAGAAGAATGTTAAAATGTACATTCTTGCCACAAAGTTATCATGAGTAACGTTAAACTCGATAACAAAAATTTCATATCCATGAGAAAAATTCAAAACCTCATACTCCCCGGTATACAATCCAAATCGTACCAATTGTATGCACATATAATTAAAGAAAGAAAAAAAACAAAAAAAAATGCACTCCGTAATACAATGATCAAAATTTCATTCTTGCTACAAAGTCATCCTGATCAACCATTAATCTGGCAGCAGATTCTTCTTCGAATAAATTTCCTAAACTTAAATTTTAATAGATTGATCATAATTGGAGTTTAATTCTTGAAAAGAATTCCATCCTTTCAACGGGGCGCAGTATGTTTAGGATTCATAAGAATCCTGAATATTAGCGAAATTACATGTCGACACATGTATATACTGACCAAAAGAAACAAATATTTTAGGTCTACATTGTAACAATTTCGCAGAGAGAGGAGCCAGATAACTGTCCACGGGCAGTACATTGCATTCACGCATATATAAGGGAACTTCCTCCCTTTAATCCAACGCCGTCCTAAAAACTTTCTCCACTATTTTTCACCTGAAAATAAACAAAAACTCTTATAAATAACTAGTAAATAGAATAATTAACCAAAAACTTACCATTTCTTGACCCAAATCCTACTTCCCTTGGATTATTTACATTGACATGTCAAAAATGTCAACATATCACCATATGTTCTCGCCTTCGCCGCAGTCAGAGTTCAGTGCAGCGTTAGGTTTAACAAACCTTGAAACGAACGTTGCCAAGGCAACCTATAATGAAGCCTAAACGTAGCGGTTCGCTGTGGCTATAAAAAGGCGACGAGCTGCAGGAGAATCATCCATTCCCAATTCAGAATTTGATCTGAAAACATCAGAATTTACTCTGATTCTCCAAATTATCCAAACTAAATCTTGTTTCCATCCCACACCTAAGTAGGAATTTACTCCTACTGCAGAAATTTAATTCTGCAAATTCCATCCCACACCTAAGTAGGAATTTACTCCTACTGCAGAAATTTAATTCTGCAAATTCCATCCCACACCTAAGTAGGAATTTACTCCTACTGCAGAAATTTAATTCTGCAATTTCCATCCCACACCTAAGTAGGAATTTACTCCTACTGCAGAAATTTAATTCTGCAAATTCCATCCCACACCTAAGTAGGAACTTACTTCTACTGCAGAAATTTAATTCTGCTTATTTTTCCATCTCACATCTAAGTAGGAATTTACTCCTACTGCAGAAATTTAATTCTGCTTATTTTTTCATCTCCCACCTGAGTAGGAATTTACTCCTATTGCCGAAATTTACTTCTGCATTAATCTCTATCAGGCATCTCAGTAGGAATTTACTCCTACTTATTTCATCTAAGCCGGAATCTACTCTTGCTGCAGAAATTTACTTCTGTCATTAATAATTATTTTTGTATTGCTGCTACCGTGCTTATACGTGTAGCACAAAACTTCTACTGTATTAATAGTGGATTTTCTCTCTCTCTTTTCAGAAATAAGGTGAGCAAATCTGTCTGGCAGTATTATGTTAAAACTAGTGGATTTATATTGAATTAGTAGCTTAAGATAGTATAAGTTTTTGAATTCTTAATAGTAAGTTAGGTTAATTATAAAAACTTGAATTTGTGATAATAGTTTATAAGCAATATATTTTGAATTAAAATTTTTATATTTGAATTTACAACAGTTGAGTTATCCTTTAAAAACCGGCATCCCCCTTTACCTTGAGCACAGATCTCACAGAATAGAATTTACAAACAAGCTTTTTTTTCTTTCTTTTTTTGTTGCATTTTAAACAATAGAAAACGAAGTGCAGCTGCTATGCCAATTTGCCATGCGCCTTTGAATGCCGCTCTTTGGTGCCATGAGCAACCCATGGGTATATAAATCGGAATCTGACTTGACTCATTCTCTTTTGCAGTTTGGCAGTGCAGTGATCAAGTTGGTATTCTATTTCCTACTGTTTTTTTCCAAGTGCTCTAAATTATATTAACATTTCCCAGTGTTATTACCAAGTGCTATAAATTTTACTAACAGTTTAAATACTTTATTTAATTGACAGTTCAAATAATTATTTTTATTTTGGGTATCGACCAGATTAAGGATTTTATTTTGAATAGCGATTAAATTAAGGATTCTTATTGCGGGTATCGACCGAATAAGAAATTTACTAATCTGAACCACTTTATTACGGGTCTCGACCGAATAAAGATTCTTATTGCGGGTATCGACCGAATAAGAAATTTACTAATTTAAACCACTTTATTACGGGTCTCGACCGAATAAAGATTCTAACTGCGGGTATCGACCGAATAAAAAATTTACTAACATAAACCACTTTATTACGGGTCTCGACCGAATAAAGATTGTTTCTGTGGGTATCAACTGCAGTCAGAATTAATTACCTCACTTTATTCTGGATATCCACTAGAATAAAGAATAGTCCAATTCCAAACCTCAGTAAATTAGAAAACCAATTTGATCGAGTGCCTAATACTCACCTGGTGAGTACATTGTCAGATACAATAAAATTTTCTAAACATAAATTTAATTTAATCATACTTATTCTTTCACATTTATTCAATATTAAATTTAGCTTTACAGATAAATTTAAATTATAATTGTTGTTTTGAAATAATATTATCAGGCATATATATATTATATATTAATTACAAATTATAGCATTTATTGAATTTTAAAAAATCTAGTTGGAGTGCGAGTTACAGTGTAGTAAACTTGGTGAACCGAAGAATTAAGCTACGTAATTACTGACTTTGAACCAGGGTTATAACTTTCATCACATTTCTTCATTATTTGCGTGTTCGCTCTAACTACGGGCAGAACAAACCCTAAAAATTACTAGAGGGAATAAATACCTGTAATTCATAAAGTCCAGTAACAAAAATGTTGGTCATTAAATACGATAATAACACAACAACAAATTAGTTCTTTACATTAAAAAGAAAGGACTTATAATTAGTTTAAGAAATCCCTATTTTGATATTAAAGAACATTTGCCAATATATTTTCCGACGATAAATAGTTACCTTGTTGGGATACTATATACCGCCCGCTGTAGAAAATACTCCTTCTGACGCTACAAAAGTTGCGGTAATACACAGATACTTCATTCCTAGCTGTGCTAACTAGGAGAGCTTCTTTTTCCGAGACTTCAACCACTGAAAAGGCTCCATATTAATTTCGGCGAGGTAGTGCTCGAGTTGCAAACTTGCGTTGGGAGTGCATGCTCATCATGAGGTTTCTTGAAAAGAAAATTCAGGGCACTTTTAAACGAGATCTAAAATTCTGCTTAACTTTCAAGCAATAGTCAATTGCATATCCTCTGAGGTCAAATACTTAAGC